>VZSG01000302.1:19127-122318 GCA_013398315.1 Nothoprocta pentlandii
TTTTGGGGGATGCCCCCAACCTCTCCTTGCCCGCTTCCCAATGATGTCCATGCCTTAACGACAACCTTCCCCAGCCCTAAAGCTGCAGAGGACGCTCAGTGCAAAAGGAAAGACAACTAAGGCGATGATGTAGGACTGCTAGCTCTGAGAAGCAGCAGCCTGCCACAAAACAGGGAGTTCTTCTTATTCTTATGTCTACTGAGGATCAAGGAAGCCATGCTGCTGCCAAAGAGTGCTAACCACGAGCTGCACTGTCGGGAAAGTGCAGGTTCTTCCCAGGAATTTTCCCAGGAACACTTTTCCTTGGGGAGCTTCTTGCCTTTCCAAGGAGACATTTCCAAGTAACTAGAAATAGTGCAGCAAGACAGGACTCCCAAAGATGACACTGAGCAGCTTCGTGTTGGCATCAGCTCAGGTTAGCCCAAAGGGACACAAGGGCTCTGCACCACCACAGACATCTTCAGAGCACAACCACTCACTGCTACACGCCATGCCAGAGGGCTCTAGTAGGTCATCGGTGACGACTGTGTGACACCAAGGTGTCATGGTTGGGTCTGGAGGGCATGTGAAGTGGGTCACCCCAAGCCACCCAATCTGACCTTCAGCTCTGCAGGGCCAGGCGAGGGGTGGCTAGAGCAACCACAAGGGCTGCTGGGCTCTCCTTTTTGCATGGAGCATGGACAGAGCCACTGGAGACCCACCTGCCCTTTGCCCTGTCTGTACTGCATCTCCACGTGTGCCTACGCAGTGTGCAGCACTCGGGAGAGGCAAGACGTCCAGCAACGCAAGCCCTCCATGGAGCTCTTTACTCTTTGCCTTTGGTGCTTCAGGCAGCAGAGAAGAGCTGAGGAGAGCTGCCTGGTGTGCAGACAAGCATGTGTCCAGCCTGCCCTCCTGTCCAAGGACTTGGGGAGTGGGCGTTACTGCAGCATCCCTCACTGCACTGGAGGGCACTGAAAGACAGCCCTGGGGCAGAGGCTCCTGCGGGCAGCCTTTCTCCAAGGTGGAAAACTTCCTTGCCTTAGTGCTTGCTTGTATTCCTTAGCCTCAGTTGCCGCCTCTCTGTTCTTTTAGCAGAACCCACTAACGCGCTATTGGGTTCTCATGGGCAGAGAGAGTTTCAGACACGACCGGGGGGTGTCCGGGTCCTTCCCACGCGAGTACGCTTGCCGGCGCAGCCCGGAGCTGCTGCTTCTCTGGCTGAGCTGCCCGAGCTTGCTGCTCCACAGCTTGCTCCAGAGCGGCTCCCTCAACGGCGCAGCTCCCAGCCCTCTCCGAGCCTGTTGCTCCACGCAAAGGTCCCGCGGGAAGGACTTCCTTCCACCTGCTCTCTTCTTGTTTCTAGGGTTGAGATTAAGGCGGTGCCTGCAAAGACAGGCACTGAGCCCATTCCCAAGGGATCCCAGAAGAGAGAAGGCAAGGACTCGTGTGAGTCCACAGCCAGGACCGATGCTATGATTTTAATATGCCTTATTCTAGAGGCCACTACTTCATGCCATTCCTGTTAACTCCTAGAATGGAAAGTATTTGTATTGCCCCGGGTTTGAGGCAGGCCCTTAGGTTTGGTTAATTTAACTTAAATTCTTTCCAGAGATCGGCACCTCCCAACCTGTGAAAACGCACACTCCTTAATTCTGCGTGACCGAAGGGAATCTGTAGGTGCTTTCTTCATGAAATAATATTGATCTTTACTAATCATGTGCACCTGCACCATCTTCCTAATAGCTATAGCGCAGAGACATGGAATGCTGACATGCCTTTCTTGCAGAGCTGTGGAGCTGGTAAATGCGGGGAGGCTGCTGGTGTCACACTGGTTGACAACATGAAGTGTCATCTTGTTGCCAAAGCGCTTTTGGGTCTATTTTTTTTTTTTTGAGGGGGGCAGGATAATTGCAAAGAAAGATCCAGCAGGCCATGTTTGTTATTTATATGCTTCTGTAACAAAAGTGAACCACCAAATTCAAAGGAGTAATAGAATTTCCCTGGAAATGAATGTAGAGATTGGGTTTTTTTTTTGTGTGTGTGTCTAAGGTCCATCTAATTTCATAGCATATTCTTTCCATTATTCGAAGTGCATCATATTGTGATATGTATTAAGGTAGTCTTAGGTAGGCATGCAGTAGTATTTGTAGTAGTACACATATTAGCAGTACGTGCTAATGTCATGTGAGCCATTAATGTGGTAAGGGACTAACACTTGTTGGTATATTTTAAGAGTAAATCCGTATCTAATTTTACAGATAAGGTACTATGCCTAGTGTCCCTTTTTTAAAATTTCTCTGTTAAACTGGCTTTCTGTCCTCCCATTTGATATAAGAGAAGATGCTACTTTCCTCCATGAGGTGATGGCAGTCCACAATGATGTGGACTCATGTACATACTGCTCAAATCTAGACTATTAAAAAAGATTAATGTCCAGAAAGAGCATGAAGGGGAAAAAAAAAAAAAGTAGAGAGTGGAAATTGCCTAAACTAGTTTTGCTGAAGAAGCCAAAGCGTGTCATATCTAGCCCCTTTGGAAATTTACCCAAGATTACCAAAATTCCAGTATGCTGAAGAACTGAACCTGGTCTTACTTTCAAATCACTAAATAATCCAGAATAACCTGACAATGAATCTAATGTTTTTGAAACCCTGAGGTGAGTCCACTGAAGTTCTGTGCTAGCAGCATTAGCCAGAAGTTGCTTTCAATAAACTAAAAGGGAGCTCAGCAGAACTGGGTTTGCTCACTAGTTTGCATCTGTTATCAATCATTTTATCAAGTCCTTCACATCTAATACAATGTCAGTTTAACTATTACAATGTAAATGTGGCAGTGCAAATTCCCAAGACCCTTATTATCAAAACATTACAGCTGTCTAGCAACTATATAAATGATCCTATTTGATCCTCTGATACTCCTAAATAGTCTTGTGATTTTTGCTACTTAGAAATATTGCAGAAATCCAACCTTGTCCCTAGAATGTGGCTTTTTATTTTTTTTATGCAATGCTTCATGCTGTGGGGTTTTTTATTCTTACCAAAAATTAAAAAAAAAAAAAGAAAAACCAATGCAGGAATCCACAATACACAAATGTACTGCCAACAGTGAAGCAGAATGCATGAATGGTGAGGAGGGAAAAATGTCAATAATTAAACATATTTTTATTTTAGATTTGCAGCAATGACAAATGACAAAACTGTCAATAGTATGTTTTTTTTTCCTCCTTTCTTTCTTTTTATAGCTGTTCTTCTCCCTTCTCAAATTAATTTCATAAGGATATGTGTCAAAGAAGCAGAGAAATCCAAAGTATCAAATTAGGAGAAATGTTCTCATTTAAGCATGCATATGCATTTCTCTTTTAAACATGCAAATGAATACCTTTTTGGTTGAAAACCAGGATTATTGTAACCAAAACTGCCAAATATCTGAACATTTTTTAAATGAGCTTCTGTTAAAAATGTTTAAAGCCCAAGTATTACTTCAGGGAAAAAAGGTTTGTTGCAAGTTTTTCCAAGGTATCAGCAGTTAGAAACACAAGGTTTTCTAACTAGCTAAATGAGCCAATATAGAAAAAGATGTGAGAAAAAGATGGCCCATCTAGATTAGGATCTGACATCATGCTATAACTTTCCACACATTCAAATTCCATGTAATATTTTTCAATGAGTCAGCTGTGGATGGTGATACACATAAATATGAAATGTGGCTGTGTCCTGTCTCCTGCTGGCTGGAGATAATCTCTGTCTCTACGGATAGTTTTTAGGTCAAATAAAGTCTCCTCTGTCTCATAAGACTGGCCCCTTGTTTTGCTGGAGACTTCAGGCAAATGTTTATCAAAGTTATATTTGCTTCATGTTTCCAGTTTATTGTTTTGTAATTTTAAATAGTTGCTTAATGAGAGCTAATATTCTGGCAACAGGGTAGGCTAAGCAGCAGCTAAATTTGCTTATTGCATAAATTTGCTTATTGCATAAATTTGCTTATTGCGTAGTAAGTTTAAGCATTTCTATTAAACTAGAACGATTTAGGGAACCTTTGAGGTTCCCTAGATTAGCAATATATACTAGCAATGAGTTAGCAATATTAATATTCCTTGGGGAAGCTGCTGTGTTCATCAAACTTTTCTCTTTGGACCTGGTAGGGAATGCTAGCTGACGTGCGAAGAAGATGGGAATAGAAAAAGGAAAAAAAAAAAAGGCTTTTTTTCATATCTCAAAGAAGTTGGTTTTTGTGGCTGAGTTCTTTGCTGCACAGCCAGAACCCAGACTCCTGGTTTAAAATTGTAAGGAGGTTGTCTCAGGTCTCTCCAGCATTTCCCCCTCTCTTGCCACAGCTTACGCATTCTGTGCAAAGCACTGCAACCTGCCTTTATAGAGCTAAATCCTTGAACTAGGATACAGTAGAAAGGCAATTTGGGCAGGTACAGTTTTGGCATTGCAAGAGGGCATTTGAAGCTGCGATGGGTTTTTATTGAAAGGCTCCATAAAGCAGAACCGAGCATGCCAAGCGTACCAAAATATTAGTTTAACTGCCTGTTTACAGTACCACCATAAAAGAAAAAATGTAGTCTATAAATAAAGACCTCCTGAAGCAACATTCAGAATAATGGAGGAGGGAAAGTATTGTTTAAGCAGATATCATAAATTTATTATGGTAACATTATTGCCACCCAGGGTTTTATTGATTATATCTTTTCAAGTTACTTATCTAGAAATTTATTGTTTCTGTTCCCAGTCTTATTTTTTAACGGTGATTTCTGGAAAGAAGTTATTAATGAGCTATTACCTGTGAAGTGAAGGTGAAAAAAGGCAATTTAAATAAAACGGAGCTTCACAGGCAGAGACAAATCTTAACAATGTCATCATGTTTTTGTCTTCTAGTATCTTAATGAGGAAATTAAGACACACCAGTTTTTGTAACTGTAAAACTGTACTGTTTTCTCCTTTGCTCTACAGTAGCATAAGGTCTCTGATGGACAATACGTGCATCTCACCTTCCCCTGCACCTCCTGTCCCCTTCCCGGTCTTCCTTGGCTCCTTGATGGAATCAAATTTGACCTTTAAGAACTGTCAGCATCAATGTAGGTCAGCAGGTTAGTGACCGACCTGTTTTATCCAAGAGATAAAACGTTAGATATTGCAATAGAAGTCTCATAACCACCTATTGCTACCATCTTTTCTTTCTCTTTTGGTAACTAAAAATGTAAATTAATAGGAAATAGAAGTTGTTAATACTGTAGACATTGAATTTGGATGCTTTAATTTGGCATTGACTCAGGAAAAGATAATCAAGTGTATCTTCCCAGCCTAATAAGTAAGACACAGGAGAGTAATAAAACATATGGCAGTCCCTCATTCACTTAGCAAATGATCATCTCCCGTGCTATGTTAACATTCCTGAATATCATTGCTGCTTATTTTATCTGGTAATTGTCCCATAAGGTATCTACTAAGCTGACTGGGTTATCTGGTATAAATTTATTTTTATGTACTTTAATGTAGTAAATGAGGTGTGTTTAGCTTAAAACGAGCAACTTTGCAGTTGCTCAAAGTTTCTCAAAAGGCTCCCGAGTGAAGCTCTTTGACACAAGTTCAAAAAGAGAGGATTTCTTTGGTCAGTTATTTAGAGGGAGTTTGGCCCAAAGCAATATACAGGTAAGGAAGAGAAACCTGCATTGTAACTTGCCTGGAGTCGCATAGGAAGCACGTGGCAGAGTATAAATGCAGCTCAATTTTTCTTTTTGTTATGACAGCTGGATCCTGCCCATGGATTTACAAATTGTAAATATTAATCTTTCCCTAGCTTCTCTGAGCGACTTGTTCTCACACTGTTGAGCTTTAGACTCAAAATAATTATAAAACTTGCTTGTTGAATCACTTTGACAAGAAAATTCTAGACAGTCTTCAGCTTTGTGTATGCAGAATAAAATGGGGAATGCATAGTTTTATAATGCGTAGTTCTATAGTTTTATAAGATGATTTTCTACTCGCTCATCTTTGATACCAACATTCCTTAAGAAGGGACTGTTTCCATTTTAGAGAACTCTAGCAACATCCTGCGTGCTGCTCAATAAGTCATCTTAGGCTGGGGCTATTCAAGGACCTAATGGTATGTCCACATATAAGACGACTCCCTCCAAGTAGAAAAACAGCAGCTTTGTTGAATGCTGATTAAATTGGGTCAGAAACAGTGAGGTTACATTCCTGTGGCACTGTCTCAGAGCTAACAAGCCCCTGAGAGAGAGAATTTAATCCATTAGGGCTCATATATGTAAACAAGGCTGTATGTAGAGCATTGCAGGCTCAAGCTGGTAAATCAACGTTATGTTTTGCTGCTCAATATTTGTGTGGCACCTCTTGTTTCCATTTACCTGGCAAGCTGTGTACCACAACCTGCAAAGAAAAAGGATTAGCTGGGGGAGCATATAGGAACAGTACCTTCTTCCTTGGATCTGCTGGCTCCTTAGGCCTTGCTGGAAATCACAGCTTTAGTGCTTTCTTTAGAGTAAATTCTCTGCAATAGAGCAAAAATCAGACAAATACACTGATACCTGAGAAAAATGCAAATAATCTAAATTCAATATATGAGGAAGTTTTGTATGGTGTACATAATTGCTGTTGATAAAAGATTCTATGACACTCTCTCATTTTCTTTGAAGCACCCTTTGAAGCTGACTTTGAAGCACCCAGTAGCTGACTTGGAATACTTCAGCATTGACATGAGAGTCAATGCTCAGCATTCTAGATACCTAAAATCTTTCGCAGGGTGTCAGGTTGGGATTCAAAACACTTGGGCACCAATCATGCCCTTGTCCTCCTAGATAACCCACATAATCAGCAGCAGCCACCTTGGTCTTCGCTGACATATTTGAAAAGAACAGTTTAAACCCCTAGCCCAAATGTTAAGGAGCCAAGCTTAAGACAAATTTGTTCTTCATCCAAACTGTAGTGTGGTTTCTGCTCTTTTTTTAATAGAAATATAGGAATAGAATGCACTGCTGTGCAAAGGATGGATTGCTGGGCAAGAAAAGAGCCATCTGCGTCCACTTTGCAGAAGGCTTCTCCAGAGCCTCCTTCTCAACTGTAAGTTTGCTATGCTTTATTTATTTCCCATGCTTGGCATTAAACAGTCCCTGGATATTCATTATGCTACTATGAAAAATGAATTTGGTGAATTAAGTCCTGGTTTGTTGCCACTGCTTTTCCATCTTTTAATTCAGAGCTCTCAGGCTGTACAGATGCGTAGCCAAGGAACTAAATTCATTCTCATTCAACAGTTTCCTTGCAGCCCGATAGCTGTCATTTACTTTGCCAAGCTACATGTTATGTGCTTAAGACTTACGGTTTGTATCATTTATCATCTTTGATATTGTAAACAAGGGGTAGGACTATAAAAGGAAATACGCATGTATGTGTAGTTATATCCCTTCTGCAGCAGGACGACAAATAGAGAATCTGGACTATTGAATTATCAATTTTTTTAACTTAATTTCTTTGTAGCTGTAGATAAGTTTTACTGTGCAGACATCTTATGGACTCTTTTTCTTTTGTGAGGAATGTCAATAACAACAAAAAATTCTCGTTTGGAACAAAAATAAAGCAAAATTACATAATTCTGAAATATCTTGAGATTACCTATTTTGACATTTATACTTCAACACTTTTTAAGAGTTTCGATTGGCAAAATGTGTTTCTTTCCTGTTTGGAAAATGCTGCTAACTCTGTTCCCTCTGAAAACTTAGTAATTAAATACTGTTTTCTTGGAGAACTTCAGTTTTGCCATTGCCTTACCCCAAATGCCTAGTGTTGTGTTATATTGTATTATGTAATAACCCAACAACACCTGTGGTATTTTTTCAGCAAGTAATTACTGTAAGTACAACTACTGTGTGCGTGCACCTCTCTGGAAATTTAAGCTCCTTAGAGTCCTGATTCCTGAGCATGAATCACATAACATCATAATTTCAAGGACTTTGTAGGTGTTACTCCAGCTTCATATCAGTTTAAGTAAAAGCACTGTCTGGATCTTAACATTTCTCTTAGAGAGTGTTGATACAAGCCTTGTGTTGCAGGAGTTGATTGAAATCTCTGTTTTGCAGTGACATGACTGTTATCTGAGCGCTAACCCAGGCAGCTCACTTTTGAAGTAACTTACTTTTGATGTAATGGTTGATCCAGTGTCTTTGGCAGACTTTTGAGCTGATTATTTCAGGGCAAGTAAACTGAAAACCACACAGCGCTTGTTACAGATCGCTCAGAGATGTATTTAATGAGAACTCATCCAAGCTCGTCAACCTCACTGGAAAGAAATATGCAGTGAGATATCAGTATCTCCACTGCAGGTACTGTGGATATCAACTTCTCGAGTGATCAGCCCCAGGTTCCAGTTGAAGCTAGGGCATGCACTTCTTTTCATTCTTCTGCAGCATTGTCTCTAATAGCTGGAACAATGTCTAGGCTCATGTATTTCTCTCCATTGTGAACAGACTGTTGGTAGCTCTAGGGATAAGCAGGATGAATTCGGATCAACTGATAGACAAGGCAGCAAACTCCAATGGGCAGGCACTGGTACCATATATGTGTTTCCTTCAGTTATTCATTGGCCCATCTATTTAAATTGAAGGCATGTGAGAGAGGTCCTGTCTTCCTCTGCCTTGTTCTGATCTGCATATTACTATAAGAAGCATTATTTTAAGATCAAAATCTTTAAAAATTACCCCAAATATAGCATCCTTAAGTATTAGTAGCAGAGTATGTCACCTCATTTCATGATCAGCCCTTAAGTGCTGTATTTAGGCTGCATGTTCTTTGATACTTAGAAATTTTTGAAGGAAGATTTTACTCTAATTATGTAGTTTATAGTAGATGGGGGCAAATCTGTTTCCTTAAAATAACTGTAGTTCATAGGTAGCACGGGTATTTCAGAACGTGCCTTTTTCATTAGTCATTGTCACTTGAGTGAATTAATGTTCCATCCTTCACTCTTTTTCTTCTTTCTTGCTCTCAGAAGCATGCAATATCAAATTTTAAATGCAAAATTTGGTAGCTCAGGTATTGTATCATATGTTGCTGACCTTTTCATTATTCAGCATTTTGATTATCTGTCTGTCCTTTCCCTTCTTGCAGATTGGTGAGATTTTAAGCACAAGAATGCCATAAATAGGCGGAATGAACAACTTAATAAATCAAGATTCGGCACGTGCGCTGACAGGGGAAGGGTTGTTTAGGGTTCTCTAAGGGTATATACTGAGTAGGGGATAAAACAACACAAAGGGGCATTGAAGAAGAGCACTTCAGACAAAATGCTATAGGTTACACTGTGCTATGGGGTATTCGTCCTTTTGCTGGGGTGGTGTGAAGATCTTTGACAGCTCACAGTGAGATGAGGCACTGTAAATTTTACTTTACAAGCTGCAAGTATCAGCTGATGGCCTGCAAGAAGCAAACAGGGGGCAAATGGGAAAGTAGCCTGGATTTATCCCACGTTTTCTTGATGACCTGTGCAGTTTAGAATAATAAATGGAAGTCATAAATTCTTTCTAGAATGGGCAAAATTTTTTTCAAAGGGAGAAAATGGCAGAGAACATACAGAGTGTATAGAATCATAGGCCAAGAGAATAGGCTTTAGCATTAAATATTCACTGGTCTGGGCTTTGTATATGCAGTTCCCTGGTATTATACACAGCTTGCTGCCTTTCGACACAGCACCCTGACTGCCTTATGATGCAGAATGAGTCCAGCAATGAGTGACCACTTTGCCTGGGGTCAGCTATGAGGCATCCCTGCAAATCAGGGATATATATGGGGCATTTCAGGCAGGCACACAAGGTCTGTCATCAGTACGTAGTGCCATGTGCCTGCCCTGTGCAGTGGCAGGAGTTCAAATGGTTCCTTCTTACTAAAATCCTATGAATACACTGCAATATGAGAGGGAATATGGGCACTTAGCACCAAAACAAGTTTCTGTCCATTTGCTGTTGACACTCTGACCACCTGGGTCTGCGAGTGCTTCAAGCTGATGACTGACTGCTTTCACTCTTGGCTCAGCTAAGAGCCAGATGCACAGATATGCAGTTGCACAGATATGCAGTTGCACAGTCTGTGTGAAGCATTGTCTTACGTCCATTCACTGCAAAAATGTGGTTAATGACATTAAAAGACATGCTTAGAATAATATTATTGTAGCTACTTGGGGGATAAATAAGCTGCATATTGTGCCAACCATGAGCCTGCAAGAAAATCACTTTCGATTTGCGGAATTTAATGGTTGTTTACAGTGATGGAAATGGCTGAGAGAATTAAGCTCTAAAAATACATCAATTTGCTTAGGCATTAGTTTTTCATATGCCTTCTTTTTAAGTAAACAAACAAATCAAAAAAGAATATATGTGATGGACTTTCAAGTTGTTATCAACTTGATAAAGTGTCTATTTATTGCCTGTTACCTGTATGAAGACAGAAGATTGGAAAGCAGCAATCTCAGATAGCTTTTTGCATAATGCAGGATGTTGAAGTGCTGAAGAATTTAGAGATTACAGCTCTATATATAGAACACTCACAACTTGGGTATAAAATAATAGAACTCCAAAGACATCGAAGCCATACTTTGGCCCTAGTCATTGTCTTTTTCATTATTATTGTTAAGTAGGTTCTATTTTCTTTACACTTTTATATGTAATAGTTAAAGACTAACCTGACAGAATAGAAAAGCTCAAAGGCACTTCCACATATTCCTCCTCATCTTTATCATTCCTTTTGTCTCAAGTTAATTGGTAGTTGTCCTTTGTAATAGGAAGATTCCCTTGTTACCTGCAGCTCTGGATTTGCACCTTCAGAAATATAAATAGCTCTCTTAAGTATCTCTTTTTTTTCATTGCTTGTATTATGTGAATTGGGTTTGGTTTAAGGTTTTTCTCCTGACAGTAAAAAAACGTTTATAATTCAGCCCAGTTTATCTGTGTCAACTTGTTCTTTTGATCTGGTAAGAAGTTAGTACTTGAGAAGCTGGTGCAGAGCTGAGTGGGTGGTATCTTGCTTATCCAAAGCAGAAGCACAATACCTGCAAAGAAAAATATTTACTTTTGCAAGAGATACTTCATCTGGTAATTACCTGAAGCTGTTGTTGCTTTTCCAGAGCAGTAATTGCAAGTCCCTTCAGGACTACAGGAGGAGGAGGAGGGAAAAGGCTTGCACGGTGGAGACCAAGAACCACTTTTGCATTGCAGATTTAAAATGTTGTTAATTCAGCTTTTGTAGTTTCTGCCCACCATGGGTAGACCTGAGCGGGACTCTCCTGGGGGAAATGTCAGCATGCTTCTGCTGAAAGTAGCAGCCACTTTTTCTTCAGGGGCTTTTCTTTCCCACTTCAGAACTGACACAAGATCTTGCCATGGTGCTGTGAGCATCGTGCTTTGAGGGATGGTGCTAAGATTCAAAATTTGCAGCAGTTTTGTATGTTCATTTTTGATAGAGTACACTGTCACTCCTAGGTACTTGGAAATAGTTTGATGTCCATCTGTCCTGTCTCATAAGACCACTATACAAGCTAAGCATGATATAGCTTGCCTAAGAGCTCATTTCGCTCTTGAAAAATTCATGAGAGTCCTTAATTTACACGTAATTACGATCATATGTAATGATTGCTGCCATGGAATTAATTGCATTATTTTTCAAACTAAGAACTAATATTGACGTTAAATATTGAAAGACTGGGTTGTAAATCACTCTGTAACTGTTAGTTCATTTCATAAACGTATGCAGTTTGACTAACTGCTAAAGCTGGTGTTTGATCCATATCTGTTCTCTTGTTTTCTGGATTTTGCTGACATGATGTATAGGAACTCAAGCTTAGGAAGTTGCCTTCATAAGCAATAGGGAAGTTTCTGATGGAGCTGATGTGTTGGACATTAATGTATTTCTTTTAATATGCTTAAAGAGCCCTCTATACATGTCAATGGTTCTTTTCTGGCAGAAGAGGCGATTCTCCGATGTGAGCTAGACTGATGGATGTGGCTGGTTTAATTGGCTGTACAGCATTAATTAGGAGGGTTGCTTCTTTACAGTTGAGACATGAATCTGGCAGCATTTCATCATAGAAGTAAAAGATCAAAATGTCCTAGTGTTTAGAAAAGTCCTGATTTCTTTTTATTTATTTATTCTTCGCCTGGAAATACCTTCCTAAAATGAGGCACAAATTATATTTTGGGATTCTGGCTGAAAGAAGCTTGATTGTATTTACGTTTGGGCCTCAGGGGGCAAGACACTATGTTCAGTTAAAATAAATCACTTTCTAGCAGCCGCTGATCTCAGCCCCACGGATTGACTACCACCGAGGCTGGCTTGACACGTAGCATTTCTGTGGCTTGCCCTTAGTATTTTATCTGCTCACCTCATGCTGTTCCCTCAGCCGCTCTCAGTTTATTCCTCCATTTCCTTCTCTAGTGCACTGACTGACAGCGTGAAGCAAACGGAATTTCTCTTCCCATATTATCTCCCGGCATCTTTCAGTGACTTTGTTGACTCTGACTGCATTAGCACAAAAATGTTAGCTCTTGTCCGGGGCATAAAACAAGTTAAAGAGGTATTTACATGGTGGTGTTAGCATGCAGCCATCAGCAGTGTGAGTTTAGAGTTTACTCTCTATGTAGCTGCCTTTAAAGCACATGAAAAGCTTCTCTGTGCAACACAATTTTCTTGAAAAGACTTTTCTCTACAATTTTTATGACCAGCGACCAGTTTGCGTTGTGCAATGTACTTGTTCATTTTCCTAGCGTGCTAATTTTACTTTCTTTTTAAGGAAAACTGTGTAACAGTAAGTTATTTCATGAGCACAGTGAGCTCATGACGTAGGGAATTACTGTGTGTTAATGTATGTGGAGCAAATATATGCATAAGGTGGCTTGTCCAATAGACCCCTCCAAGGATTTAAGTCCTAAAGCAGCAACTGTTAAAGGGGATGTTGATCTCAGTGTTGTAGTCTCTAGCATTTCCATGGAGCTATGCTGCTTCATGTTCTCTTTTTGGGACCTGTGTACCCATCCTGGGCAAAAAAGTCTCATTTGCATTGCCTAGCTCAGAAGCTAAGCTTTATAGCATTCATTTTTATTATTGTTTTTACATATGTTTGCTACTGGCAATGCTTATAGCATAGAAGATAATCAAGAGAGGAAAGTATATGAAGGGAATGTCACAATAAAATATTTTTAGAGTTAAATATTTTTTATGTGTAACACGGCAAAATGATGAAATAAAAGATCCAACCTAGTAGAGAGTTTGATCTTTTCTCTTGTGTTCTTTTTGGCAAGCTGCATTAAGCTGCCACTGTAAGTGTCATTGTACTTATTGTTTTATGAACACATATACCCCAAGAATGCCACTTTTTACTCTCTGACCATTAGCAGTTCAGGAAGCTTCTTAACTGAAAGCTGTGTTTGGACCATCTTTTCTAAAAAACATGGATGAGCCTAGCTACTAATAATTGGCGTAATCTCAAATTAAAGCCCCTTCTGTTTTCCCCCTCCCTCATATTCCATGGCAATGAGTTAAACCATTTAGTTATTCTGTGTGTTGAAATTCTGTTTCAAGTCAATATTTCAATATTTCAAGTCTTATTTTTCCTAGGCTCCTTCAGCCAGGTCTCAGTGCGGTAAGAGAAGAAGTATTTCATCTGTTGATCATTTTATAGCATGATAAAATAGCTGCCCATTTGCCTCTATCTAGTAACATTTAATTCCCCAAATCTGTAGCCCTATACTGACAATGTTGCTTGGGACTAAGCTTTGTGCCACAGTAAGTCATGTCCTCATAATGGTTTTATCAGTGGGGAAGAGAAGCAGAGCAATGGATTGACTTACCCCAGGGAGATTGTTTTTTAAAACTAAGGTTAGAACTTCTTGTTTATTACTATTCCTCTAAATGAGATTTGTGCTAAGTGTCCCTTGTCAGTCCTAGAGCAATTTATGGCATTTATTGAGAGCACGATATTCCTGGAGGTGCTATGTGGTGTGTGCCATGTTAATCTGAAAGCCTGAGGGGAAAGCTAGCCGATTTGATGAAGAAGAGATTTGTGAATGCTAAGAAGCCAATGTTCAGCTGTCCTATCTGTGAAACAAGGCAGAACTTGGTAAGGGCTGGGGTTTCCTTGATGGTCCTTGGTGAGAAGGAACATTATGGAAAATGATGGAGTAGGTTGCTGGCAGCTTCCCACGCAAGGTTTGCTTTAGCTCAGATGCATGCTCCCTGTTAATCAGGATTTAATTCATATTCACAGATTCACAATCTGTCCCTTTACTTGGGCTTGCAATTTTTTTTCTGTACTAGCTAGATACCTCATACTTAAGATCTCTTTTCTCATGTAATTCTTCTTTATTTCTCTATTTTTCCATCAGTATAGTTTGTAAGCATATTAATAAGAAACAGTGCCTTTTATAGAGAAGCTGTCCCCAGCAGAGTCTTTCTATTTTTGTCTGAATACCCCTGACCCCTGCTAACACCTCTCGTAGGTTTTGTGTTGCTGTATTCTATTTTATGTGCATGACTGCTCAACCATGCCTCTAGCATGTGTCTCCAATAATTCATTATTGTCTCTATGTGAGATTGAACACAGAGAAGAGAGTTGGAGAGAGCTATAAGGCAGGACTCCCAGGAACTGGTTGATTTTAGAAGTAGTGGCTTGCTGAAAATACTGTTAATATGCCATGGCTCTTGGGTGAATAATGTGAAATGCTCTGAGTTCTCAACACAGGAGCAGTGGAGAGCAATTCATGGAAAACTGTTTGCAGCTGAAGCAGAGAGAGCATAGATTCAGTGGCACATACATATTTGTCCTGAGAGTTATGAATTAGGAGACATATAGCAGGAAAGCAATTCCTGTAATGTGTCTTCTTTTCACAGTTCTTTTGCCCATCAGTACACTTTTCACCAGCTCTTACACTGAAATCCATAGTATTTGCACCAGGGTTGGATTTGGGTAGGGGCACCTGGAAATAATTGTTTAATTTGCATCAGGTAAAGGACTTTTAGCATACATTTCTGCACAAACTTCTCAACTGGGTTAGATCCTTTACTAAGCTACAGTTTAAATGGGGGATAATTGGTAGAATGAATCACTACAATGCAGAGGTGTGTTTCTGTGCAGCCGTAATGTGAATCTCTGAACAAACAAGCATTAATTACTACGAGTCTTGCATAATTATGCTTTAAAGACATCTTTATGAATGACATTTTGAAGGATCCTGGGTAATGTCAGGCAAAATCCCATCACGGTAATTGACTGTAAGAGCGATCTGGAAGGCAGTAGGTGCCAGCCAAGATGCTCCAGTACTGATTTGCTGAGGGTGAATTGGCAGACACAACCCAGTTGCCCCAGGGTCTCATTGGAGATCTGCAGCTGTACCCTTCTCCAAAGAAAATGTCTCTTGGAGTTACTTAAACTGGCAAGTTTTGGCACAGATTCTGTGTAGAAAGTCTATTTTACTGCGTGCTGTCTTGGTGGCTGTTTTGCCAATTGATGGGGAGCGGTGGAAATAACCAGACACTAAGGGAAAGAACGGCCGTGTTTACTATTAATATCAAATGATACAGAAATGAGATGATACATCTAATGAAACAATAAGATTACTATGCGCCAGGTTGTAACTACGGATAAGGTAATGTACTTAACCATTACTATACGAGAAAGGGCATAGTGATTAAGAGAAAGGATATATCACCAATTGCTTAAATACTTTACCATCATCCAGGTCCGCAGTCGCTGAGGAGCTGCTGTTGCAGCGAGGATTTGGAGCCTTCCTGGCCATTGGGAGGTCTTACATCGTGCGTCCACCCGCAAGTGAGGTCTCCAAAGTCGCTGTAAGAGGGTCCATAAGATCAAATCAGCAGAACTTGCATTTTCTTTGTTAGCAGTAACATCTGCTATGTCCTACTTTCCTTATCAGCCGGCACTGGGACCTGGCTAGAGCCCTGGCTTCAGATGGGCAAGTTCCCTCCAAGGTCAAAACCGCTTACCTGAGAGTCTACAAGCTACAATGTGATGAGCCTACGTGCAGGTTGGCAGAAGCAATTTAGAGGCGAGTTGTGTGTGCTTCTGCAAAAGCAGAGCCGTATTCAGCTGGAAGTCAACCGTGACTTGGGCCTGTGGTTCGGGCCTAGCAGTTCATTCTGTCCTTTGACTTACAGGTGAACCACGGCTGTGCTACAAGCATGGCATGTATTGTGGCTTGGTCTGGTTCTTCAGACATGACCTGCATGACCTGTATTGCCTGTTTAATTAATCCTATACCACAGGGAATTAAAAAAGGAATAACAATCATAAGGAGGGCAATCAGGAGTCCAGCAGTCGAAACCTAAAGTCCGTTCACAAACACTTTTCCCCACTTGAACCCCATGTCCTCATGGCTGAATAAGGCAGTAGTTGCCTTTCCCATGAAAGCACAATCACCAAGGATCGCTGACTTCAGTCCACGAGCCTGTTTCTTCGTGGATGTCGCTTTGATCCCTGATCCACCACCTTGGGGATCTTGGTTGGCCATCCAAGGCCCATCTTGGACTCCGCCTGGGCTCCCACAAACCCGGCAGCTGCTGAGATTGAATATGTTTGCCACTGTTCTGTCCTTCTCCTAAGGATAAAACTATTTTCCCAATTCACAACTGGGTTGTAATGATAACACACTAATATAGCACTGACACTAGCTTCAACACTAGCTTCATTATTTCAGTCCTTGCTGTCCTCCGCAGCAGTTGTTTTTTCACAGCAGGTCTCGTGGATAATACCCTTTTCCAAAGGGGAAGTTATTCTCGCAAATAACATTTTGTTGTGGGGACATATTCCCACTTTTCTTGCCCAGGTTTCACAATCAAAATGGTGTTATCCTTTTTGTTTTGTGGTTCTGCAAAATCTAAAATTTTCTGTGGAGCTTTGGGCAATATTTCCCAATGCCCACAATGCCACTGAATTCCTAAAAAAATTCACTATTTGGGATGGTCCTTGAATTTTGGTAGGGTTAATTTCCCATCCTCTCTCTTTCATGTGATCTACAGTTAATTTGGCAACTTGCAGCACTTCCTCCTCGTTGCTCCCCTAAATCAGTATATCATTTATATAATGAATTAATTGCATATGAGGGGCAGCTTTATCTCATCCAAATGCTCAGCCACTGTTGGATGACAAATGGTTGGACTGTGCAACCATCCCTGGGGCAAGCTGGTGAATGTATATTGTCGCCCCTGCCACGTAAAGGCAAAATGATCCCAATGCTCCTCAGCAATAGATATGGTAAAGAAAGCATTAGCCAGATCAGTCACTGCATACCAAGTTCCTAAATGCTTCTGATTCCTAAATGCTTTCCGACTAAGATTGTCCAGGCACTAATATAATTCTTTGTTACAAATTGGTACAAACTGTCAGAAAAATTCGAAGTCAGTCCCTTTAAGATATCAATTCCAATGATATATTCAGGGACAGGAACAATCCTAACTGAATACAATTGTTTTGGGAGGTTCCCTATTTTCATTTCTATTTGTGTTTGCACAGCTTCAACTTGTTTTCCCCCGAAACCAGTAATGATTACAGTGTGTCCTTTAAATTTCTTGGGATTTCCGTACATTAAGGAGGCTTCCTAGTGATTAAGAAAAAAGGATACATCACCAATTGCCTAAATATGTTACTGTCATCCAGATCCGCAGTCTCGGGGGAGCCCCTGTTGCAGCGGGGATTTGGAGAGCCCCCCATCAATTGGCCAAACAGTGGCACTTCACGGATCCTTACCGAGTCAGTCAAGAGATTTGACTTTCACAGCTTTATTTGCAGAATTCCTTCCAGTGTGCCCTCTGCATCCTTGCACCCGCAGGTAGCAGCATGTGGTGCTTGATGCCTGTGTGTTTATGCCTCTGAGATGTGATGAGAGCTGTGCTAACATGCACAGAGGTTCACAGATTGTCTTCCAGTTACTATAACCTGCCAAGCTTGCAGCACTGGAGCACACTTCAGATTTTTGCAAGCTTTATATTTAGAAATGATTTGCTTGAAAAGCTGCATGGTTGTTGAAAGAAAGTCTTCACTGCAAAGGGTTTTCAAAACAGCACTGTTTCTGATTTTATTTTCAATCACATTTTACAGTTGTTGATGCTTAAGGGAAAAGCTTTGCTTTAGGCTCATTTTATAATGTGTGCAAACTCCTAAAGATAAAAAAAAAAGAGGGGAAAAACAATTGAGTCCCATATTTTTCTTCTATCTGAACATCCAGAGCCACTGGGAAAAATCCTATGTGGCAAGTAAGATATTCAAAAGATCGTTCTTTTCAAAGGATTGGTGGTGACATGCACTGTTATTTCAGTGGTGTTCCTTAAAAAGTATAGCACATCATATGTCTGATTTATGCTGCTGTAAGTGCTTATGTATTTAAGTGCTTAGGCAGAAAAAGAATTCTTGTAACAAAAGCTATGCTTCTTTTGAGTTTAAGAAAATGAATTAGTGAAACTTATATAACTATTCTAGATATCCTCCCTATTGCAATTTTTGTGGTAGAAATCCCCAAGTGCCATTTAGATCTTTGCAAATTTGCATTTATGTTACTGACAAAGTTATAAATGCTGTAAAAACAAATTTAGAGTTCTATTCAAAGGACTATTCAGTCAAAGGCCATCGTTTTCCCTAGCTTGATCCACTAAGGTCCATGCTTGCAATAACAACCTTGCACGATCACCCTTTTTAACAGTCTAAGTTTCTCTGAATTCAGAATTTCATGTTGATCTACTTTGTCAAATGAAGATATACGTGAGATATGTATATATTCTTTATATACAAGATATAAATGAAGAAAATTCTTAACATTTTTCTTTTGCATGTGCCCAATGCTTTTAGGATGATAGCATGCTGTGAACAAGCTACATTTTTACAGGTTTGGAGGAATTTTCAAATTCATCACATAGGCATGGTATGAGTTGCCCTTCCTCCAAGCTGCATTTTTCTTCTTCACCTCTGAGTCTATTTCTTTCTCTGACCTTATAATGGAATGATCTTTCTCTCTGGTCTAAATCATGCGGCAGGCCCCCGCATTCTGGGTCTATTCTGAGTGACTATTCTGAGTCATTGCACCTTAAAAAAAATCTTCCTTCCGTGAACACCTGCAGAACTAGATAAAATCAGTACCCTGCTGTTTGAAAGGTCAAACAAATTAATGTGTTGTTCAGGGCTCTGGGTTTCTTTATGATGGCTGAGAATCCCTAAAACACATTGGGTTCTAGGGAATGTTTCCGTCAAACTTTTAATATAAAAACCTTCTTTTTTTTTTTACGATGGCCTGTAGGCTGTTTGCTACAGACTCATTTGTAGCCTAGAACTAGGGGCTACTTCCAGTGATGATAAATAACTGCTTCATCCTCTCAGGCTTGGACTTCTCTTTCTAGCTGGAACTAGGAGAAAATCACTAGCACAAAGAAAGGAAAAAAAGGATACTAAGCAGGGACAGATATAGCAGAGCTGATCCGGATGGCAATATATGTTTGTAGGTATAAGGCTCTTGCTTAGCCCATGCTATACTAGGGATGGAAGTTTCCCCATTTCCTTTCCTTGCTCTAGAAAATCAGCACCCTGAGGGTGTAGCAGGAACTAGAAGTAAGTCCTGCTGCTAAAGCCCCATTAATGACTGCAACATTAGAAGTGCCCAAATAATGCAGATTGAACAAACCTCTCCAAGAAGCTTTCAGCTTTTTCAAGCCATCACATATTCATTTTATCTAACCAGTGACGTCCTGATCGTTACTTAAAAATCAAAGCAAGTTTGCCTACCGTTCCTCTATCCTCAACATTTTGCCCTAAGAAAACAGATTTCAGTGCATCCCTGTTCATACAGCGTCTTTGCTCTTGTGCTTTCGGTAGAACTGGGGTTTTGTGATGAATGGACTTGTCTTTTTTTGCATGTTGACTTATGCAGGATTATTTGCCTGAATAACATGGCCTAAAGTCTTTCATGCAAACTTTCTCAAAAGTGATGTTTCACTAGGGAAAAGGCTAACCACATGCTCATTTTCCTTCTGCTTTAAGTAATATACACTGCACGTGTGTATCCTCTTAAAATTTCAAAACCAGTATTATTTTATAGGTTACTAGCATGTCTTGCTCTGTGCATTTATTTTAAGAGCCGGATGATAAAGCAGGTTCTGTCATCTCAAAGTGACAGAGATCTTGCTGGACGCAAATTTATAGCTATTACATTTTTGTACTTGTGTCAGCTAACCTTGGCCAACAAAGTCCTACTTGCTATTGGAATAAGACTAATAAATCTTTTCTGTTCCACTTTCTCTTCTTCCTGGTTTTGAAACCTTCTCTCAGACCTTGTCACTTCCTTTATTCATGGCAGCAAGAGTATCCTGTGGTTTGAAATTTCTTCAAGGGCTAAGGTGCAATATTTCACTCCTTTTTATCTTCTTTCCTCTCTCTCTGTAGCCTTGATATATTAAAAAAAAAAAAAAAGTTTAGATACTTCTGTTCTGTTCTGTTTTGTTAGAAACAAAAATTTCTCACACCTTTCCAATATATTGCGTGATCATTGCGAGTCTATAATTCAGTTTGGTTCTCACCACAGTCCTGTTGTTCAGTATATCTGAGTAATGCAGTTTATATGATAAAGGAAGTAGCTCACTCTAGAGCCAGACATAACTTTTTGTGAGATAATTTGTGCTAAAATCTAAGGGAAAGAATAAATACTAAATGCATTTTGTTAAATAGTTTTTCTATGTTAAAGTTTTTATTTCCTTCTTTAAATATTAAAAAGAGGTTAACTTGTGAAATAATATATCAAGAACCTCAAGCTAAAATGAAGCATTTATTGACTTTCAGTTTCCTAAATGACTCAGATTTTCTATATCTGGAGGACCTAAAACTTTCAAGTTTTTAGCTCTGAAACCAAAAGAAGAAATCAGAAAAGACCATAGTTTTGTAGCTCAACTTCTTTTTTTCTTCTCGAATAACTCCATTTAAAAATGAAGGTGCATGTTTCCAAGGCATTTAGACATTGTAATAACTCTGGACTTGCTCCGTCTTAATCATTAGGGTTTTAATGCTAATCATCCTTGCAGACAAACAGTATACCTGTTCACTTCTGTCAGCCCCAGACTGTACCTGCTCGTCTGGAAATACATGCACTGCTGGGTCTCATTAATTCTGCCATTTTTACATAAAACCTGACCTGCTTACACTGCAGCTCGTGAGATTCATAAAGTCAAATGGCAGATTTATACAAGCAGGCAGCTGTCTGCATGCAGAGTTATGGTGCATAGAAGAAATATGCAGATGTCAAATACAGCCATGCAGTTGGCAAATTGACTTTGGATATTTACATATAATAATTACCTGGATGGGGAATTTGAGCATAATCCTATTCAGAGAGGGCTGGAATGCATATGGAGCAGCCCAAATGCAGGGTTTTTTAAACTCTTTGACTGTCAACAAGGATATATTTCTTCTAGTAATTTAGTATTATTTATTGTGGTTTACTTACAGGATTAGAGGGATTTTTTTATAGGATAGGGCAATTTTTATGTCCAATAATATAGAATAATACATTACACAAAAATTTATTCAGTGCTGCAAGAAATAATTTGCAGCAGGTAACTTATGCTAACTATATATGTGTGCTTTTAATACACAAAAGTATAGAAAATGCAAAGATACGTATGTGTATTTATATATATATATATACTATTCATTTTATTATGAGGGCTTTACCTATTAAATATCAAATCCTGAAGTTTGGAAACTGAGCTCTGCACACATCCGCCCTCCCAAACTGGGTCAGGCTGCTGGCAGCTCGGAATGGTTGACGCCACTAACGATTAGTACGTGAGGTCTATAAAATGAATGGGTCTTGGTTCAGATCCCCTCGACTGACTTTGGAGAAGCACATGTCCCAGATTAGAGTGCAAAAATAAGTAGGTAAGGCTGGGTGTTTGATGCCTACTGAACTGCGTGAAGATATCCTACTTTTTTTCCCATCCTTTCTTACCCAAAATCTAGCGGGTTTTTCACTTTCTTTAGCTTTTATAATATTGCTTCTGTATCGAGGCATCTATTTCTCCAGCATGCATAAATCTGTGTTAGAAATGGTAATGGTGTTTACATTTGAATTAAAGCTTTCACTGATTTACATCTTGGAGTGGATGGTTTTAGCCCAAGGAGACAAAGCTACTCTTGTTCATTATTTATCTGCAGCTTAGCTAAAGATAAGTTCTCAAGACATGTACAGCTTGTGGTGAGGTTTATTGCCCAATATGAGGAATCACCCGCCTAATATTTTTCTAGAATAGAAAGTGACAGCATATAAAGAGCCTTCTTCTGGCTTTTTTGGACTGATTTTACCATCTTAGACTGCTAATGCTCTTTAAACTTACCCCATAGATGAAGATCTGTTCGATTTCATTCTTCTCACAAAGATTTTCCAAAGATCTTGAAGTGAATGTGGATCTTTGGTTAGTGTATTGTCAGTGCTATAAAGAAAAGAAGAAATATAAGATAAGAAGAAATATAAGTCAAGGTTTTCACCTGATAAAAGTGCATAGAGGAAGGACTGCCCCTTGATTCTGTCTTTTCAAAAAGTACCTTGTAAGTATGAGTGGTAACAGGAAAAGCACTTTTGGATAATCTGGGGATTTCATAACAGATGCTGAATTAGTGTTGTATTTTGTTTTTCTGGTGTGGCCCAAGAATCATAATTACTATAATTTTCAACAAAATCATGATTTGAATAAAATGCTCAGTATCTCTTATAAATTGACAAGGAGAAGGTTTCCAAACTCATAAATAACAGTGTCTGCAGCTTTCTGAATTTTCTAATTCTAACAGGGGATAGAAGGTGGCTGTATGAAAATGGATCTATGTTTCATATCAATAGCAGTGTAATTGCTCATCACTTTTGAGAGTTGTATGGGGATATTGACAGGGATAGGAAAATGGTTGTTTTTGACAGTTTGACTATGGAGTTAGATGTCTGCAATTGGCCACACTAAAAAAGTAAGTTTTGGAAGTTCCTGGAGAGATTTTCTCATTATTTTTTGCCCACTACTTGTATTTCTAGCTGTTCTGAGAAGTTAGTAAAGACTACGAGGCATGTATCATATTTCAATTTTGATCCTGAGGTTGCTCCCAGGAGTTTTTTACTCTAACCTTCTGTTGAGATGTGTATCAGCAGGCTTTTTTTTGAGTTAGGGACTGTCTTTTAAAAACAACTGTGAACAGAAAGCAGCACGATGTTGCCCTGTTCCTTGCTTTCAGATGTGTTGGGATCCCCTATAATATGCTTCTGCTACCTGAAATACTATTTACAGATGGTGAAATTTGAATTGGATAAATCCTAGACTAATGCCTGCGAATGGGTGGCTTGCGATTAATGATGTGTTTGTGGAGCATTGCATTCAGAGGAGGATATGACAAGCATTCTAGGACGTTCAGTAAGCGAAATGATCAAATGCTGGCACTCCAGCTGCACAGCTATATTGCTGTCATTGCCTTAAGTGCCCCCACTGCAGCCATGCTCTTGACTGCATTGTACTGGCCCTATGGAAGGACTTCTACATTTGTTATAGCCTGTAAATAAAATAGAGGAAGATGGTGAAAAGGGATGTTTTTACAGAGGATTTGTTTTGAGGGTTTTGTTTTGGATAGAACTGAGAGCAAAGGCATGCTTTCCTTTCCGTTTTAATATTTTTTGACATACACACTCCCTGAAAAACATCCCTTGATAGAACCATTGCACTGTCAGTCTTTGCACTCTTGGGCAATATATGCTGAAAAGACAGTCTAACACATGCCTACTCACACAGAACAAAACTCTAGATATGATTTTTTCATCACAAAAAAATTAACGGTGCCCTGTTTTACAAGCTAGATTTTAATATAGCTTGACAATCCTGTTCTTGTATTTCTCCACTAAGTACACATCCAGTTACTTTTGTTCTGTCCCTGCTCTAACAAGTTGACAAGGAAGACTGTACTTACTGCAAGAGGGAGGACAGAAAATGAAATACATCTTTTGAAGTGCATATATTTGGATCACATGCCAAATTTTAAATTTTAAAAATCTAAATTAAAAAAAAATCACTTTTCCTGTGCCTAAAACAGTAAAAAGATTGGGCGGGGGGAGCATTTTAATTTGAGGAGATCTTCTGCATTTTCAGATATTCTAGCTTCTTTTTCTGTGTGTGTCCAATTCTGTCACTTCTGATGAGACAAAGGCAGAATGTAGGCCAAATCTCTCAACCAAACAACAGCAATCATTTTCAGATTACTTATATTAAAAAAAGCTTTAAAAAAATCCTTAACCTCTAGTGATTTATATTTTAAAACCAACATTATTTCCATCTTTGTTCAGTGTATCTTCTCTGTAATTCAATGTTTGCTGATTGATTCTGTAAGACCCCGTATTTTGGTGGATGATCTCCTTCATGAAAGCTTGCAGCCAGGAACCACCCCCTCAAGGTCACAGAGCAAGAATAATCTCATTGTTGCCGTTGCAGGATTCTCTTGTGCAGTGACATTGCACTGCAGCCATCTCTTCACTCATGCACTAACCTTTATAATAGTAGTGCTCCTCTGCCATCATTTCAAATGGTGATTCTATGGTTATAGAATCATAGAATCCTTAAGGTTGGAAGGGACCTTTGGAGATCATCTAGACCTAACCCCCTGCAACCCCCCTACCTTCACACCTCCAACAAGTCCCACTCTATTTGTTAGTATGAGGTCCAGTAGGCCACCTCTCCTCATTGGCTCCTCCACAACCTGTGTCAAAAAGCTATCATCAACGCACAGCAGAAACCTCCAGGACTGTTCGTGCCTCGCTGTGCTGTCTTGCCAGCTGATATCAGGGTAGTTGAAGTCTCCTTCATCTATCCATCTCCTTCCATCTATCTGCAGAAGGCCTCATCAATCTCCTCTTAATAGGTGGCCTGTAGCGGACACCCACCACAGTGTCTCCCACGTTGGCCTGCCCTTTAATCCTTACCCACAAGCTCTCAAGTCGCCCATCATCCACTCCCAGTCTGAGCTCCATGCATTCCAGTTGCTCTCTGACATAAAGAGCAACTCCACCACCTTGCCTTCCCAGCCTGTCCTTCCTAAAAAGCACACAGCCTTCCATGACAGCATTCCAGTCGCTTAAGCTATCCCACCATGTCTTCATAATTCCAATGAGATCATGATGCTGGTACTGCACACAAATCTCCAGTTTGTCCTGCTTATTCCCCATGCTTCATGCATTGGTGTACAGGCATTTAAGGGAAGTATTTGAGCTTGAAGGTTTCCCAGGAGAGGTGAAAAAGGACCCTCCATAATCATATCCTATACTCACTTTGCCACTACCATACTCCTGCTGGGCACCTCCTGACTTTGGCTGCATGACATTGACATTAATGTTGACATACATTATAGTAATTATTATATAATTTACTATATAATAGATTTTTAAAATATTACATATTAGGAAATAAAATCAGGATCTATATATTTATGATAATGAAGTTAGTTGCTGGAAACGGATCTTAAATGATTATTTGAACCAATTAAAGAAGCGGACAACAGTGTAGTAGTGAATAAAAAGGGACAGTTGGAGAGTTTCAAAGTAATAGCAGCTGCTTTGCTTGTTTAGCACATGATGTTTATCCCTGTATAACACCTGGTATTCCGCAGGTCATATTGTCCCTGTGGAAAGGACAAGGACTTTTCATTTCATGCTTCAGTCACAGCCAGCTGCAGTGATTTCACAGAGTCAGCACCTAAGCTTGGCACAAAGGATGGAACAACAATGTATTTATTGCCAATAGCAGATATGTCACAAATCTCATTTTCACTGTAATAGTAGAAAATACCAAAAACGGTATCACATTGCCTTGAAGAGAGAGAAGAAGGTAGAGAAGAAATGCTGGCATGTATGGCCATGAACCTTTTCTTATAGAAACATCCAAGTTTCATTCAAGCCATGCATTTCCCATTGATGGCTTGCATGAAAACAGCAGGAGACTAGTTTCAACTCCGGCCAGTCTCTCTGCATGTTGAAGGAAGAATACTCCTGGGGTGTATTGGTGCTTTGAAGTTGATTTTCCTGGAAAAGCTTATTCTAGTGCACTTTCTCTCAAAGAAATACTAGGGTTTTAGACTGATCAAAATAAAAAGATAATCCTTAATCTTCGATCTAACACTCTGCCCTAGTTACAGTCTGTTCAAGCCAGTGATCTGTGAAGTATGTCCACCTTGAGAAAAAATAGTCAATTTTATTAAAGGTGTGTCCCATAAGTGGTGTGTACTAGCTGTGTTATATCTGGTCCCACACGGTAATGCTTCTTTGTACATGTGATAAGGATTTATTATTGTTCTAGTCTGATCTGACTTGCTCCAGCCCATTTAGTGTTTGAAATTAAGGATCTGCTACTACAACCCTTAATTGTGTCCTGTGCAACTTTGTCAGTAATGTGTTAATTTAAGCTAAGCGTGCACTTAGGCTTTAGCAAAATCAAACCAAATCAGATAAATGATATGTGCTAAAGCAGGATAGTTTCCTCCTCACTTCCTGCATATCTCCAATATTAGAGATATACATATGTCTCCAATATCTGTAAATTTTTACTTTCAACAAAAAATGAAGTAAGCTGCTACTACCTTGGAGATAGCAGAGGAATCTCCCTTTGCTTGGCATTGCTCTTTCCTTACTAATACAGAGATGGCAGCTATAAGACTATTTAATTGGTATGTATGTGCAATTGTTTAAAAGACAAAATAGTTCTGAAATCCTCATTTTAAAGTCATTTTCATGATTATTCAGTATTGAGATTGACAACACTAAAAACCCCCTAGAGGACTTTTACTACTCATTCTCACTCCAGTTGCATTCACATTCACTTACTCTAACTCCAAAGAAGCCTGTAGCCTTTGTGGTGAGTAGATGCCTGATGAGGCTAGGCTAGGCTATACCTGAGGCAATTATTTACATCAGACTAAAGAATAAATTAGCTAGTCTTCTGTCCTAGCTCTTTGATTCTCCACGGTTTAGGTTGACAGTTGCTTTCTGAGAAGCTTCTGAGGTTAAATAACCCAGCTGAACTCCAAAAAGCTTAGACTTGGCTACCAGCCATAAAACTCTCAAAGTGAGGCATCCCAGAAGGATAATGTTTTCAACCTTTCAAATCTAAAATGGTTCACTGCGGTTCTAATTACAATCTCCCATCAAAATAACCTCCCATTGAGCGAACTGAAAAAAACCACGAAGCGCATAATTTATCTATACAAAGATAAGACGATTGCAACCTATAAAGCTACCAATTATAGAAGATTTGCTTGTTGTGTATTTTTATTGTTACAATAGAATAAAACTCAGCTTTTCAGGTGCTTTCACAGCCATCTAGTGTGAGTGAATAAATGGGATGCTTTAAAAAACATACAGTCAGTCACTGAGCTCTCAGAGCCCAAATTGAAAGCATTTAATTGCCATTGACTGTTCTGGCCAGTTAAGTCTCTGCAATAATGATCGCATCAGCAAAAAAATACTGGAGCTTTTATGTTCAGCTAACCACAGTTCCCAACTGGAGTATGGTTTCAATGAACATTCCTTTTTCCATTACCAAAATTAACATTAGGGATCACAGGAATCAGCATTTCAGTCACTGGGTTGCGAACTTCGCTAGGGGTGAGAAAGTCAGTCAGGATTATTGCAAGACACTGACAATGTTGGGATAGTTTAAAGCCAAGAAAACACTGCTGCTTCTCTCTTGTTGCCCCTCCAGATCTCTAGATGTATCTGCACCATATAGCACTAATGAGACTGAGTAAGGCCTGTGTTGCTGCGTTCTCTCAAAGGGAATTATTAACATGCACTTGATGTTACTCTAATGTGGTGTATGCTTTCTGGCCAGAGACATTCGTCTTCTTCCTGCAACATAGTCTGTAATCCATCACGGTTCTCAGCAATATGCTCTGTAGACTATTGTTATCTTAAATGCATACATGCTTCAATGCCTAGGCTTACAAATTCATGTTCATGTAAGCATGTGACAATTAGAATATTACTTTTACTCTTCTTGCTATAATGCGTGTAAGAAAATCGTGACAGTATATAGTACTCAAAATAAGGTGTCTGTAGTATGAGGAGCCTAAAACAACTGGGTTTAAAAAAAACACTGGTGACCTCTCCACCTGGCAGGGTGGATTGACTAATATTCATGTATTATGGGATTACAGGATATTTTCATTACAAGTGGTGGTGTATTTTTGCACTTTTATGCATCCCTCCTAAGTTCATATCATTTCAACTGCAGTTTTAAGATCTTCTCATGTAGGATCAGTTTATCCTTCTTTTTGAAATCATAAAGGCTAATTTAATCAAGCCGTTTCTAAATAATTGGGAAATTGTGATAATTTTTGAAGGTGAAAGCGTATCTTTTTTTTTATGGCAAAATAATGAAACAATATGCTCTCTTTAGGGGGAGAGGGAGTTGAGGGGAAGTTGGAATTGTTTCTTTAATACATTCGAAGCTCCTCAGGAAAGGACCACACTGAATGACTCCTGCGAGCAAAGGGAATTGGTGTTGCACCAGCCAGGGCTGCAGCCTTGTCTGCCTATCAGGAAGCCTAATTCTCAGTAGTCTTGGTCCCAGTTCACTGCTGTTTGCCTCAGTTTCCCCAAATAAAGAATGGGGATAACGATGCTAACCTAAGCTTAAGTGTTTTGAAATCAACCGATAAACAGAAATAATACAAAATCCAGATACTCATGTAGTTTGCCAAGGCTACGGGTCTTCTCAGGCCTGGAGGGTAGCCCTAAAGGCACTGTGCTTTTAGTCTTGTTTTCCTACACGACGTTAAGGCTACAACATTAATTGTACAGCATATAAACCACGGTCTGCTATCAAATAGGATAAAGTCTGTTGCTCATGTCTGCAACTGTGAAGAGAGAGCTTGTTGCTTAGATGCTTATAGGACTCTAGTGAGACTTGTACCTTTTAATAAACAAACATTCATGTGAGTGCTTTGGAAGACATCAAGTTAGATTCCCGTACTCAACAATATGAAGAAGTTCTTAATAATCCTTGGCTTTCGGCAGAATTTGTTGTAAAGACAAATGATTTGTTTTGCCTCAGGTGGAACACAGAGGAAAATGTAAAAACAAGAGTAAGAATTGTTATGGTTTCCAATAGGCTGCTTTGTGAAATGGTTTCTTTTAGAACCAGGTCTGTGGTGAGAATTAAACTGAACCTGAGACTAGCCAGGTTTGCTGAACAAACACAAGGGTTGGAATATGAGCATATACCTGGAGTCCGAATTCAGACCTAAGTGTATGCTGGAGCACTGAGCTGAGGGCCAGGAGAGGTGCATGATGCTCATACTTCTAGGGTTGATCTGGGGCGCAATGTGTCCAAAGACCTTTCTCTCCTAGTCTCGCTTTTCCTTTATCTACCCTTTTTTGGCTTCTCTGCATACTAAGGTGGCTTACAGTAGTAGAAAGTCTTTGATAAGCCGAGTGCCTAGCCTTATCCCAGCTACAACCTGTGAGGTATAATACAGTAAGGAAAAAAAAAAATCCAATCCTAATTTGTTCATCAAAACACACTTCAACTGAATGGCGCGTTCAGTGTCCTGTGGGAAATGAATTTCTCAGATTTTGGCTATTCAGATCTTGAGGCCCAATATTCTAAGACACATTATGGCCATAATTTTATATATGCTGCTAATTCTATGCACACTCTTGAATTTTTTCAGGGAATTCTTTTTAACTGGTTTTACATTTATGCTTGCTTTTAATCCATTTTGCACTGTGAAAGCGGTATAGAAGACTGCTGGTATGAATTATAATCTTGGCTATTTATCTTTTCTAAAGTTTTCTGATTCTGTCTATTTGTCCATATGCATTAAGTAGTCCCGGAACTCAAGATGTTCATTTTAGGTGAATCACTTTGAAAGGTTTATAAATGTCTTGGTCTGTTTTAGTCCTTAATTACTTGAGCTGACCTACTCCAGTCAAATCATCTTTACACGTCAGGAAATACACTGAGGAAGGCTGACACACACAGTTGCTGCAGGTTTCTCTTGCTGCTTGGATAATTTCCAAAAATCAGCTGAAACAAAGGAGGAGGCCACGGTGCAGGGCTCACCTGTTCGGCACTCAGATCTCCTGGCTATTGACATTCCACTAACTCACGAAAAAGGTACTGGTTTTGGCCATCTAGCTATAATTTAGATAAAAAAGAGAGCTGCTGCAAAACTAAAGGCATTCTGAAGTGCAGGGAGAAAGGATTTATTGGAATTCAACCATCAATTTAAAAGATACAGGAAAATATAGGAAGAATGGCACTTTTTACAGTAAGTGAGGAGGCAAAAACAAGCAGCTGAAAAAATACTAAAACATATCCTGCCCTTAGGAGGTGGATTTTCTTATTACTTTCATTTTGTGAAAAGCTTACATTTCTGTCTCTCTGTCCTGCCACTACAACAGCACTATGAAAGGGCAGTGTGCAATTGAAAGCACTGTCCAGGGCGCTCGGCATTTTGAGCTTATCAGAATGACTCCTGTAATAGTAAGGTTTCTTCTGCATCAAACAAAGCAGTCCATTTACTTGTCAAGATATCTTGGGCCTGTGACTTTAGCGTTTCGTTTCTGGGGGGCAGAGTTGCCTGTTTCTTGAGCATAAGCAGTGATTTCTTTCATGGAAAGTGGGACTTACTAGTGGCGTTTCAGCGATGACTATGACAGCGGTTTAGTTTTCTCTTGAAAGACAGATTTGTCTGTAAACATTTGCCAGCGTGAATCCAAGTTCACGTTCCTCTTCGGCTCTTATGAGACCCAATATACCAATGGGAAGCTAGACTTTTGGGAACACAGTATATAATTCCTTATCCTTACATTTATCTTACTGTTCACAATAGAAGATGGATCCGTCATTCCATCCAGTTGCTCATGAATAAATAACAGGACATGCTGTCTTCTCAACAGCTGCTTTTCTTTCCTTCATTTTGCCAGTGATCTGGAAAGCCACCATGCATTTGCATATGAAATACCAACTCCAAATCACATTTGTGTATCCTGGACGAATGCACAGGAGAATAATAAAGCACCGAGCAGTGCTTTTAGATCTCTGTGTGCAATGTACCTTGTCTGAGTATGGCTCAGGTGTCAGTCAGTGGAAATTGTGCTCTTACTCAGACTTAGACTAAATTTAAGCATTCAGCGCATTCCTGCCCTTTGGAATTATCCTTTTGAATGCCGGTTACGTTTTACAGCTTGCTTGTCATAATGGAAACAGTTGGGGTCTAAACTGCTTTAAGATCATCCTGCTTAAAACTGAGCATGTATTGTGAATGGGAGTCATTGTACAGAATAAAGAGTGTTGAGCAATAAATTTGTACATTGTAATTGTCTGTATTATGGAAAGAATGCCTTTCCAATTTGGCTGCCCCAAATTCCTCTTATTGTTGCTTTTCAGGGCATAAAAATCTTTGAAAAAAAGAGGAAAGAAAACAGCGAAACTATCTCTTCATAATGGTAGAAAATAATTGTATAAAATACGAGAGCCTGAGAAATTTGAAAATCACAAAGAATACTAAGCAGAAGCCCTAGAACAAACAAAAACAGGCCCTCAGCCTTCCTGGACATACTCACATACTTAGCTCTCTGCCTGCTGCATGCTTGTGGGTCTGTCCAGTGCTTATGCCTTACACTGTGGTGTCTAGACATCTCTCTGGTGCATGTGTCAGCTCTACCTAGACTCTTGTCTGAACACCCCATCCCCATTATTTCTCTCCGAATACCCAGGGTTGTGTTCATTTTCTGGATCAGGAGTGTATGTCTCTGTGTCACTGTCTGATTTTGCATCAAAACACAGGGGCAAAATCCAAGGTAGCTATGGACAGGCAGCAGCACTTTGTACCTCCTGAAAATCTCTAGCGTGTTTACAAGCTTTAGGTAAATAAGTTCCACAGTAGCTCCTTGAGGTATTTAATTATTGACCCCTGTAGGAGAGGAATGATCTGAGCCTTGCCAAATCACTGTTGGTATCACATCTGGATAGTAAGGATGTGTAATCATTTCTGCTCTTCTGCATTATACATTAGATCATGTTTCCTTCGTGATAAATCAGCGCTGTGAACTTCAAGGTCAAACACAGCAGCTATAACCATCTCAATTTTAATTTTCTTCTTGCTTGTTGAATACAGAAGGCATTTTACAAGATCAGTTTAAACCTGAACAATAGTTGGTGGAAACGTGTATGTTTTATTTCAGTAGCTCGTTCCATCTGTTGCTAATTCTAGGGCAGAGCAGATCAAATATTTGTTTTGCTGCCCAGCCATGAGAGATGGTTCCTGGTAGAAGCAATTAAACTTTTAGTTCAATAACATACTTTTCTGTTCAGTTATTCAGAGATCTCATACGTTAGTGTAAGTCCATCCAGATGAATGAAGCCCAAATGGTAAAGGGATGTGCAATTACTTTTGTCTCAGCCAACAAACACACTTCTCTAATTAAAAATCTGCATGGAATATTTATAACCAAGGAGAAGAAAATATCTCCCAACAGTAAGTCTGCCAAAAACTATGAGTGCAAAGCAGAAATCCTCAGAGTAGGTGAATCAGAAACTTTTCTGTAATGCTTGTCTTCATTTTCCCAGCTCTGAGGACCTGAATGACAGTTTGGATTAAAAATATATGCTGTTATTAAAAAATAAATTCACTGCAGCAATTACTAGAGGAAAATATGTCACTTGCATTATGCAGGAGGTCAAATTCAAATGTTACAATGTTCCTTACTGGTCTTAAAAGTGTGCAAACACCTAATGCAAATAGGTGTGAAGCCATTCAGAGAGTTGAGTCGAGCTTATTGCTGACTACAGAGGAGCTCCCGGGTGCAAGGGCAGACTATAGTTTGCCTTCTCCCAGTAATCTCAAAACGCCTCTTATAATTTTTTTCCTCAGTGGATTTTGCAGGGGTTGTCATCATTCTTTCCATGCTACAAATGGGGACGTGGAAAAACAGACCAACTTACATAAGGCAGCCAAACATGCAAATGCCAGAGCCAGAAAAACACAGCAGGTCTCTGGACACACCGCTCTCCTGCTCTATTCCTTCCGCTTCTGTACGTGGTGTGTTGTGCCTGAGATGCTGGGCATGCTAATGCCTCTTACAAACACCCTTGGGAACGGGCCTTCATTGTGCAGTATAGTGTTTGGTGTGCGGAACAGTATGGAACTTAAGTCAGCTTGTGTTGCATGCAAATGCATGTGGATTAACCGTATTCCTAGGAGGGGTATCTATAAAAGCTGTGCGTGATAAGGAGCTTGGAAGAAGAGGCTTTATCATTTCCATGCATGTGAATCTGAAGCACTAAGTATCTGGTTCCAAGAAACAGAAAGCTCAAATTGTAAGTGATGTGTGTGACATGCCCTGTGATGTCTGAAATGGAACCCCCAAATTTTAGACTCTGTGCTTGCGTGCACCATAGTATTTTTTCCAACAGTCATGATCCTAGTTTGGTATTGTAGAGATCTAATTCTTGCAGGGCCTTTCATTTTCTTCCTTAGCTTTTATCCAGAATAGTGAACATAACCCTATTCATCCTCCTGCAGATTAAAAAAAACCCAGCAAGGTATGTGCCCTCCAATTCATCTTTCTCTGGAAAGAAAGTTGGGAGCAAACAGGATTCTGTTCATTGGTGATTCCCCAGTATTCTGTTCATTTGTATCATCTGAACGAATTTCACTTCATAAATCCTCTGAGGTCTCTTCATTTCGCCATTCCTTAGTTTCATTGCCCAAAACAGGGGCTCTGAAAGCTATTTATAGCATGCGATGGTTTGGGGGAGAGTAGAGAAGAGAGTATCTCACCCACTCTTTCCTGTCACTTTCATTCAGTGCATTTAAAACTAATTTCTTATAGAATGAACTTTATACAGAACCATGAAGATTTCGTCTTTGCAAAATAGTTCCTTTAGCTCTGAGAAAGCTTTTGTTTCATTTTTTGCAGTTCAAGTCTCTCAGCCTCAAAGAACTTTGTCATTGAATACATGTATACATGATGTTTATGCTATGTTTAAATATACATATTGAAGCAGCTGCTACAATAGACTTCTCCTGCAGTAAGTAAATCCTTCTAATATTTTAGCAGCTGGGATAACACATCTTGCCTGCTGCCTGCCAGTGTAATTACAGTAGTCAACATCATCATTCCAAAAATAAGGCAAGTAACAGAACTAAACTTGCTCTACTTGCAGGGAATTTTGAGCTGCTTCCCTGAGCTCCTGAAGTCTGTATTTAGTCTTACTTTGCCTGGGAGGGAATAAAATCCCTTTCAGCAAGTGGTCAAGAGAGTAATTTCAGTCCCAAAGGGAGCTCCATGGAGGTTCCTCAAAAGCCCTTGGAGAGGCTGAAATAGCAGTTTTCAAACTTCTGGTTGTTTGCAGTAGATTTGCAACTAATATCGAAGAGAAAAAGTCCTATGTTTAATTCATCAATGACTGAATGAATGGCAAAATTTGGAGATACAGCAGCAAAATGAGGAGATGTCTTTCCTTTTAAAACAAATTCAACAGAAAACAAGAAATAGAAGTAGACTTGAAGGATGCAGGCTTCCTCTTGAACACAAAAATTATGGTTTTGCTACTGCAAAGGGTAGCTTGGCAGAAAGGTCATTTGAGATTAAGGAATGACTAAAGGAAAAGTTTTTAAACTTTTCTTAGTAACTTTAAAGCATAAGATGCCTAAAGTGAAAACATGCAGTTATTAAATGGGATTCTGGACCTGTGTCATGAAATGCATAAATGTAGTTGAATCTGTATGTGTGGCAGTGAACCTTCTCCACTGCTAATGAATGCTCATTATGGATCTTTGCATATTCCTTGCATAATCTCCTCTACACACAGGCCAACTCTTCCTATCCCAGTAGATCAATTAACTTTTCTTCACCATCTGTGCAGCCAGCCCATAGTTCTGTCAACATTGCATCTCTGTGGTGCCTTTTGAACCGAGAGGCTTTAGGAAGCTGGAGAGAAGGCAGGTGCTGGAGTGTGCTTGCTGTGTCCTGCCTCAGCAGACTGAGAAACCCTTGAAAAGAAACCTCTTCCTGGTAGGGACAGTGATCCTATCTGCAGGTTGGTCTTCATTCAGTTAAATAAAAATTGGCTTTAGTGTTCCTTCGTCTTTTCAGAATAGTGTAAGTTCATTAACTGAAGTCACGCCCCTAGCAGAAGCCTGATTCTAGTTCCATCAAAATCAATGTAATCTCTTCCTGACCTTCAGTGAGGTTCAGATGGGTCCAGAAGAGAACAAGGAGTATGGATCTACTGAATCACAGAAGGGCTTTCACAAGTCCTTTGTGGCAGAAGCCGCCACTTGGAATGCTGTGTCTTTGTTGGAAGAGGACAAAAAGGTAAATGCTCATGAGAACAAAGACACCTGATGTCTTTTGAGCTTGATTGGAAAGATCTGTCTATTGAGAACTGTGCCATATGATCTGCCAGGTAGATGTACTTAGATGTCTACCTAGGAAGCTATGAAGGTTTTTCTCATCTGTTCATGCTCCTGCGGAATGGAGCATAGCCATTTACCTAAGTGAGCTATCGATGACACGAGCCACTCTGAAAAGGCATTCGGAAATGCTTGGGTTGCTTGGGAAATGCTTGAATTTGAAAGAATCATTTTTGGAGGGGGTAGTACAGTGCCTCTGTAGCACATCACCTCTTTATGATAACAAAGTTATGCAATGCTTAACATTTATTTTTCATTTTCAAGAGTACCAGAGTTGCTTTTTACTTCCAAAATATGTTCTTAGTGGCTATGCTTCATTCAAAGAGAAAGTATTGTTTAAAAATAGCAAGCTATGAGCATGAGGAGGTGAACAGAAAGAAACTTTAGGAGAGGAATTGATTTATTCTTTGGGAACATTTTGCAAGACAGGGAAGCAAAGGGCAGAGCTCTAAAACACAAAAAATGCTGTCAGGAGACTCCTAAACATAGAATCATACTTCCTACATTATCTGCTCTGCTAAGTAATTGACCTTCATCCTTCATTCACCCTTCCAATATTTTACTTGCTATCATTACAATGTTTATTTTTCTATATCTGAAAGTTTGTGTATTTTCATGCGAGGCAATATTTCTGACATTTTGAAAGTCCAATGCAAACAGCATTATTTAAAAAACACCACAGCACATACTGCTGCTTTGACACGGGTTAGTGTCAAGATGAGGGGAAAGGTTTTTACTTACTTGGCTTAATGTTGTGTAGGGAGTTGGTCTTCCAGCTTCTCAAGAACTTGACTCATTTTGTGTAAGTAAGTGGATAATGCCCAGGGAGTCCTTTAGGGTACTGTATCCTGTAGACAGCTGGAGCGGCCTCCAAGGTGATGGTCTCTCTTGTCCAGCTTTGGTGCTCGTAGGTGCTCATCACAAGGGTGCTCCTGGTCCCTTTTCATAGGCAGAGGCAATGATGACCTCTTTTACACAGTAGTTTGAGGTGTGTGGATGAAAGGAATTAGATCCAGGCTTTTTCTTTTGCTGCAAATGTTTAAGAAGTGGGTAAATCCTATTCAAAGGTGTTTCCGGCATTTAAATTCCATTGTTGAAATTAATCCTTGAAGGAGGATTAAAATGCGGTGAACAAAAGCCACTTCACTTCTGAATGTCGCCCTTGGCACTGTGCTTTACTTATGTTCGTTAACTTTTAAGTTCACTGTTCTCTGCACACAGGAGAGAGGAAGATGCACGTGGAGCATGTCTGTGCTCATGCAAACTCGGCCATTGTTTTCCAGCACTTTCTTAGACCAACGTTCAAGAAATCAAGAAATACTAAAAATTATTTGTAGTCATTCAGTGTTTCCTCCCATAATGGATTCTGCGGCACTTAGCATGCACCTATCTATGTTTTTATCTTGCTGCCCATCATCCTGGTATCTGAGCTTTTCCCATCAAAAGAAAAATCTCTTTCCCTGAAGTACTGATGATGAGAACGGGCAGGTTGTTTGCATTAAAAAAAGCAAGAAGAAAACTAGAAAGACACAGATAAATGAAGAAAAGGCAGTTGCATTTAGCAGAATAATTTCTCATAAGCCAAGTCAAAAAATGGACTGCAGAAGGCAATGGGCGTTCTCCAGGTGACTGGAAATGACAGTCATGCTTGGAGTAGCTGGGCAAAGACCTTCATTGTGGTTTTGAAGACCTCCATTTCCATTGCCTTTGGATCACATTCTCTTGAAACTGGGAACCATAAATTCCTGTAGAATTAATGGAGTACTTCAATTCCAAGGATTAAAAGAGAATTTTAAGCTACTGCTTTGAAGATATCTATGAATCTTTTTACCTGTAGATCCAGCATTTTCTTTGAGTACGTCCTGATAGTTTGTCAGTTTGTCTTTTCACCAGGTCCTTTAATCCATCATTTACAGTTGGAAGACTGAGACAAAGAGCTACCATGTCGCTCTTCCGAGAGGAGCATCTGTGGCAAAATCAGTACTTAAAATCAGGTCTCCTGTTACTTAGTCCATTGAATTTAACTAAAGCTGTTGCTTTAAACCAAGTCATCTCTGACCTTTTCAAGAGATCTAAAAAGTTTACTTACCCGTAGGGGTGTTTTGAAGCTTAATTAATGTTTGTAAAGTGCCTTGAGTTCTTTAGATGAAAGCACTTTGGGTTATTAATATTAATACTAACAGATGAGCCCCTGCAACAATCTAGTACAGTAGGACGAATTAACATGAAGCAAGCAATCAACAACAACAAATCAAACCCACAATGCCATCGTAGCCTAGGGCAATGCATACAGCTGGTGGTCTGATAGATGTGACAGATGAATCCACTGATATTCTCTTCAGTCATTTCCATTGTAAATTAAACTGTCTCTCATGTCCTCAAAACAACAGCATTTCAGCCAAAAGTCACCTGCAGCATTAACTTGTTTTTTCCAGTTGAGGTTTCTTTCTGTACCTTCTTCTACAGAACTTAACTCAAACAAGACAAGCTTTTTTTGAGCACAGGACACAATCCCCAATTTTTAAGAGTTTTCTCTCTTTTTTTTTTTTTTTTTATTTCTTTCTTTCTGCCAAGGTGCATTAATTTATACAAGAACTGTTAAGGTCAAAGTGTTTGTCCTAAGCTTGATTCTGTGATTAATAATCTCAAAGAGAAACAGGATAATTTTGTGAAAGGGCAATGCAAACCACAAAAAATGTAAATTTTTCCTTAGAGTTTTTTTGCATTATGAAATGAATTGTTTGTTGACATGTTTGGTCATCAAGTAGTCTAGTTCTTGTTTTTATAGTTCATAATTCCCAATAAATCCTAATTCCCACATTAAATCTTAAAATCTTGGGTATTTCCTTACTTTGCAAGGAAAATGACAATAGCTATAGAATTCTTTTTAAAGCTACTCTGTTACAAATGAGTGACATTCTTTCTGCCTTCTAACGCCTAAAAATAATGATCTTAATACAGAAATGAAAAATCAATGCTGATTAGTTCTGACCATTTTAATTCATCTTATAGATTCTCTTGCAACTTAGCTGACTGGCATGTACAGAGAACTGTGAGTTTGAATTTTAATTGAGTCAAAGAAATGCCTGCTGATTAGACTGGAAATATGCAGCGCCTCTTATTTGAATATAGCAATGTCACATATTTTGCTTAGTTTTAAGGCACTCTTTTCTGTCTGTTTTTATTAAAATGTGGATTTGGGGAGTGGAGCTTGGGGAGATTATGTGGCTTGCCCTAGGTCAAACACTACTTTGTATGGAGTAGAGGGGTATCAAGAAACTTGAGGATGAGAAGTGTGAGGGCTAAAGCAAATAACTGTTATTCCAGACACCAACACGGCCCTTCATCCCTGCCTGGCCTGTCAAGAGAACGTCTTCCCCCATTGTACACCTTCTCTGACTTACTTTGTCCATCTTCTGAACAGCTTTCTACTCTTCCCATCACCTCCTAATTCACTTAAAAACCATTTCTTTACACCTATATTTACCTTTCTTGACATGGATTGCAAAGGCCCATGGTTTTCCTACTGACTTTGCTCATTTTTTTTGTATTACTTTAGCTGCCTAGCATGTCAGCTACTTTTTCTTTTTTTTTTTTTTCCCCCGTGTTTATGATTCAAGGAGCTTTTTCCCTAATGTATCTCAGCTATTAGCTTTTGTCTCTTATTCTTCTGCTGCATGAATTGCTAGATTGTGGTGACTAAGGTTCCCTATATTTGATGTTATTCAGTCATATTATGCAAATTGTTTCTTTCCCCACAAGGTCATGCCAAGCAGAGGAGAAAGTAAGGAATAGTATATAACCTTAATACCCTAAGAAAGTAGGGTATTTTTTTTTTCTTGTCCATCTTGCAAAGCTGCAAGTCATAATCAATATTGTTTGTCTAAATGAGTAGCACTTTGTAAATTCAGTTCATTTCTTCAAAGATTTGATACAGTTTCCACTCAAGTAATTTTTTTCCTAGTCTTGAACGTCACATCAGTTTTTATCCTGAAGGTGCTTAATAAGCTTTATAAGTTTATAAGAAGTATTTCAATGGAACCGAGTTTCCAGTTGGGGAATTCAATAGTTACCTGGTTCTTGAAGTATAAGTTCAGTATAAATTTTCTGAAGATCAAGTCCAGCCATTTTTGCTGTTTTAAATAGTCTTGAAATCAGTTCACCCACTCTTACAATCAGACTCTCTTTATATCACCTTCTGACAGCAATCTTAAATTCAGGTACTCAGATATTTAGTAGTTGGAAAAAATGTTGGTAGTTTTTAGAAGATACTGTTACTTTAAGCCATTCTGAGTAATGCAGATTAGTAATTTAACTTTCAGAAATGTGTCGCATTCAGCATAATCACTGTGATTACAGGAATATCCAATGTTTTCAATATGAATATTAAATGCCCTCAAATTCAGGAAAGGATCATTCATTGCATTATAGGTGAACTGTTTTTTTCTTCATTTCTTCGTATTTGAAGTGCAGTAGAAGAATGAAATGGGCTAGAAAGTGTCTGAAGTCAGAAATGAATCCCAGTCCTTCAATTCTGTGGCAAATAATTGGCCCCTGAAGGAATTGGCTGTTCAGTTGTTCTCTTAGCTGTCGTGTGTGTACGTTGGCTGTGTTTTTTATAGTTGCCTCACAGCAATATATTTTGATGGGGGCCCTAAGGACGTAAACCTCAGAGGAGGGGGAGAAGAACACACCAAGTTGAGAGGTCAAGGTAACACGAACCAGAGCTCTGCTCAATTCAGATGCCCACAAGGGAGCAAACTGCAAGTGTTTTAGAAAATTGCCTTGTGCTCTTAGGGAGGTAACTTCTCAGGCAGGGCTTTATCATTCATGCTACCCAGTGTCGGAGACATTTCACTCATTACCCTTTAAACCTTAGAGCCAAGCTCTTGTTTCGCTGTACGTATACCAGTGTGGAGATTAAAAGGAGCTGTGTAAGCAATATCCATTTGTTTTTTAGAAATAGTTGTTTGCTTCCGGAACATGCATATACTTGGATTTCAAAGGCGTGGGGAAGAATTTCATTTAAAACTGCTCTCCCACAGGATGTGTGGAAGTAAAGGATTTACCAAGGCTTTGCTGATTAAAATTTATCAGGAGTACAGAGAAATCATTCACAGTGCTTACTGATTTAGGAATGTAAGTCTCAGTTATAAAAGTGTCATCAGCTTAGGAGGCTGGAAGTTGAGTAGTCCATACATAGGTCAGCACAGCAGTGAGCTTCATAGTAGTGTTCTTCCATATATTCAAGTCACAACTCCCAGTTATGCACCTGGATCAGTAGTGCCTTCAGTGCAGATGTAATTAAGCAAGTGTTTAATCCCTTGTTAAATTAGTCTCTTAGGTTTTCCTCCTTTAGTCTACCATTACTATTCCAGTCCAGAAAAAAATCATGGAGAAAAGAAATGAATGCTGAAACCCTAGCTTCAGGCTTGGCAGGTTCAGACTGTATCAGCCATGCTAAGTAGATTTATGGAATCAGATCGAATTTATGTGAAACAAAGTAGATTTAAGCAGAGCCTGCTGGATAACAGCAATGAATTCCCAACATCACATCTCCAGGAAAAAAAAATAACAAATAAAGAGAATAAAACTGTACTTCCAAGAAGACAGTATGTGGCAGTTTTCCCAGGCAATGGCTTGACTGCTGTAATTCAGAGCACTCATCAAATGTACATGTGGTCTGGTCATAAAGAGAAAAGGAAAATAAAAAGCTCGCTAATTAAATTAGAAATGCGATAGTTCCAGTTCTTTACAATTTATCCCAACGGAAATTTATACTAAGTAACATTGGCATGAGTTGGCTCAGCAATGGAGTGGAGTAAAACTCTCAGACCTAACAGGTTGTCTGGTCTCTCGTAGAACTTGAAAATTATTTCCCCTGATACTTATAGCCAAGCCTCAACATCGCCTTGATATAGAACAAAAGAAATTTAGTTATATCACCATGTGCCTTATGTTCACTTAGCTTAAAGAAGCATTAAAAACAGGTCCGGTGTGAAGTTTGGTCCTGTCATGCTTATAGCCAGGAGAAACTCATTTGGAGTCTTTCAGAGCTCAATACTTTTGGACAGCTCTATCAGATGTTTTGTAAAGCAAACATGCAGACTGGAGGATGACAAGGTTTCTTTAGGATGCAAAGAGTCTCATCTAGGATCCTTGAAGGACCCTCTGGACCATTTCGGTCTTACATGTTGGCTCCTGTAACTATCAGTAAAACGTATATTAAGCAGACACTTCAGATCATTGCATTAACCCAAGTTGGCAAGTCTTCATGGAGCAGAAGGGTGGACAACTTTACTAACTCAGATACAGAAGCACCGCAGCTCTGTTCATGTGGCATTGTGGTTAATAAGCTTAATAAGTAATTTCAATTTTCTGTGGCTCTGTGGTTTACAAATCTAATCCATATTGAAAGGCAATGAAGATAAGCTTCCTAGACCTTTAAATGTCTTTTAAAAATAGAATGTAAGCTCCTGAATCAGTTGCAATGCTAAATGGAGGAGTAATGAAATACCTTGGAAAAAAATCTGAGTGCTGAGAACCTCCCAAAGGCTTACACATAAATGTATTCTAATTGTTCTAATGCTTGACACAAAAGACTGACTTTCAAAACTTTTTAGTAGACTTTTAAAGATATTCTTAAGTGTTATGTAATAGCTGCACTTATAGAACTATTTCAGGGATTTAAATTCTTTTTGTTAAATCTGGAATCCTAGATAGAGCAGCAAAATAACACTGTTCTATTTGGCTCCATGATTGTTAAATACAGAATGTGAAACAGTATTGATAGAGAGTTCATTGCTTAAAAGGTTACTTTCCTAGAAATAAAAGGGAGGCAAGTAATGTTTGCTGTGCCAAGACTCATTTCCTCTGCCTACAAGGGACAATAAGCATGGGATTTGAAAGGTCATTGGTTCTTTTGTATGCTAATAAACAATTAGTACGGCTGAGGGGACAGAAAGGGGGGAGATGAGGCATCAACTGCTTTAGACTGTTTTTCTGAGCAAATTAACAATTCATGACAAGTAGGGTAACATCTCAATGATTTCTTAGCCATCTCTTCAGTCTCTGTGAAAATATTGCTGTTTAATCAGCTCTGGCTAATAATTATTTTTCTCCTTGAGAAGAATGTTCTGGGACTTTGTTTCACCCCTGAGATTATTATTTTTTTACCGTAACATTTTATAGGTGATAAGGAAAAAAAGATTTAGAAAAAGAAAATAACTAGCTGTTCCTTCCAGGCAGTTTCAATGGTATATGCATGTGAAATACATGCACGCAGAATCTAAATTTGATGTTACTCTAGTCATTTTATTGCAGTGGTAGATGCGGAGTTTAACTCATGGTCGTAATTATATGGTCTTTCCCTTGCCACCACACAGAAGCTGTCCATCTGGTTGGCATCTAGAAAGTCAAAGAGTTGATGTAGTAGCTGGAAGGACCTGGCCTCCTGCACGCCAGATATTGCAATTTAAATAGTAAACCCAAAAGACTTTTCTCTCCCTTTTCTGAATTGCTCCAGAACACCTGCAGGCTAGCAACCTCCCCCCTCAATCTTTGGAAAACACATTTTAGACTCCCTGAAATGACTTTTACCTCTTCTATTTCTTTATCCGTCTCTCATAATGTTTCTGTCTCCCATTGGATGCCCGAAAACATTTTTTTAGTAAGTTTCCACAATACAGGAATATTAGGTGAACATTTTTTTTCAAACAACAGCAAAGCTGCTGCTACTGCAGGTATGAGTGGAAGCCAGTGGGGTGGCTGGGAAGGCCACAAGCAAATTGCATGTACCCTTTTCTGCCTGCACCCAGTTTTTCTGTTAGTGTTTTGTTGTGTTGCATGGGAAGGGGACCCATTTTAGCAGCTTGTTTTGCTCCCGCAGTGTCTGGCTGACATTGTTCCTCTTGCTCTGTTCAGTGATGAAATGGAAATGGAAAATAGGCAAGAAATCCTTAACTGGCAATAATCTTGTCAGAAGTACAACAGTTCACTCAAGTTATGGAGATGAGCGCTGAGAGTCTATCGTGTTGGCTGCTACATACTACATATTTGATATAGAACACCTAGGAGCTCTCCTAGAGGCTTTCTTCCTTGTCATTTCCTACCTGGTCCAGGTTTGAACTAATAAGCTAGTATTTAAGAAGCTCTGTGGTAATGACCAACCTTCACATTATTTTCAAATTATATTTGAAAGACGGTACTTAACTCACAGGGTGAAAATGCAGAGCTGTTACTCGTAGGCTCTGAACCAATGGACACAAAAATCAGTGGAAATTTTTCAACAGTTTCAGTTAAGCTCCTAACAGTCTCTGCTACAGGCAACATTGCATATCCTTTCTTGCCATAGGAAATAAAGCCAGTTTTGATTCTTTCTGTTATGCAATAAATTTCCCAAGCTGAAGACCTGTTTTATTTCAGCTGTTGTGTTTTTGGAGGCTATGCATAAGTGTTCAAAAGCTTATTTTCTAATTTTGTCATTTTCTTCTGAAATTCTCTGTACACTGTTTACTTAAGAAATGAAATTGCTCTTTGTTTTTCTTTCTGGATAAGCTGTGGGGAACCTTTCATTTGAACATATTCAAGCAGTGTAAGTCAGACCAATAACACAAAGTCAAAACCATTTCAGGGAAAGTGCTATCATAAATGCTAACTGAGATAAATGAGCTTAGAGGGCAGTTTATAGAGAAAGCATCCAAAACACAGGATGTATATTGCAAGATACATTCTGTAAAAACATATTACTGCAGTGTTATGTTGTTGGATTCATAGATCAGTTTTAACTGTGAGTCTTGGTTATGCCCTGCAATCTACTTTATTAATATTAACTGGTAGTTGAGAGCAACAAATTTCCATCGAACTTAAACTTTCAATGTATTTCAATTAGTGGATGAATATGACGTTATTATGTTTAAGTCAATCATTTTCCAAGTGTTTCACAGCTTTTAAAAAACCACTTTGACTCTGCAAAATTTGGAAAATACTCTAAAGCTTTCACTGCAGACAAAAGCTGTTTGTACAATTATTTTAGTCACATTGCATTTGGCCAAAAAAAGATTTTTTTTTCAGTATTTATCTCACATGTGCATTGAGTAAATATAATTTATATAAGGGTAGTTCTAGAATTCATTCAGCACAGTAATATTAAATGTCTTACGTTAATGGATTTGTTACTGCTACCATCCAAAAAATGGGAAGTAGTTGTTGTTCATAATTTACCTAATGAAATTATAATTGCATAATTATAGATAATATTCATTTAATTTAATTAATATAATTCATAAATAAATTAATAATAAATAAATACATTTAATTTGTTTGTTGAAAGGTGTTTACCACTCAACAGTATTGGCCTACTGTTCCTGGTCTATTGTTAATTGTCTGATGCAGTGGGATTCTGTTCCAACATGCACATCACCAGGAAATCCTAGTTTTGAACCCTCACATTTTTAGAGACCGGTGTTCAAGAGGGACTTCTAACAAATATGTGGACACAACACATATTTGTCCACAAATACGCAGACATAACATTAAATAAAGCTCTTTATTTCTTGCAGGCTAAGTTTATTTCTGCCTATCTGTGCTTCTGTCCTTGATTTCTTTCCATCACTGCCCTTATTAATGAACTGTGAAAGCTGACATTTCCAATAAGGAACAATTAAAACTCAAAGCAAATGAAATGAAGTCATTCATTTATAAAATAATAGCTAACTTATAAGATGATGAAAAATTATTACAAGTCATGCGTAAAAAAAATGGAGTAAATTAAGTCTGACTCTATCAATGTTCTTCAAATACTTTGATTACTCATAAAAATTAATCAGGAAACATCCTGATTAGCTAACATTAGTTAATTTACATATAAGGCATTAGTGTGTGTGTGTGTATATATATATATAGTTATATATATTTGGCCTCACAGGAAGTACAGGACAGAAACCTTTCAGAGTGTTGCAATAAGGCACTACAACAATTTAATCCAGATGACAGGAGAAATGTATAATCCTTGGATGCCAATTAAATGGAGCAAGTCCACGCTCTGGGGTTCTCTCAACCCTGGTGGAAGGAATTCGCTGGACTCTTCCCCGCTGTTTTCTGTCCTGTGCTTGATGTCCATCTCTGTACATCAAGAGAATAAGGACAGTAGCAAGAACTGACCATGGTAGAGCTGATTCAGTAAATACTGTGGACAGTTCTCCAAGCAATGTATGATTTCAGCTCTTTACTGTTATCCTTCATAACGACAGACTTCACTTGAAGCAGCAGCAGTTCAAGTCTAAATGTTCACCACATTTCCAGGGTTTAAATGGGTTCACATAGACATAAAATTTCCTTCCTATACACTAAGCTTTACCTAAAGATTTGAACTTTTGAGAGGTACATTATTCCACATAAAATCCAGCCACTCACATTTGTTGCTTTTGCAGTTAGACTTTTCAGGCCATCTGTCCACCATGCACACAGCAGGCATTTTGCTTTAAATCCAAATGCAGACAAATATGTAATCAATGTTGGAACAGAATAAAATAGAACAGACATTCCTTGGTACTGAGGGAAGGCTCATTTGCTATGAGTGATGTCAGCATAACGTTTGCCATGTCACTTCATCCCCTTTTTTTTGAAAATGCTTTTTTAAATTTGTCTGTGAGTCTCTGAAGGCCTAAGTTAACTTTGGAATCTATTCTTTAGGGGAATTGCAGAATTCTCAGCTCTGCTGTAAGTACTGGATTTTAATTTAAATTAATCTTAAAAAAAAAGAAAGAAAAAATCTTCTTGCATATATCTAAGGAGACTATGGAGACAAGAAGGACCATGTTGACAAAAAAAAATTGATTTTCTCAACTATGCTTAAAGTCCTTTCCCTTTGTAAAACAAATAACCTGAATAAATATGTCAGGGATGATTAAAACTTCATTAAAAACTGTAAACAGAGTACAAAGAAGAAAAGAGAAGGAAATGAAAAAAGCTTGGCTGAATTGAATAATGGTAATAAGAAAAACACTAAACAATATTGGTAGTTAAAAGCCCTTTTAAAGTGAATGTACCACTGAGATGGGAAGCAGAGCTGCTGTCACCTATCACTGGAGATGGAGATTTCTTTTCAATAATTTGATAATACTTTAATGAAGAAATTAATGACATTATCCGGGAAATGGAGGCCATAGATAAAGCCAGTTCCTCACCAGTTCTGAAATCTAATGAAAAAAGTCTCTTCTCTGCTGGTCAGCAATGATGCATGTCTTGAGCAGTACCTGTCCTGGTCTGCCTAGGAGCAGACACAACCACTTAGGGCACCATTCCAGCACTGCATGCATGGTGTACTTCACAATATTGATGCAAATAACAGCTTTAAGATGGGCAATTGGGCAGTTCTGCTTTACTGAGGTAAGCAGACTGTGGCATATATGCCTTAAAAAAGCAAGAGAAAACAACTCCATTTGTTTAAGTGGCATACTTTAAAGGATAAATCAACAAAAAAGGAGAAATACTGTTACAGAGAAGCAGCAGATTTTGAGAAGAGGACATTGAGCTAATGCAGTGCCAATGAATGAAACCTCTATCCTCAAACTTTTTAGATTTAAATAGAGAAGAGGGGTTTACACAGGTAAAGAAAGATAAAAGCTATGAAAGAAAGAAGTGAATAGAGGACAGGGAAAAGTGAATGTTGAGAAGTAACATTTTTGTGGCAAACAGCAGGATCAGAAGAAGGAATTATGGTTTTGAATTGAAGGTAAAATTGAATACAAGAGCAGCACTGGCATCTGACTTAGAGCAAGCAGCTTGTGATGATCACTGTTGTTTGGCTTTGACAGAAGGATGTAGCAATAAATACTATAATTGTGTTCTTGGCCTTTCAGTCAAGATCAAGCGATGGAATTTTAATAACAAGACCTTTATCCAAGGCTCCAGAGATAATTGAGATAGTGATGAATAAACCCGTGTGTTTTCAGAGCAGAGTCCTGTGTATCCTATACAGACTGCACAGCCTGTACAGCACAACAGATAGCTCTTCTGGAGGAGCAGCATTATTTCTCCTCTAGAACATCGTTATTGCTCTTCCAAATGCATCCAGTGTGGAAGGACATACACCCTAATTCTTTCCAAGCTGGCAGAAATGTGCTTGCCTAATCATATTGTCAAATAGAGACAAGTTCCCTACATCAGGGCTAGGATTTCATTTATAAAGAAAAGGTATTTTTCAGTCTTTGGTTAATATTAACATAAATGTCATTGTTATACTTGAGCCCGGCACATACCGCAATTTGTTTTTCCCTAACAACAGCAATAGCTTCACCTTGATCTGCTCAGCAGTGTTCATTTCCTGCTAATAAGTCCCTCTGTTTAAGTTTGTGCAGTTTGCATAGATCACAGGCAGCTCAAACTTGATTATCAAGATGCCTCATGTATGATCCTGCAAATGGATCGATTGGCATTGGAATGATTTTCAGTGTCTTCCCGTTCATATTTTATAAAAATGATTACACTGGCATTAAAGGGAACGCTGCAAGTCTTGCCTGCACTTGAATTGCCTCCAAAAGGTGCTGCAAACCTGGAAGCAGGTCCACATCTTTCTTTCTGATGTTGAAAGAAAGGCTAAATTTGCAGTTGGCACGGGGAGATCTAACGTATTTCAGCTGCTACAGCCTGCACCGGGGGCTTGACGTTGCCAGGGCTCGAGTGTATTCGTGCCCCCAAACCCTCTTCTCTGCCTGCGTGCTTGGCCTGAGGAAAATAATCCATTTTTCTGAACCTGCAGGTCAATCCCGTGGGGAGGAAACTCTTTGATCGTGTGGGGCACTGAGGGTTATTGCCTCTACAGAGGCTCATCTGGTAGTCAGGGTGCAGCCAGGCCTTGCAGCACGGTGGGGGGGATGGTGAAAGTTGGGCTGTGATTCAAATTCAAATCCTTACCAAGCGCCTGGTGAGGTTCCAACGGTTCCTACGGCTCTAACGGTCGGGAGGGCTGGTGGCGCGGGCGAGGGAAGCGGTGCCATGGGGGCTGTGCGGGTCCGCGGCACCAAGAAGCTTCTGGAAAATGGTGCCCTGGCTGTGCGAGCTGAGGGAGCCGCTGCCCGGGAGCGTGGATACGCAGAGACACGCTAGACTCTCAGTCTCTGTACACGCTAAACTCTCTGTCTCAGTCTCAGACACGCTATACTCAGTCTGAAGACTGAGGGAGCTGGGCCTGTTCAGCCTGGAGAAGAGGAGGCTGAGGGGGGACCTGATCAGTGTCTGTAGATACCTCAAGGGAGGCAGTGAGGAGGAAGAGGCGGCCTCTTTGCAGTGGTGGCCAGCGACAGGACTAGGGGAAACGGCCACAAGCTGAGGCACCAAAAGTTCCACAGGAATTTAAGGCAACATTTAAATAACAGTGAAGGTGCCGGAGCCCTGGCACAGGCTGCTCAAAGAGGTTGTGGAGTCTCCTTCTCTGGAGATGTTTCAAACCCGCTTGGACGCAGCCCTGTGCCCCGTGCTCTGGGTGACCCTGCGTGTGCAGGGCTTGCACTAGATGACCTCTGAGGTCCCTTCCAGCCTGAAGCATTCTGTGATTCTGTGTGTATATGGGTTGTTCTGTCGTGTGGCCTTGTTAAGAGAAAGGAAAATACATGTAAGGGACTGGGAAAACCCTGCAGCAAAGAGGGAAGAGATCCCTCTTCGAACTGAAACTGCTAGGCTGAGTGCGGGGGAGTAAAATTAGAGGGGTTTTGAGGGCTCTTTTTTTTTCTCCGTGGTGATAGAAATTTGTATTTTGGACGTGCTGGATGAAGTGCTGATTGGAGGGAGGTGGAAGGCTTATGTTTATGCCTCCCTTTTGGCGTCGTATACCAACCAAATCAGTCAGAAAACCTCAACCAGGGCTAAACCTGGTTACCAACCAGGTTACACTTTTTAAAATTTTTGCTTGTTTGTTTGGTTTTTGCCTGCCTTGGACTTATTTATTTTAACTCTGAATATCTTTGGCCTTTCTGTTAGAAGCAGCTTTATTATTTTCTTAGGCTATTAGGTTCTTAAACTCATAACACAAGTTTAAAGCTTTTTTACATTAAAGACTTCATACCTGTGTCATGCTGCCTTGCTTAAGTATCTTTATAAGGGTTTGAAAGTTCAGATTTTGATGCATGCATTTGTTCATGTATATTAACATTGGCTTCTGTTACCAGTGCAAATATTTCTTGCATAAAATATTCAGCATCTTCTATTAAAGATTTAAGGACAAAATCAGTCACTTTATTTGGCACGAGCTTCTTCAATTCTTTTCATGTTTGATAATGAAATCTTTCTATCTTCATAAAAATAATCTCAAAACCTCTGAATGTTTTTAAAGTGTTCCATCACTTGGCATTTGTTTCTCTTTGGAGTTTTTCTCTGCCTTAAGGCCTCAAGGAAAAACACCCTTGACTACTGTCCTGAAGGTTTTAGGTCTTGCAAAAACTCTTAATCCTCCAGGAGCTCTTTTCCTACTTGTAATTCACACTTCAAACCAATGATACAAGAGTGCTCTTATTTCACCATTAAGGTCTGGTCCACATGCAATACCCACTGTTCTGTGAGAAGAATAATTAGCAGGAACATTTGAAACCCTGTGGATCCTGCATGCTCTGCAGGGGGTTGTCAGAGAGTCATCCATCTGGTTGGTGATGATTTGGGTTTAATAAATGTGAAATAATGCTCTGGTGTTGCAAGCAGTTCTGCAAGCATTGTTCCTTGTGGCCCTGAGGGTTCCTCTTGAACCCACTGAGGAAACTAGATCAAATCAAATGACTAATGCCTTGATGAGCACTTAATTGTTTGATGGAAACAATTAAGTTCTCGGAGCAGTGTAGCAGTTTTCAGTTAACTTATTCTTCCTAAGTTCCTTTTATCAGATAATGTGTTTTTAATTTTTTATTCCGTGTTATTTTCCTTTGTAAAGCATATAAAAAAATGTAGCAAGGGATGTTAATGCTTCCAGGGATCTGGCACAGTAGATGCTACAGCTGTGAAAAAGCCGCTTGCACCTGGGTGTGCTCCTTGAGAGAAGGGGAGGAGCATCCTGTTCCAAATCTGTTCCTGATGGCAAGTAGGAGTAAAACTGAGTGCTTAATGCTCAGTTCACATTTGCTAAAGCTTTGGCAGCTGTTGCAAAGACACTTGTGAGGCACGCTCTTACACGGCTAAAACAGCAGCTACGTGGCTGACTTAGCATGTAAGTTTTCTTTCCTTCACCTCCTTAAAGACCTGTAAGCTCTGCTTTCCCTGAGGAATGATAAAACATTCAGTGAAGTGTGGATGCTTAAGAAGACTAAGGGTTTAACAGTGTTTTCAGTGACTAATCTGGCTTGAGTTTACCTCAAACTGGAGTGTTGTAAGCCTTGGCCTGGACACATGTGAAGAAAGTTCAGGTTTCCGGAATTTGAGTTCAGTGTTCATTTTCCAGTCAATGCTTGTGCTGCTTATAAAGAACAGGCTTCTTCTTGGGGAAAATAAATAGCATCACCACAGCAGGCAACTTAGTGACTTAAGCAAATAGTCTCTAGTCTCAGTTCTAGTCTCAGTTTGGTGCTTGGTAGCTTGTAGAGATTTTGGCTGCAAAAACATCCACTTTTGCCCTGTTCTGCACAGGTCATGCTGCAAAAAGAGCTATTCAAAACTAATTAGGGATCTTCTCATTTTACTAAGTGTGTGATGATTTGGAACTGTTGGATTCCATCACTCCCTGATGGTTTATATTACAGTGGACTGCTAAACATTTTGTTATGTCTTTTGTAAGCACAAATAGCCCTTTTTTGTAATGTTTAGTATTCTCTGTGTAAAATTACATCAAGTATTAACTTATGGGAGCTTCCTATGTCTTTTTTTCCTTTGGCAAAATAGAAATTCTTCGGTATGGTCCTGTGTGAGATAGCTTACCTTAGTGAAATACTGCTCTTTGGTTGCCAGTGTTCTTCCAGAACAAAAAAAAAAACAAACAAAAAAAAACCAACCAAACAAAAAAAAGCATGTCTCTGTGGGATCGATCACCTGTAATGGTAAATACAATTTCTGAAAATAGCAAGGGATGAAGGAAAGCTGTTAAACAAAACCAAAATGGCAATAGTAGCAATAAGTAGCAATAACAATGTATGTCAATTATTTAGCAGACATCTAGTTCACGTACCAGCCAGCGCTAGAAATACCCAAAGAGGTGAATAAATATTACATAAGCATGTACTTCTGAGGCAAGAATACTTGAATTGCTTATTGTTTCAAAATGTTGCAAACAATATTTTGAAACTTATTTCTCAGATATGTTGTGTAACTTGTACCCTTGTGATTTTCCTGTAGATTTAGGAAGGAGTTGTAGTTAAGTAGTGTTGCTTGAATGAGGACTGGAATTCCTTCTTCCCCCTTCCTTCCCGCTCTAGTTCTTGCGTTGGCTTTATTCTCATCATGTCCAGATGTTATCAAACCTGGAGTGAAATCTTGACCCTGTTCAAGTCATTTAAAACTGTTATTGGCTGAAAAGAAGCTAGAATTTAACGTATAATGATTATTAGAGTATTGAGAAAGATGCTTATTATCCCTGCTGGCTTCAGTGCTACTGACCTTCTTTCATGTCCTCAAAATCACATCAACCATAAAAATACATACATAAATGCATTAGTTGAAGAAATTTGGGAAATAAATGCATCCTCTAGCGGATCTCAAAGTGTTCGCCTTTCCTTATCAGCTCCATAATGATAGTGCAGCAATGGCAGCTTAATGATAGCAGTCCCAGTGACGCCATTCAGTGCCAAAGAGGTGAAGATTGCACATCTTATTTTCAAAAATAATGATGCTGCTAATTACAACACTTGACTTTCGTCCTTTCCTTCCCTGTGTTCTTGAGGAGGCAGGCTTGATCAGCTTGCAAAGGACTGCATCAGTTATTTTAAAGGTCAAAAGACTCTTGTATTATGATTTGTAATTGCTAGTAACAGTGAATAAAATAAATACGGCATCAGTTTTGAATAATTTAACTGGTAGCTTAACTTCTGTATTGCTCATTCTGTTCTGTTGTGTGATTGTAGGTAAGTACTTATCCTAGTGGTTAGAAGAGAAATATAAAACAGATACCAAGCCATGAACTCTTCTGCCTTTTTTGTTTTTTTTTCTGAGAAAATTTGAATCAGAATTCTAAATGTAGTCATTAACTCATATAAAATAATATAACTCATAATAACTCATATAAATAACTCATATAAAACAATGTTTTAGAAGGTTTTTAAAGAAGTATGCAAACCTGCCTACTAAAGAACAAGTGAGTTCAGAGCAAAGCAACTGCAATGTTGTTGAGAAATACTGTATTTGTAGAACCTTAGTGTATGCTGACCCTTTATTTATTTTAATTGTGTTGCTTTGTGGACTCTAACATCTTTGTGTGCTTCTGTGTGGTAGGTTACCTGTCAATCTGTGTTCATTTGCTCCTCCCAGCAAACAAGTATGCTTCTGAGCCATTTCACCTACGATAAGGTACTGTTTATTCTATCACAAGTTACATGTTTTCTTTCCAAGGATTTGGATGTGGGGTTTTTCCATGTTGTTCAGCTGCACACTGGGATGTAAATTGCTTTGCTTGTCAGAATGTGCAGAAAGGAAGATTTCCACCCCCTGCCCTCAGTTGCACTAAGGAAGGGGTTACCAAAAGACACTCGCAGGCTTTCATGAGAATCACACATTTCAATATCTGTTTATTTTTTAAGTATGTGCTGCCTTTCCTTAAGGAACTCTTTACAGCACCTGAAACTGTTGTTGGAGCTGCAAAAGTGCTGCCGTCAACCTATCTTTACTGTAGCTTGTGCCAGTTAGGTGGGTCAGAGATCTGCACCTGAGAGTGATCACTCTGTTTGTCCACATTTATTTACATAGGGAGGGTGGGAATGATTCTTTCTTCAGTCTCTATATTCAGTAGTACTGATCAGCGGTACTGCAACACTCACAGAAAATTAAGAGTTTAAATGGCAGAGACTAATTGAAGATCATTCCTGGAACTGCTGTGAATAAAAGAGAGAAAACAAGACTTTCAGGTTTGCTCAGATGGGCTCTTTTTTGATAGATTAAAATGGCTATTGGCAGCCCCATCCAAGCTTTTCGGCAAGACAAGTTTGTCTGACTCAAACTTTTGTTTTTTAACTTTTTTTGTTAACTTTAGCTTACAGTCTTCTGATGAAATTTGGGATTTTAGAATCTACATAGAATATAATATTTTACATATAGCACTTAAATATATAGAATTTAAATTAAATATAGGATTTAATATGCACCAGAATTATTGTATATGATACACATGAATTTTAAATCTGTTTCCACACAACTTTAGATGCCTTTCTGGCAGTATATCACTTCATCAGTCTAGCTTAACTAGAGATGCTTTTTCATTTTTTATTGCCCCCATAAAATCTAGGAATGAGACACTGATTTTTTTTTAGCAGTGATTTTTATTACTTTTAGCCTTTTTTAAGTACTTGTCAGTGAGACACTGTCCTTTGTAGGGAGTATATTTTTTCATCCATGTGTTATAGTTTATTTCAGTTTATTTTAGGCAGAATGTATAACATGCATCTAAATAATACAGTAGTTTAAATGAATGTAGTATGAATATGAATAGAATGGATATAACTCACTTCTTCCACCAGAATTTGTATATTGCCATTGCCTGTGTCTAGTCATAGATGCTTTCAAGTAAGGCTGCAAATGATAACTCACGTTGTAGTTTTAAGGGTGTGCATAAAAATCATATTGCAACCCAGGAGGGAGAAAAGTAGTTCATTGTAATTTTTATGCTTTTATTTTAATTTTACATCTTTCTAGATTTTTCCCTGGAGTGTTATTGCACTATTTTTTTGCCCCTTAAGATCACAGAAATTTCATATTATATCAGACTAGTGATCCATCTAGCCGAATGGCCTGCCTTCATACGAATGAGCATCAAACTCGTTAAGCAAAAACGTGAAGACCTGTAATATACTTCTGTAGCAAGAATAGTTACAGAAAAATCTCTCTGATGGAATAGTTTCCTCCAATCTCCATTAATTCAAAGTTACTCTGAGCCCCAAAGTGCGTGAGTTCATTTTCTTTGGTTTAAAAATGGGTTTTAATTTGTTTTTCCTTCCTGTCCTGTGTCCAATCATAGTAGCTTCAAGAAAAAGCACTTGGAGTGTGGTTTCTCTTTGGTTTTGGCACCACTTAGATACCTTGTGGACAAGTGACCTCATCTTGCTGTGCCTTGGTTTCTTCCTCTACTACATTAGGTAAATGATACAGACTCTTTTATCGAAGACTCTTCATAAAAAAAAATGCCATGGGAGTTCTAGTAGTGCTATTAGCAACATAATTATATGTTAAGTGTATCACAGTTCAAATTGTATGTTTATCTGTTTCTGTGAAGTTGTCTTCATCTAATGTTGCTGGTCTACAGACAAAATGGTTTATGGTACAGAAAGCCTTTCCTCAGTGGAAGGTATTTGTCATTTATCAAAGGCTTAGGAGACAGGAGTACAAAGGAAAGCAGGGAAGAAGCCATGCTCTTCAGTTGCTTGAAATGATATATTTAGTGGTTAGTGTTCACTTTTGAACACCCATTTTGCTTTTGAGCCCTTGGCATTAATAATGCTAAGCAAGAATCTGTGTAGCGGTTCAGTGTTGCTGTAAGGAAAGAAAGCTGTGACCAGATATGTGTAAACAGCATTCCTCAAGTATATAGTAAGTGCTCCCTAGTTATTTTCATTCTACATAATGAATATTAATAGTACTTTAAAATAATATCTATAATACAATGTGAGGGGGAGAACAGGAACACTTATCTAATTAGAGCTCTTGAATGACACTGGAAAAAGGTTCTGGGTAAATCATCTTTCTTCAAACTGAGTTGAATTAGCATACATTTAATGCCAATGATAATTTTATGCAATTGCAAGATCAGTAGTTTAATGCATCTGGCAGTGAGACAGGGATTTTCTTTCGCTGACAGCATTGAATAACCCCCTTTTCCTTTAGTTCTCATGCCCATCCAGCTTCAGTTTAGTAAAAGACCAAAGAAATCAGGAGTCTGCTGAGCATCTGTGAGTTGTGTGCAGGGAGAATGAGATGTTGTCTTTGGGTGGTTGTGGCTCAGAATCCTTAAGGAAAAGGATGATTCTGAGCCATTTTTTTGGCTCAGAAAAAAAAAAATGAGCCAAAAAATTTGGCTCATCAAAATGCCTGGTTTGGAGGCTAAGCTTACATTTCCAGCTCTGTATTATAGAGGGTTATCCTCATAGTGAATTGTGTATATTGACTTAATCCTCTAACAGCCTGCAGCAGCAGAACTGAAAGGAGAATAATCTGGACCAATTGTGATTTTTGCATTTTAATTTCTTAGAATAAGTTTGCATTGCTGCTTTATAGCCAGACTGTAACATCTGAGTTTCAAAGCAAACCTGACTTAATTTTAGGAAGGATAGGCTAGGATATGTTTAAAAAGCTTTATGAAAGGAAGCCATTTGCAGGGCAAGTCCTCAGGTTTTAGTCATCTTAACTGAAGAACTCTGCTGTATAATTTTGATTGCAGTTTGTTGGAACTGCTTCATGTACCCTTAAAGCAACGTGTGCCTCTGAGTGTGATAGAAAATAAACACATCACTCTGTGTAGATCAGGCTAATTGTCTGAAAGTCCAGATAAACTATTCCTGCTTGTTCAGGCTGTGATCCAGTAGTAATAAGTGTATTCAGTTAAGAGATCCTGGAGCTAAGGACTCTGTTTTTAGACACACTAAGTAAGATTTACTCTGGAAGTCCAGTTACAGCTGAGTTATTGGAGTTGGACTTTTATTTGTTCTTACTTCTGCCAAGCTTGCCCTCTGCAGCCTCACTGTCATATTTTTTCAGTTGCAGCCATCCAACATTGCTGTTGATTTGTAACTTTCATATCTTCCCTCCATTATAATCACTTGAACAACAGCAGGATTTTGCTGCTTCTTAATTGAGCGATCCTGAGGACGTCGTTGTGACATTATGGGATTAGAACTGACAGAATCAAGCCTGTGCTATTCATGCTGCTCTTCACTATTACACCATAATTTATACCTTTTACAATGTGGGCTGGGGGAAAGGACTGCTGCTGAGTTTTGTCAGTGTCCAACATGCTGATCGTTCTCTTCTTGAATTTGTGTAATCTCCCACACAATATAACCTCTCTGCTTATCCAAGTTGTCCTTTAAGTTGTGATGAAGAATGCAATTGAAGATGATAATACTGTTGTACATCAGAAACCTGAGTTCTTCTTTGGATGGGATAGAGAGCTGTAGCTTCCATTTTCCTGCTTGAACTATTTTTCATGCACTGATTTCTTTATTTCGGCTTGCTGACAGCCCAACCTCATTTGTCTCTTTTGTCTCCCAGTTGTAACTTGTCTGAATTCTGGGCCATGTGCGTTTTGGGAACTAATTCCTCTGTATGTGTCCTCATAGTTTTGTAAGCCAAGAGTTTGATCCTTGAGTGTATTTTTTTTAGGTCACCATACTGATACATATAAATGGCAAAACTTATATTGCTTTAAACATTAGCACACCATTAAGTTTCTGTATTAGATGTTCTGTAAATTACTGTGATTTTTCTGTTGGCAAATGAATAATTTCCTAAAGAAATGCACTATTTCTGTCTCAGAATGCCCTGAGTGAACTTCTGTCACCTTGTCATTGCCGCTCTGTATTTTAACCAAGCAGTGATCTTACTTCCTAGTCTTGGTATTATACAAAGAACTTGTTGTAATGCTGCAAACTAAATGGGTCGATTTAGTAACAGCCAGTACCAATTGGAGGCTTCAGTATTACTGGTGCCAGCAAACCCTCCAATATGAGAAGGGCAAGCACACGGAGATGTGTTGTATGCCACATGACAGGCAGACCACCTGATAAGTATTTTATTTTAAAATGTCACTACCTGAAAATTAATCAGACCTTTGAAGTGTGTTTGAATGCATTTATATTGCTGCTGGGAGCTGTATCTCAAGAGCCTTGGACAGATGTGTAAAATCGGTAAGCAGGCACTGTTCTCCACAGATTAGAAAATGCTTTCCCCACTCCTGTGCCACCTTTCACACCAAACCCCCCTTCCCTTAGCAAATTTCTGGCTGCCTCTGGCTGCCTGACCTTTTAGATTTGTGCCTCCTGCCACCCTCTGGACCGTCTCTCGATGAGTTGCGCTTGCGGTTTTTCTGCAGATACCACTTCTGACCTGTGCTTATTTGCATAACACGCACAACATCTTGCTGTAGTTCTACCTTAACTAGAGATGGAGTGTAATTGAGTTTTCTGCCTGATGAAAATCTGAGCTGCTCCAATCTGTTAATAGTGCCTAATACCCAGAATTGCACTTTGTTGAAGCTCTGGGGTCAGAGCCCCTTATCGGAACTGTAAGCCTAGCAGCTGAATTGGGCATGACCGTGTACAGGGTAAGATTGCAGCAGATCGTTCGTTTGGACCCTTTCCAGCACTGCAGTGTCAGTCTGTATGGGATTTTCCTGCCCTTTTCCAAGCAGGGGGAAATAAGGAAACAACTTCTGCCTTTTTAATCATCAAGAAGGCATGCTTGCATGCCTTAATTTGTACTCTTGTGTGCTTTAGTTTGTACTGTTGCTTAAATTATCTGGAACCCTTCAAAAGGGGGAGTGGAGAATCATTGTGACTTTGGCAGTTGTCTCTACAATGGCTGCCAATCATGATAGGATCTTGGCTACCTTTAAGTCTCCTGAAATCAGTCTGCATTAAAGCACTAGCTGTGCTTGGGCTTAAGCCCAGGTCTCTATCAACATAAAATGTTTTATTGTAAGTTTAAAGATGCTTCATCCCTCTTCTCTCTCTTTTCATTTGCATTTTAAGCTTTCATGAAAACGAGGATCAACAATGCTAACTAGTCAAGTTTTTTTTCCTCTATCCTACTCCATGCTTTCTGCAAAGAACACCCAAGTTTATACATTCTTAACCTTTTTCCAACATGAGGGCCTTTTTCTGATGGAATATGCTTTCCAGTAAAGTTCTGAGGAATATTAAACATAATGTAGGAATATCAAAGCAAAAAAGAAAAAAATCCTTCATGCAATAAGTGATTGAACTGTAGAATGTATATTCTTGAGAGAAAAATCAGCTTACAGATATGTAGAAACTGGAAAAAAAAAGAATTTAAATTCTGTAACATAAAGCCAATTTTTATCAGTCTCAGTAATACTTTATAATAGCATATAGTTTGTGTCAGCTGTCTTAGAGTTTTCAAAGTAATATAGTCATAACTCTTGACAGAAAATGTTACTTGATTAAATGGGAAGATAAATTTTAAAACATCCAATATTTTTCAAGTATTCACAACAAATAAATAAATTTTAGTTAAAGCTGTTTGATTTGTGACAGAAAGATTGGGCAATGCTTTACTTGGAAGCTGCAGCTTTGTTGGAAATAATTTTCCAAGACAGCATTACATTGTTCTAACTGAAACTGTTTTCTTAGATGTTTATGTGAATTCCAAGCACAACTGTTCATTGTCCTCATATAAGGAGGAAGATTTTTCACCTGTGTTTTAAAAGCAAGTGTTCTTCCCACTTCTGTGTTCAGATATGCAATAGTTATTTTATCAATAAAAATTCTTGTCTCTTTTTCAACACTCTATACTTCTTATTGCCTTCAAGGCATGTTGCTGTAGCATTAATACCTCGGGGAAAAAAGAAGTAATTCTTAGTCGTGATTTAATTCTTGAAAGTTTCATCTTTTCATTACTCTTGGGTGAAAACCCCTTCTAGGCTCTATGAGCATTCTCAGCTGTGCCTTAAACTGAGTGCTTGAGACACAAAACATTATCAGCACTATGAGCAATATCTTCCTGGAGACTTTCCATCAAGCCCATTTGTTGATGGAGGGAACATCTCTTCTAATGCTTTAAAACAGGATCCATAAATTCTGAAGTGAACTTACAATGCCCTTATTAGTGGATAAGTAGATATTTTTAGCACCACTCTGACCTGAATAGAGAAGAGGGGATGTTTTGACAATGGGGTGCACTGACTGGGGAGTCTTACATTATTTAGAGAAATTGTCCAAAAAAAGGAAGGGAGAGGAAAAGAGAGAGGGGAATTAAAAGTTCAGGTGCAATCAAGTACTTAGTTACAATGGAAGATTCCCAGTTTGTCTTTTCTGGACTCAAGTTACAGTAATTATGGATTGTCCTCCTATGTTCAGCCGTGCACAATACGCACAGGTAGAACTCAGTGCTGTACAAATTGGCTGCTTAATGTCATTTTGAGTTCTGTAAGGGCTAAAGAAGATCACCTAGGTGCCTCTGATATCATGTCAACAATCCTTTAAATCTAGAATGCAGATTTTCGAATATCCTCACGCTTGCTCTGAAGCCAAGACATTTGGGATTCAGTATACAATGTAGAGAAGAAGAGAATCGAGTCTTTCAAGAGGAGCTTCCAAGGAGATTGCCTTGTGTATTCTGTGCATGCTGCAATTTGGTAACTTCATATGGGGTCAGGCTGTCAGGTCTCTTGGTAAGTGCTTACTTCCACCAGCTGAGGTGGTTTCCTGCAATAATTAGCATTAAATTAACTTCCAAGAGGTTTTATACGGTAGGAGCAAAGATTGCATTCTCTGAAACCTTCTGAAAATGGCTGCTTGAAAATAGCACTGTTCTGTGCTATTCTTCTTTTGATTCTTAAAAATCGCCTTGGATTAATAGGATGCAAAGAGAAAAGCATAGAAAAACAGGTACCTACTACTTGTAATAAAAAGAACCGTAAGAATCAGTGTGATCATAAAACTGTCCAATTATGTTGTACTACAGAACTAATAAAAAAAGATATAAACAGAACATAACCTTGAAATGAAATAAATACATTTAAACGTGAGGCCCTAGTGTAAGAAGAAATAGTTACTTGGGCTTTGTGCCAGATAATTAAGTGTTGGGTCCTAATTGCTAGGAGTCATATGGAGGAGCCTCACTTCCAAACCCAGCTGTTCTTCTAACCCCATCAATGTTCCTGCTGACAGCCAGCAGGTGTCCTTTCATTTATCATTGTAATTATTTACTAAGAATATAAATTCTTGTATGGATGGGCCCTGTTTTATGTCAAAGGAGCTCAGTTGCCGTTAAAAAGATTGGATTCAAGGACTCCCTCATTGCCTTGCTACATCTCTCTTTCCAAAAAGGTGGTTTTTTCTCTCTTCTTTTAAAGTATGAGCTAGTGATGTGCCCTTGTGGTAGAGAAGACCAATGGTCTCCTGGGTGGTGTGAGGGATCCTTCCCCTCTGCTCAGCCCTGGGGGGACCCAGCTGTGTCCCATATGACATGAATATGAGCTGTGGAGCTACTGGAATCGAGTGAAGGGCTACTGAGGTAATCAAGGGACTGAATTAACTCCATTAATTACCTAAGTCACGGTGACTCCTGGGAAAATAAACTCCTGAAGTAGCTCTTTTCTGAAAGTAGTAATACAGGATTTAGTTTTTGTGTCTATGTATATTTAGCTAACTATTCTGCCTAACTTTATTTTCTTGGTGCTTTCATGTCTCGCTGCTGAAGCTGTGCATTATTCAGAGAATATTATAACTAAGTTTTAGTGATAAAAAATGTGTTGTTTTGCTAAGTCAGTAACAGCGTATGTTGAAATACATGTATATTTTGTTCTGGTGTGTTGCATATGCCAGTCAACATATGTTTCGATCCTGTATTTTGATAGTTTAAAGGGATTACTGTGGAAATGAAGTTTTGATATATTTTCAGCTAAGCTGAGAAATCAACTGACTGGGTATGTATTTTGACTAACTGTACAACTAAAAAGACGAAAAGTTACTGTGCAACTTGGCAGAGATGCCCCACGCACCAGAATTGCAACTGAAGGTGCAACTTCCTGCAGAAGTCAAGAGTCTGCTACTTAGCTAAATGTAATCTCCATTTGCTATGAGACTGCAATATTCTTCTGTTTTTTTTTAATAGTTAAATGTTATGAGGAGGCATTTGCTATGAGACATAGTAGATCCTTTGTAATTTCATATCCAGAAGTTTGATTTTAGTCTGTTTCAGAAGGATCGTAGTAGTTAAGTAATGGTAAGGAACCATCCGTAATAGCTAAGTCCTGTTAAGAGGACCTGCAATTCAGCAACACCACTGCTAATTTCTGCCCTCTTGTTCTCATTCTGCTGTTCTGTAACTGTCAGCCTCATTAGTATTTAAATCAGTTCGTAAGCATCTTGACTGAAATAAGCTCTTTCTGATCAATGTGATGCCATGATTTTATGTCTGTCTTGGTTTGCAGCTTAAAGTAGACAAGCTTATAGATGTGGTCGGAACTTGATTATATTATTTATAGTAAAGGGCTGTAGGCGAATAGGAGGGAAAGTGCACAGATAAGCAAAAGTCGGGATTTTTCAGTCCTTTTCTCAGTCTTTGTTAATGGACTCAATCAGTTGCCATTAATGTCTTAGCATGCTGAATTTGCAGTGTTTATGTGAATTAAGTCTTACAAATGAAGAGTTTGAGGAACTAAAAGAGCTTTTTCTAAGGTCACAGAGTTTACAACAGAGGAGAAGTTTGAACTAAAGCCGTTCAAGTCCCAGGTACGCACCCTTAATCTCTGTTTTTTTTAGGCTAGCTTATTGAGTTCCAGTCAGTCACATCTCTGCAGTCATACTTTTAGAGATGTGGCTTTGGTCCTAATCTGAGCTTAATTAGTAGTGGAACTTCGTAACATACAGTTAGTCCATGACTAAACTATTATAAGTGTCTGGCATTCTGTAGGGGAAATATCTTTCTTTAGTATTCAAATCTGAGCGAAATTGCAGATGTAGACTATATTTAGGATAGACTTTCTTGCACTTGTGCATGAATATACATGCATTCATATGTACAAATCTTGTTTATGATATGTTTAGAGAACCAGTAGCCCTAGTGCTTGACTGAAATAATATTGCTGGAAAAGATACTCTACCATATAACTATTAACAACAAAAACAAAGATTGTGGCCAGAAAGACTTAATGAAACTATGAAGCAAGAAACAACAGATGCAGCTTAAGAATTAAGGGAAGAACAGGTGCTATTTTCAGTGATTCTAGTTTTTGTTGAATTAAAAGCAGTAGGAAAGCTCCTAAGAACATACAGGAAAACAGGAGGGAAACAAAAAAGTACCAATAATTCCAAGCTTGCTTTATTTAGATATCAAACAATTTCATAATATCATAGGAAGATGGCTGCACAACATGTTTACACATAAGTTGATTTACATTAGACAAAGTAATTTTGGCCTAATTTAGCAAGCATGTATCTGCCTGAGTAAATTTTTTATCCACTGGAATAATTCTGCTGTTTGATACCAGACTTTTCAGACATAAGCAGTACTTATAAGATTGTTATACTTAATTAGCTTATAAATCTGTCTGTAATAACTGCATATGAGAATATAATATGCCATCCTCAGAATGACATGATGCTTTTTTACTTGCTGAGACAGCCAGCATAATTCAAAGATGAAAAATGAAAAATATAAAAATTATAAACCTAAAAAAAAAGAAAAAAAAAAAGGGGGGGAAGCGGTGATCCTGAGGGGGAAAAAAGAACCTCAGTGAACTTTAAAGTCAGCTCTGTTAAAACTAGAGAATTATTCTCTCCTGACACACACAGTTAATCCTGGCTGTTGCAGAGAGGATGATAGAAGAATTACTTGTACTGTTTTTTTTGCCCCCTTCGTGACAAAGTTCTTCATCTTTGTTTCCAATGTCAAAAGCTTTTTTTGGTAAAGATTTATTTTTTCTTCCTGTATTTGGACTGTGTTTGCTTAAAGAAGTTTGCTTTATTTTCCTGTGGTAATGTACACCATTTGCTCTTCAGGTTAATACTTAGTTATAATCTTTTTTTTTGTGCGTGGGAATATCAGTCCTTTCACGCAAAATAATTTAGTTGTGCTGGTTATGTATGGACAGGCTTCTCAGCATTTTTTCTTGGTTGAGCAGCATAAGTAAAATCACTGTTTCTGCTCCTGAGAAGTGATGCTAAACCTCAGTCTGTGAGGCCATTAGAAAAATAAAATTGGAATAATGTCCAATTCGTGTTGCTCTGTGAGTATGTAATAAATAGTCCTCAGCTTACAGGTCATATTAGCTTAAATATTATTTCATCTGAGTGTGCCGTGTTAGAAAAGATGCTCAAAGTTAATTAAGCTTTGGAGGTGTGCAAGATTGATTTTTGGTTGACATAAATGAGCTTAGCTTCATTGACTTTAAAAAAAAATCATCCCTTATACCATGTTTAGATTAGGCCCTTCTATTTATTCTAATTTAAAATGGCTTATGTTTGAATATCTTAAATTTGCATGTACAAACTCTTCATTAAAAGAATTATATTAATCATTCACTGTATTACAGTATGCGCTTCAAGTACTAGAGATGAAATGGTTTTACACTGATAACACAGTAACACATTTATGAATCACGAGGACTTGGGATGAACGAGTTTTAATGATATGTGTTTTTTTTTCTCCTTACTGCATCTCGGAATACATCCGTTTTCCATCCAAACCAGATGAATACATAGCATGGTCTGTATGAGAGTGCAGTTGACAACACTGATTAAAGCAGATGCAATTGCTTTCTCTTTTCACTAAATATTTTGCAGAATCTCTTTTTCTTCCCCATGCTGAATTAAAGGACAAATACTTTTCTGAAGCTCTGCAGTAAAAAAAAAAAAAATCTATTTCAAGAAAACTACAGTTCTCAGTAGACAGTTGAGTGCATTGCCTAGAAACCTCCTAGAACATCTAACTCCCTTCTGTGCATCAGCCCAAGTTGGACTTTGGAGCCTGTGGTTAGGTAAATAACATTAAATAAGATTTTTTTTTGAACATTTTTGTATATATCCCAGCAAGTGCTTAACAAATAGGTTATTGTTGTTCTACAGGTTCTCTCCCATTTTAACCACAAATTTTATCGAGTGTGAATAAACTTTCATGAGAAATGGTTCTTGAAATGGATGCATTCCTGTAAAAAGCAGCTTCAAAAAATCAATCTTTTTAGAATGTCCTCTTTCCATCCCCCAAAAAACTCTGCTCTGAATCTTACTTGTCAATGCAGAAGGAATAACCAGAAATCCTTTGTAAATTAATATTAAGGGTATTTTTGAGGTGTGTGATGACAAGAAAGTTCTTTTTGTTTAGTGTGATGCCTGAAACTTAGTGTATCCGTTTCTGTTCTGTTTTAGCGCTAACATGTTTTTTTGAGTTGGGATTTAGACTTGCTTTTAACTGTGAACTTCCTCCAAATTTGTATATTAAATTCTTTCAAATCATCGTTAGGTGTATGAATGCATAATGCTCAAATACATGGGGATATACCTATATCTAAATATGTACGTGGTAGTATGTTCTATCTTTGTGTCTTTTTCTAGGAAGTAGTTTTTCTGCAGGGCTGCTTTGTACGAAACTAGTTTTTCTTGTCCAAATGATTTATTTTCTTAAAAAAAAAAAATAAATGAGCAGCATATAGTAGGGGTTTCAGACTATTGATTTCTTTTGAAGAGCCTTAGTTTCAAGCAGCTTTATCCTTTTTGTTCATTTTTCATGGGTAATGTAAAATACTTTAATGTCATTATGCTCATCAAATAAGGCTTAAAAACTCAACAGGGTTCAAAGAAAGTGCTGGATAGATTCCGTGGTTTAGCTGTATGGATAACTGTCCCAGGAGAGCGGTGTATTTTCGGAGTTTTAAATCCTAACAACAGAAAAAAAAGATCTTTCCAAAGAAAAAGGAACCTAGAATATTGGTTTAATACTATCAGAGAATGCTTTTGGGCCATGATTTATGATATTAAGGGACAATTTGGTTGGAAGATGATGATTATGGACAGACTTCTGCAAATACTGTATAATTATAGCAGCAGTATAATTCTTTTTCATTCTGTCTCTTTCAACTTTTTTTTTGGTCCATTTTACACAGTTTTATTTCTTAAATCTAAATTCTCAGTGGTAAACTCAAAATATTTCCATGATTCTAAACTCAGTGCTGTTGGCTTTGAGAAAGCATGCAATCAAGGACTCTACTGGCATGGCTTTTGGATGAGCCAGAATTGAAAAACTTAAATATTGGGAGGGCTGTCAGTATGTTTCTAAATGTTCCAACTTGAGAGAGCAAACAAATTCTTGCAAGTGTATACCTGGAAAAATCTGAAGTGAAATGGAAAGGAGGTGCTTCAGCTTTTCTTCCGCTGTTTTAGTTTTTGTCAAGTTGGTTTCTATTATTAGATTGATATTTGCTCTCTTTAGAAGATTTTTTTTTCCCCCCTGTGATCAACATTTATTCTAATCATTCACCCTCTAATGCCTGCAAATCCTACATGATCTGCAAGTGTCCAAAAATAAATCGAACTGGAAAGATGGAAAAGGTCATATGCAATATGAGTCTGAGCAGCATGAGCCAGTTTTACCTGGGGTATAGTTGTGTGCCTAGCTCTTTTGATAACAGTTACAATAAAAACACTTTGATTCATAAAAAGACATTGAGGTGGATCTTGAAAACTGAAAAGTGGAAAAATAAAAGGATGAATTTAATGATATGCAGTAGTTCATGCTTACTAGATAATTTTGGGCAAAAGACCTCAAGACAGCCTCAAACAGCGAACATCATCTTTAATTCTTTATCACTGGAGCAACTTCATTATGTAACTGGGTCCTGGTTATTTGAATAATAGTTTAAAAATATTTTGTGAATCTTGTCAAATCTATTTCGTCATATGCGCACGCACAGGCATCTAATGTTCTCTGCTCCTTTCAGTCAAATGCATTTCTATGCTCTGAAACCCATGCTTAATGTGTTTGCTGGGTATCCAGTGGAGCATATAGCATATGGCTGTGTTGAAGTGTGACTTTCCCTGTATTAATAATATAGTATTTAATTCTTTTATGTAATGCAGAAAATTGGAAGCAGCTCTGCTATTCACTGTTTTCTGTTTCCTTCTGGGAATGAATTTGAACTACCTGTATAAATACCTGCATAAAGTCTCTTCAGCATACGAAGTGATTCCAGATTAAATGCCAAAGTGGATGACGTGACTATGGTTAGTTAGCACAAGTCCTGAGGTACAACAGTGCTAGAGGTTTATCTTGCAATATATTTAAGTGCATAGGTCCTAGTGTTCATATGCAATTCAGATAATTCCCAACCTACTTTCCAGTGCAATGTTTTTGATGACTTATGCAAACTGGTATGCGGGCTATCTGCTGTTGGAGTAGAAGCATGCAAACGTGTTTGACCATTTTTTCCATGGTCTCTGCTATGAGAAAACACGACATTTTTGATTTTGTTTGTAGAATTTCTGTTTTGTTTTATTCCTTTTTTTTTTAGTCATTTCTCTCTGTAGATAGTCCTTTCTGTCACACACGTGCTTCCTATCCCTGATGCGGTTACTAGCTTGAGGATATAGACAAATGCAGAGGCTCTTGAATGAAGAGGACAGCTAAGAACTCGGCATATAGCTGATGGATGAGGCAGGCATTGCTTGCTGAGGTCAATGTCAACATTCACTTTAACGATCAGTTACTGCTTCTATTTCCTCCCTTGATAAATATTCTGTGATAAAGGATGGCCTTTTAATTAACAATGTGAACTGGGACCAATTGCGCTCTGGGTCAATTGCTTACTACATTAAGGTGTGGTTTCATACGGGGCTTTCCCCTGTATTAACTCCACCAGTGTGCAGCGTGCTCTCCTGGTCTGCATCGTAGGTAAGGGGCTGAATTGCTCGCCAGATCCAGGCTGTTTCCTGCCTTGCTGTGCCCCAGATTGCTCGTGTAATCTTCAGCTTTAAATGTTGATCTCTCTGTCCCTGGAAAAAAAAGGAAAAGACAAGATGATGCACAAAATTAAAACGAAAATACACTTATCCAACAATGCGTTAAAAATATGGGCTTAATAGAGCTCTGATGCTCTGAGGATGTAAACATATAAAGACGTAGTTGGCATCATCTGTAAAACAAACCTGGCTGAGTTCTTTCATTTCTAGGTTGCTGGTATATGTTGGTATCATCATCCCTCTCGCAGCAATCTGCAGTACTAAAAAGTAACTTTAAAACTACTAGAAATTTCAGTACAGTAGCAGTTTGGTTGTTTGAAAATTTGTTTTGTGAGTTGTATCACTGTACCTGAAACATATTTTCAGTTTACACTGAATAGATAATGCTAGATAGATACAGATCAAAGCCACTTAGAATGCTGTGGTAAGGAAACTTTGATCTTTGTGTTTTAAAATAGCTGTTCTCTGTCTTTGAGACAAGGAAGAATAAGCTGTTTGCAGTAGAAGGCTTATGACACAGTCAAGAAATTACTGTATAAGGTTCTGGCACAACAGCCAATTCATTTCAACAGGGTTATGACATCTTTTTCCATGTGGCAAAAAAAAAGTCTTATTGGTAGCTCTGCTATTATTTCTGCTTTAAGAGTTCTGAGAAGGTGTAAATACAGCTCTATATCATTTGAATACAACCTGCTTTTTAGTAGTAGATGTGTGCTTAAAAAGCCAGCGCTGTTCCATGTGTACTGCTTGAATCTTATGTTTTTGTGACAGTATATGAAGTATTTTAATGAATATAAAAGATTAAACTTCCTAGAAGAGAAAAAACAACTGTTTTCTTTTTTTGGAAGTATAAACCCAAAGTCCCAACAGCATTGCATTACAGGAGGAAGAGGGAGGGCTGGGAATGCATTTCCAATGTAGATTTTATATACCTGTAGTGGCCTAGGAGTAGCTGACACATCTTCAATGTGACTGCAATTTGGTCAGTATATCTTACTGTGTGGGAATGTCTTAATTTCCTCTAAGATGGCATTGAAATAAAATCTTGCCCTCAAGGCCATATCAGCTGTGACACTGATCTTGGCTGTCAGAGGTGGAAGTTCCTTCTTTGGAAACCATCTGGCAAGCTTATGCATGGTGGAGAGAGGAGGGGATGGATTGTGTGTGTGTTTGACATGCGTAGAATCAGAGAATTGTTAAGGCTGGAAGGGACCTTCAGAGATCGTCTAGTCCAACCCTACTGCACACACAGGGTCACCTAGAGCAGGAGGCACAGGATTGTGTCCCAGCAGGTTTCGAGCATCTCCAGAGGAGGAGACTCCACAACCTCTCTGGGCAGCCTGTGCCAGGGCTCTGGCACTCTCACTGTTAAGAAAATTTTCTTAAGTTCCTGTGGAACTTCTGGTGCTTCAGTTTGTGACCATTTCCTCTAGTTTTATCAGTGTCCACCACTGAAAAGAGGCCGCCCCATCCTCCTCACTGCCTCCCTTGAGGTATCTATAGACACTGATCAGCCCCCCTCTCAGCCTTCTCTTCAGGCTAAACAGGCCCAGCTCTCTCAGCCTTAAAGACATGATGTGATGGTCTTGCTCAACCAACCGTATACCACCTTTATGTTGTAATACAGCTGGGGGGACACAGCACTGCTGGAGATCCTGTCTCTTTGATAAGCCAGAATGAGTTTATTTTTTGTCAAAAATTAATGTGGTTAGAATATGATACCTCTTGTTAAGGATGATCTTTATTAGAGAATATAACAATAAGTAATATTATTTTATTAAACATGGAAGATTGAGGAAGTTAAGAAGAAGAAACTTTCTATAACTTCTTAATCCACTTTTGATTACTGATTATATAGATTTGTCTATCAAAAAGCTGATTCCCTGATTCCCTGTAGCTGAAGAGCATTTTCTGAGAACTCTATTGACAAAAACCTAACACAGATTGTGCTTCTAATTGATACTGACACTACCTGCAGACCAGAGTGGCTTTGAAATGCAAATAGAACATCGCTTCCTCCTTTCTGTGCTGCCTAGCCGGGGTAAGGAGCATGTTCTTGAATTTGTAATTCATTATTTTCATTTAACCTCTTCCTAAGCTGGATATATTTACTGAAACACAGGAGAATTGAAAACAATCAACTAGACTAAATGCGAAACATGGAAGGTGTGTCAATTTGAGATTTAAAATTCAGTGCAGTCTACGCGGCTTCACTCTGTATTCACCTTCAGCCTTCAAGGGGAATGTTACAGCTGGCTTTTCAAGTGAAGCAGTATAGCACCATTGCCGTGACGTAATAAGGGAAAGAAAAGCAAAATTGGGTCCTGCTCTTGCAAAAACTTACGTATATTTGTTTACAGCTTTGGCCATGAGAGGCCTTAAGAGCTTTTTTTGATATTTAAACCAGTATAAATGTATGCCCTCCCTGCTTCTGTAAATATCAAAGGTTTTTGTTTCTTGAGCCTTTATTTCAACAAGAAATTGTGTGCCTTACGGAGAAGCAACAGGCTACCTGCTTTGATAACATCTCCATAGAATGTTATGTCCAAAAAAAAAGAAATGTGAGTGAATCTGTCTGGAGATACATAAATAATTGTTAGTACCTGGAGAAACAAGCAATGCCTTTGCTGAATGGGCAATGCTAGTCCAGACCAATGTTTCTTTTATTGCAGGTGAGGCCCTCCATCCTGCAGTAATTTATAATGAGTGGTTAGAAAAAACAACAGAAGAGGGAGCTCTCACTGCAGCATTAGAGGAGGGGAGCTGGGGGCACTGCGATACATCCCAGTGCAGCACAACTCAGCTTAGCTTTTAGATTAGGGAGGAAAAGCTGTTTCCAGCCCGTTCCTGCATTGCCTAAAGCTAATGACCTTGCTCTGAACTGGTGTATTAGAGTGTAAAAGGCTTCTATACCTCATTACAAATCCCTAGAATCACGCAGTTGCTCCTAACAGATTGAAAACTAATCTTGACCTGAAGAGTCCAGCCTGAGTTTTTGGTTACAGCAATGATAAAGAGCAATTTAAAGGTTTTGCTTCCTCCTCACTCCTCCCGTACCCACTGCAATTGCTCTTCTTTCAGTCATATAAATCCAACTAAATCTTCTGAAAGGAGGTTATGAACTGGCTGAATCTGAACAGCATAGAGCTGTAATAGAAGAAAACAAGGAGTTTCTTCCTCCCATTACATAATGTACAGAAACATCCTGGGGTTGTTAATTGGCCTCTTCAAAAGAAGCTTGAAGATGGTCCATTTTGAACAGGATGTTTTTCCTCTCTTTGATGCTACCGCTGCCTAAAATCTCTAGCTGCTGTTGTATCAGGCACTCACTGACACATTTTTCGTGGCATTTAGTAATATATCATACGTTCAATTTTGTTACAAAATTCTTACCGACTTCAATGGGTTTTGTATCGGGGTAGACATCGGGGTAGACATATTTCTTGGATAATTCTTACTGCATGTTCTCCAAATGCTGCTTTGTGACCTCCAAAGAGCAAAGATTCTTTAAAACAGTGCTTAAAACAATGTAATCCCTTTCTCTTTCGTTTCTCTAAGTGCCGTTACTCTAAAATCATAGCAAAAATTATGGTCATGCTAGTCAACATGGAGACATTTTCTAGCATTCAGGGTAGTCTTGTGCAAAGACTCTTTATCCCATTGATTTTCTGCTCAGATTGTGTGCAGTGCTTGGTAAAAGTGAGGTCAGTTCTTTCACTTGTCGGGGGATGAGACCTTTAGAAGGGGCTAATAATCTGAAATAGGTTTATTATTTTATTTTTGAACAACCCAGTTCAAGCTAGAGATTGTTTTTCAAACTTAGAGCTGTGTTTGAGAACGGGGCACCCAGTTGCATCCTGGTGGGTTTTGAAGACCTCCAGAGAAGGAGACTCCACAACCTCCCTGGGCAGCCTGTTCCAGTGCTCTGTCACCTCAGAGTGAAGAAGTCCCTCCTCACATGGAGAAGGAACTTCCACTATTTTAATTTATACCCATTACCCCTTGTCCTGTCACTGGCCACCATTAGGAGTTTGACCGCATCCTCTTGACATCCTCCCCTCAGGTATTTGTGCATGTTGATAAGATTCCCCCCTCGCAGTCTTCTAGTCTCCAGGCTAACAAAGGAGGTAAGTTAATATCCATTTTGTCCCTGGTTTTACTGCAGACAGTAGCAACAAGGGACCTAATTAGTGTTTGGGTTTGTTGGTTATGGAGATTGCTCAAAGAGAAACTGGACTGATACCATCGAACTCATTAAACTTTAGGTCTACTTTTGAACAACACGTTTTTATTTTTATATTAAAGAGGAAAGAAATCCAGCAAGAGCGAAGTCCAGGGAGTGCAAAGTACAATTCTCATTAGTGTAATTAGGGCAAGTCATTATTTTCTAGAAACCTCAAATGGCCACATTATTCTAAAGCGATGCCAAGGGTATGGCTGAATGCAACTATAACATCTGCCTTTGGGAGGGGGATATGGAAGAGCATGGTTTGCTACCCATTTTGCTTGCGTTTTCTGGCTTAGGTGATATGTGATCCTATTAAGCTCTGTATAGCTAATCCTCTTTCGTGGCACTAATATTTCCTTGCCGTTATCTTTATTTGTCTGCTAATTTTCCCCATAGTATTCTTCTGTCATGCTAATGCTAGCGAATAGGTTGAAATATCCCTTGAGTCTACTGTAGGAAAAATCCTGTGTCCTTGTCCTTGTGAGGAATGGGAATTGCTGGTAGGGCTTAGGAAGAGCCTGTCTCCTAGTAAAAGCTTTTGCTGTTCATGGTGTGTCTTACAATTCATCTTGTACTCACGCTGAAGCTGGGTCCTGTTGGCTCAGAGAACATCAATAGTAGAACACGTTGCTCTGTGGCATAAGAACTTGCACCTAGAATGGCTAAAGCAGAAACAGAGATTCTGGACTAGAGCAGTAAGGTGACCTGCCCAAGTTCTGCGCTGCATTCCTGGTTCTTACTGCAGGTCAAGGGACCTGCATGCTGGGGTGCGTCCCCTTCCTCACGTCACCTCTTCCCTTTCAAAATGGGAACAAGCCCTCCGGGCTACTGTATAACTGCATGCCCTTGTTTAAGCTCAAAATTACCTGCTTCATTTTCCAAAGCCAAATGTTCTTTTATTTTTTTCCCCTGTTATGTTTAGAGGCTTTATTTAAAAAAAAAAGAAACCTTTTTCCACTGTTTCCACTCATCAAAAACTGCAGGGCAAAATAGGTTAATGATAACTCCACATGTTTTCAAATTAGATGGGGAATAGAAATGAGAGGTAAATACAGTTTTGACTTGTATTCTGACAACAAACCTCGCCAGTCTCAAACATTTAATTGCTGTTCTTCTATGCAATTCAAATGATTTAACAGCAGGCTTGAAATTATACTAACAGCTAATCTCTGACCTGTCACCTGATTGTGATTATTTTTTTGTAATGCATTAAAATAAAATATTACCACTGATACCAGTAGAATAAAATTAAGCAATAATTATCACTTGACCGTGCTCTCATCAATACTTCACATAGTCTTATGAAGCCTCTGATTGGGTTCTTAAACTACTGGCTGCAGACATCATACTATTACATGGATTTTAAAAATAAGTTGATTTTCCTTTCTCTTGATTCATGGCACGTGCTTGAGAATGTAAACCTCTAAAATTGAAGAAGTAAGGCAAATAAAGACTTCCATTTATTATCTTATGTTTTGCTGTATAGAGTCATTGTATACTTCTTTTTTTCTGTGGATGGTGGAGATAGAAAAAATACAGTTGCATTTTGCACGCTGGGCAATTGTCATACAAAAACAGTTTCCAGCAAGTAACTAGAACAGTAAGAATAACAGATTTCCCAAGAGTTCTGCCTAACTCTCAGGTAAATCTAGGCAGATTTACCTAAGAAAAAACAGATTTATCTAAGAGTTCTGCTGAAACCTCTTTCATTAGCAATGCATGCACTAAATTGGTTATGTCTTTTGAAGAAACGCAACAAGAAGTTGTAGAAGAATATTTTTAACATTATTTAATTATCATTATTAACATGATTCTTTGCATTACCCAAGTATTTTACTAGCAGTGTAAAGATACTAGGGCAAGAACAGCAGTGATTAAAGTGGTTAGCTGCTCGGAAGTAGCTTTGCCATTTTTTAAATGGCATACAAAAGAAGAAGTACTAGCAAGCATGCTTCCTGGCTGCAATACTGCTCTGTTGGATGTAATAAGTGCAGCTCTGGTACTTGTTTCTCTTACAGAGCTGTGCCTAACTCTATCCAGACACTGTAAGAGAATTCATCTTCTGTTGAAGTTAAGCAACTTCAGCTTAATCATGCTTAACTGAGGAAATGATATATTAAAGCATCTCAATTAAGGCAGCTTCCCAAGCACAGGTCATCTCTGAAATTCCCCAGCTTCTCAGTTTTCCTTTCATGATGAGTTTTATTAGTGCTTCTGAGTAAATCCAAGCTGCTTTTTCCTGATAAAGAGCAGATAGGGCGTAGGGATACGTTACTACAGCCAAACTTGAAAATTGAAGCTTTTCTTCCAGTATTATGAACTATCACTTTGGAGAACTCTCTTCAGGTTTACATTTTTGAACTGTTCTCTGACTGAAAAATATTGGGACTGTTATTTATTCATGCAGTTTCAGTGATAATAATTACATGTAATAAGTGTTTCGCACTATAGTTTATGCCAAAATGATTTATAGCAAGTTGGTTGGAATTTCCAAAAACTTCACTGATCTAAATCCTAATTACTCTTTCAAGATTAATCTTTAGCCCTTTCAGGGGATAAAATAATGGTTTGCATCGTGTGTTACTGCTTTTTAGCAGGATTACTTGCTTGTTTTTTTGTTTCTGATCTGACATTCACACTTCTCCTGTCAGTAGATTCGCTCTAGATGCATGCGTGTTTATCGAAGTAACCTTGACTGTTAATTCATTACAGCTGAAAATGGAGCTGATTTATTAGTTTCTCTTCTTCTAACTGCAGAAGACATAAACCTTTTTTTTTTTTTTGTATTCTTCAAAGAAGTTCTCTGAATTTAGAGAATTTCGTTGAAATTTCGGTGTTTGTATTTGGTGTTCACGCTGCACTTTGTGTTTGCCACATTTGCACCCCTTCCCCCCTCCCCAGTGAGTAGCAGACTAAATAAAAGGAGCTTGTGTGACACTTGGCTCCAAGGACTGGGCTCTGTCTGTGCCAAATGTCCTTAAAGGTGCAGTTGTCCATTGGCAAGCTGCGAGCTATGACTGCTCTGGCTTCAGCAAGCTCTTAAATTCAGCATTCCTTTTGTTTTTCTTCCATCTTACTGAGAATGAAGTGAAAAGGCTCTCACTGGGGTCGCTCTCTGGACCCTCAGAAATGGATTAGACAATATTGCATCGCTGGGATTTGGGTAGTATTACGGAGTAGGCAGGGTAAGAGCAGGTCAGATTAGCTGCTGGTTATTGGAAGTCAGCTGTAGCTTGAAGATTCGGCTGATTAAACCTCCCTATCTTGTCGGAACTTGTATGTTTCCAGCAATCTCTGTTCTTGCAGGCCTTCCTAATATACACTGAAATCTTCTAGAACAGAGCAATTTTGCTGGCTTTACATTGCACAGCATGAGTTCATCAATAGAACAGTAAAAATCAGCTACTCAGAAAATGCACGTGGTAGAACATGATGTCCAAATTCAACTTTCAAAAACAGTGCAAGACTGCCGAAATATTCATCAGCCAAACTTGGATCCGAATCTACCAGGACTCCAGCTTCCACGTCAGTCGGGTTCTCCTGCAGAGTGCACCTATTGCCCTTCGTCTCTTTTCTGTTGCCTCGTTGATGCCAATTCATTCCATAGGAAGCATCAGCCAGGACATGCAGGATAGGATTAGCTCACGTAATCCACACCCTCTCTTTCTATTAATAATGAAATCTGGCTTTGTTAGGAGAGAGGTAATAGAAAAAGATAAAGATTTTATAACTTGGGACAAATCAGTTGGGGTTTAAAAAAACAACAAACAAAACCCCTAACTGCATAATGCCTCTTATCGAGCCTGGGTTCTCCTACCTGCTTGATAGAGCAGGCTGGATGCAGATTTTGGAGTTAACTTTTGGAAGCCTCCTCACACAGCAAATTAAGTGGAACCCTGCCCAGAAGGGAGGGAAAGAGAATTCGGCACTTGCGCTGTTGGAACACAAACCCGTGATATTTAGAGCACTTTGCCTTATCTTAAGTTTAGTGTAAGTAATGACTATGATGCTATCACCCCGGGTTGGGGATTAAATATTATCATGATGTTGGGATTCTTTTGCATTCCTGAGAGCATTTCTGTAGTACTATTTACTGAGCATAATCACTGTGCTGTTGATGTTTATCAAAATATGAGGATCTTTTTCTATTGCTGTTAACTCACACTACCATTTTCCTCCTGCGCTGTCAGTGGGGAGAATTGAATTTAATTAAAAGAATGCAAAGTAGGGAAAATATTTGTGGGTTTGCCCAGTGAAGGAAAAGATTCAGAAGAGAGCAGATAGTCGTGCTTGAGGTTTTAGGGTCCAGGGGATAAGTAGCAAGGGGAAGAGAAAACTTCATCTTCTTGCATGTGCTTGAATCTAATAAAATATTTGGTAATAGGCACACCGAAAAGATAGTTATAGACTTTGGCAAGGCTTTAAGGGGAATAATAGTTCAGATTGCTCCTTGCTGTATACTAGCTGCTCCTTGCTGTATACTAGCTGCATTAGTATTCTATACCCACATCAAGCCGGTCGTCATCAGCCTGGCATGCTAATTAGCGCTGTCCCTCTTTTCCTCTCTTTTCCTCTCCCTTTTTCCCCCTGCACTTTTTCCCTTCTGCTTTGATTTCCAAGTTGGCCAGTCGCTTTTATCAGTGATATATGGTTTACATCTTTTTAAGCATTACGCTGATGACCCAGGGCAGTGCCTGCCACTGTTGATAAAGTGTCAGATTATTTTTGGAATGTCCACATATGCCTTTCTGGAGGTCCAATTTAGCACTATGATAATCTACTAAATTGCTTTCTTTGCCATGCCAGCTCTCCGTTCTGCTGCTCTTTTAAAGATATTACAGTGCCAGATTAAAAGCATTCCCAGCAAATTTTATGTGATGCTACCTGCCGCAAATGAGACCACTATACTCTCTTAATTTTTTACCTTTCCCTTTTCCTGTGGTATGCTCATATGTCTATACGAAGTATAAAATTATTTGTATGCAGGCATGGCCTTTTTTTTTTCTTAAAGGTTTGTAACACTGAAGTTACCTCTAATTAATTTTACCACAACACAACAAATTGGCAGCATTTCAATGTCAGAGTGACTACCTAGTCTAATATCCGTGCGAACAATCACTGAACTTCTAAAATATTAAAGAAAAGCTCCTTAAAAGTAGAGTTAACTGCACATTGACAAATACTGTGTTTAAATTTGGAAAGTATCTATTTCTGAGAGATTTCACAGGACTCTTTTGCAGGCTTGCACTATAGTATGGACAAAAAGAATTTGAATGGATGCTGTAAGTGGAGAGTAGCCACATGAAGCAGAAGGATGTGGACAGGTTTCAGATTTGGCCTTCAAAGGCTTCATTCTGTAGAATTCCAGACCGTAGAGCCCAGCAGCTATTTTGTTGCCAAAATAATTTTGATTTTTCCTGGGAGCGAGTCCCTGTACAGGCCTTATCCAGCAAGCACCCTAAGAGGTACGGGCTGAGTAAAATCAAGGCCAGCCTTGCATGATTGAAATGCTTGGAATTAAGAACAGAGCTGGGTTCCTGCATGGCTGTTGCACCATTTCTAAAGGATTTGCCTCATGCATTTATTGTAAAGCCTGGCTGGCTCTCTTAGCACAAGTGTAATAGAACAAAAATGCTCACTTGAAACCTCTCACAATTTCAGATGATCTTGATGCTTTCAGAAGGAGCTGGAGTTGCAATATCTTCTGAGGCAGGCATAGGATTCCTGAATTTTGTGTAATTATCGTAGTGACCTCCAGGAGAGAATGCAGAATACACGATGTATGAATATGAACAAGAGGTGAGATGTGCAAGAAAACTCACACTATGATTAGCAATTATATTTACTCCTCAGGAGAAAGACGAGTCTAGATTCACACTTGATTGGATTAATAGAGCAGGTTCATGATAAGCTCTGTAAACCAGGCTGCCTTTAGCTGTTAGGTTATTTTTTTCAGATGTTTCCTATTGCAAGAAATGCACAAATCTTAAGATTTTAAGATACGTTTATCTGCTGGGTTTTTTCCCCTTTTTTAATGGCACTATGCATAAACATTCATTGGGTTCATTTCGGGAAAAATGTGGCTGACCTAAATGAAGAAAAGCTCTTTGATCTCTGAAAGATTGGACTGTTAGCAGAAGTTGATATCTGAAAAATAAACAAAATAAACATCCATCAATCTAGTGAACAGAGTATATCTTTGACAAAAACAAACAAATTTGACACATCTTAATGCTTAAAGAAGCCTACTTCCCACAAAGCTGTAAAAGCTTCCCACAAAGCTTCCCACCCAGTCTGTAATGAAAGGTGATGGTGAGAAATCATTACCTGTTACTCAGGAACTTCATTACAGGCAGGCAGGGCGGCTGCTCTGTAGCACTTGGATGAACAAGATGGAAAAATAGAAGCTTACATATAAACCCTGCAAGATGTGACCTTATTTTACAGAATTTCTAAGTGCTTTGCAGTTACTAAATTCGGAGCTTGCTCAGCACTTTTTGGCCGTTTTAAATCTTTTATTAGAAATCAAAATACTAAGTTAGAAACTTAAATTTATATTCATTGTATTAAAGTACTATTATTTTTTTTAGATTTTTTCCTTCTACCTCTGCATTTTAGTTTCCCATCTATAAATATGAATAATGCATTACAGTTTCTCGTGTCTCTATGTATCTGTATGCTCTGTCTTTAAATGTCAGTTTCTTCAAAGTTCTGTTATTAATTAGCACATGTACAGACCTTAGCAAAATGTATTTTGATTTTGAATGGGTCCTAAATGAGGTTCTTTAATGTAGTAATGGTCAATCTGATTTGAGTCATAAAATATTTGGAATTCTGCGCCCATGGAAGGCTTAATTATTTAAAAATCATTTTGAGTCTTACAGAACTCTTTCTGTGAGGAGCATGCTAGAAATACCAAGTATTATTTATTAATTCTTTAGCCAAAATGTGGATAATAACTTGAGGTTGTGGTTCCAATTTACGAGATTTGTACATGAACTCAAATTCCCTAAGAGAGAACTTACCCTCAATTTCCATTTATTGATAGCGTGTCTGGCTGGCTCACCATCCTAGGGCATTGTGGCGTAAAATGATAGATTAAATTAAAGAAAATCAAAATGATTGCTTCTCTTTCTGCAGTAAACCTGGATTATAACAGAACTGCAATTCAAATAATTGAACTACAATTAAATCAATAGCTGTCATACATGAGAAATTTAATTTTTTGGAAGGTGAAATTTGAGGAGCTCTCGAGGTGTGTGGACTGAGTACTAGGGAAAAAAATACAATCTTTGAAAACTGTAATCTTTATTTTGTGAGTTCCTTAGAAATACATGAGCTAAATCTACTGGTCAATTGTGCTTCAGATAAGTACAGGCATTAATAGGTCTTTCGTGTCACTCTTAGAATAACCCTTCTGCATAGTTTTGTATCTGGAAGAAGTGCAATGTAAATTATTCTGCATTTGTTCTTGATGCTAATCCTATTACCAGCAAAAGGATTAATTCACAAACAAAGGAGCTGCAGTCATCTACATTCTATTCTATTCTACATGTCTCTCTAGGAAAATCTAGCAGGGCTCACATGCAGTACACTAATTTTCTACTCTTACTTATCACTGCATCTGAAGTTCAGAACTGCTGAGACTCACCATCCTAAAATGTATATTTGAATGATTTCTGAAAAAGGTGATTAAAAATTTAGATATCATTGTATTTTTTTAGGTTTGAAGGTTGTACTGCATTAAATGCCAGATTTTATTTTAAAATACAGGTTTTGGTTTGTTACTAATTTAAATACATGCCTAAAATGAGGCCATGCTAGCTTGATTGGAAATTATCCTCTCTTATGTAACCTGTTTTTCTTTGCTTTTTAGTATTGCTTTCACCTGTGCAGACAACGTCTCCTACAGCCAGCTTTGCTGAAACACATTGTAGCTGGCATATTCAAACAAACAAACCCAAAAAAATGCGGAAACCAAACACTTCCTCAGGGATTTGCTGCTATGACAAGCAGCGGAACAAGGACAATGTCGGGGAGTGCTTGGTGGCACTCGGCGCTCGCTGCCCTCCGAAGAAGTTGCAGCGCTCTGCCATCGCCGGGGGTTTGGTTCGGAGGAGGCCAATTTAGCAAGCACTGGATTGTAACCTCATAGCGTCTGACCTGAATTAAGCAACTTTGATAAATCAAGAGTTTGTGTTCCACCTGGCTGACTGCCTCAGAAGCATTTCACCACGGTGTTCCTCCCTGCCAGTCCCCGTCTTGTGCTCAAGTAGAAGGGAGGGATATGAAGCAGTCAAGTTTAGGAAGCTGTTAACTGCACTGACCACCCTCCTACAGCTACAATGCTCGCTGTGTGCACAGCCCCCATTTCTCTTGTGCAAGGTTCTCATCCAAAGGCTAAATTATTACAGGGGCTTTAGGAGATTATTTTATTGCTACATGGTGCCTGTGCATTGCTGCTAAATCTAATTTTGTATTTTTAAAAAATGAGGAAGTAATCAGATTCAAAGCAAACAAAAACTTCTTTAAACTTCCTATAATTCATCATAGTTCTTGTTTTATTGTTCCTGGTTGGGGTTTGGAGGTAATAGGAAAGAGAGGAGTGATAATGATGAGAGCTCGTGGATTGAGGAGCTGAAGGAAAGCAAAGGCACATCTACATAATCACCTCTGCATAAGCCTGTGGGCAGATTCTCCCTGCAGAGCTGCAGCATATGCCAACAGATCTTCTCCTGGTGGCATTGCTACACTGGTTCCTCAGATGATGTGAGCCAAGTTGACAAAAGCAGTATTTTGTCAGTGGTGCTACATCTCGCAGCACTGGTATGTCAGGCCCAGACAAGCATGTATTTTTCTCCCTCGTGTCCTTCCTGGCTCTTCTTCCTCTCCTCACTTGATGTCTTTCCCCATCATTTTTGCCTCTCAAGAGAAAAAGCAACAGACTCCTGCCCCATGAAGCAACACGGACAGACCAGGCCAGCTTACTACAGATAACTGCTACTCGATGAGATTTAGTTTTAAGAGTGTTGATGTTTGCTTTCCAAATGGAAAAAATACTAAAAGAAGGCAAATATAAAGTCCGTTGACCTTCGTTTTCAGCCTTTGAGTTCTTGGTGTCTCTGACTTGGCCACACAGGGCTGGGAAAGGAAGAAAAAAAAGCATTTATAGCAGATGGAATTACAAAAAGAGTTGCTGTGACAGATGGTGACTGCCGGCACTTAGTGACAGGTCCTGGGCTTTAGGGGACTTGCTTTTTGTTGCCATTTAATGGCACTGATTGAATATGAGTATTTGTGTGTGTATATATAAAGTTATGGTAGGAGGTAGGGATGACATTGTCAACAGAAGAAGAATCTTGGGGAATTCTTCAAAGTTATTTTGAAGGTTTTAGAGTGCATCTTTGCTTGTAGTTTAAACCAGTGACAAAGAGCATTGTTGGGATTTTTTTCATTGTCCTTGTTAACATTTGATCAAATCCATAAATACTTGCATTAGCATTTTTTTTTCCAAAATCAGTTTATCTTCAATCTGCAGGATTTATTTCTTTTAATAGCTATTGTCATTCTTGCATTCAAAATAAGCTCAAAGTCTCCTGGCTGTTTCTGTATAGATGGAAAATATTTTGTGATTTCTACTGTTCATTGGTTTAGTAAACAAATTTTTTGACAAGATGCTTGAGATTTTCTTAGATTTAACAAAAAAAACAAGACGTGAGCAGTTAGTTTGCTTGCAGCTGAGTCGCAATAGTAAGCAGTTTGTTAGATCTGCTTACGACTAACAGAAACTCAGCATACAGACATAGCATTTGCTGTGAGGAGCTGGTATAGCTGAAAATGCTTTGGATGCCACATACTAGTTCACAAAATGCCATCCTACATCTGTTTTGAATTTACTTAGCATTATGTTCCCTAGCTTGTGCTTTGAATCCGTGTTTTTTTCCAGTACACAAGGTTTCATGTTAGTTCACAGAGAAATGGTACTCACAGAGTGCCATCCTTGCTAGAGAGAAAGTTGAGAGAAATATTTGAGAGAAAGTCCACAAAAGAGGTGATGGCAGCATTGGGGGAGAGGTGGTTTTGTCACATTTGTCACCTGCACGTTGGCAGGGTTTCCTCTACCACTGTAGCTTAAACTGTCCTTACTTCATCTGCAAGCTGAAAAAATCTGGAGGGAAGATAAAGTGCTGCTATCTGAAATATTTTGTGTAGGGCAAAGTGATTTATACTTCCCTGACTCAGAGAGAGTGAATCATGCTCAGTCCTAGGCTAACTCCTGGTTTTGCCTAATCATTACTCTGTTGCTTTCAGGCTCGCCCTGCCTTGTGAAACTTTCCTCAGCTCTAAAGAACAGTTTGATGAAGTCAAATGAGAAAGATAAGTTAAAAATGAACTGGGAGAAACCAGCCTGGATCTAGGAACCTGTCCATCCTAGTGGTATGCAGGGATGATACTGTCTCTGTCTTCATGAAATGTTTTGGGTAAAATCTTGCCCTAACTGAAGTCTGGAGCAAATCAGGACAGCCTTTCCCCTGGGGTAGAATTTCACTCCAGACTAGACAGCAGGGTAGATGTGTGTATTTTGCCTGCTTATATCCCCTCCTGCCTTTCAGACAATTGAGATCTCCCCATCCCTCTCCTTTGGGAATTTACTACTGATATTACTCACAGTAAAGTGTCCCAATAGTAATTTTACTAATGTCCAAACTGCTAGACTGCTTGATCTATACTAAAACCTTCTTTTCCCCTTCTCTGAAGATAGTGGTTTTTTTCTATGTATTTGTGGGAGAAAAGTTTGAAAAAGCTGACTTAACTGAATCCTAAAGACTCATTAAACAGTGGCAACCAGTAAGTCCTTTTCTAAGTAGTATCTTGAATTTTTAAGTCTTGGAATTTGTAATAACCATGCTGCAGATGTATGTATGGAAATGGACGTTTTAATGCTGGGCCCTATTTTATGCAAAACCAATACTCTTAAAGGGGGATTTGGATAAATGATTTCACTTCTGTTCCATATTTTAATTAAAATTACTGTGGCATAGTCTGGGTACTTTAACAGATCTCGTAATAAATTGCATTAGGTGCTATTAATTTCAAGGTATTACTCTAGATTAGACTCTCTTCTAGGGTTTCTTCAACACTTTTCTGTTTCTTACAGAATTATAATGAAAATAGCTTGCTCTCTTCTCACTTTATTGCATCATTATGCGTTGGAAAAACAGTGGCTAGTATGTCATGTTGAAGATGAGAACTGGAAGGTATACGTTGTCATCAGCAGTTCCCAGGGCACTAGAGCTTCAAGGTCAGCAGTTGCACGTCTGCATAGGATGACAATATATTAATGAAGTTGCTCCAGCCATTACACTCCAATTGCTAATTTATTCATAGCTTACTAGCAGTGCGTATGTGGGGAAAAAAAGGAAAACCCAAGGTCTGAGTTCAGTAGCCCTTGAAATGAAGATGTCTACCAGCTTTATTTGCAGCATTTGATTTCTAAATCAAGTCTATATTTCAGCCTTGGTTAATGAAATCAGATTAAAAGGAGACTAGTGAATATAGCCCAGATAAATGGCCTCGAAGTAAGCCTTATTATCAAATCATTGCACTGGAGCAGGATCTTGACAAAAGTCAGTCAGTCGTGTTTAAGACGATACTATTAAAGGTGCTCTCATTTTCCTAAAACCTTGCCCTAAATTCATAGTGTTTAATGCTGGGACTAGAATTGTTATTGTTGGCTGGTTGGTGCTTCTCTGTACTGAAGATCCTTGTCCCTGCAGAAGTACCTATCATGAGTTAAAATCTGGTAATGAATTTAGGATGTACCAAAAATTAAGATAATTGCTAAACAAATAAAGTAGAAAGGCCAACTGTTTTCTTTTGTGCCTTTATTATCTGCTGTATTTTATAGATTATTTCTCCTAAAGAATATGGTTGAAGGATGTGACTTTTCAACACATTAGCTATGCTAATATACCTCTTAGGGAGGATGCCTCCAAGACTTCATAATACAAATAATTGTCATAAATTATACTGTTATTAAAGTTTTAATTTCAGTATCTTAGAAGACTGTCAGAAATGAAACTTAGGCTTCCTGATGACACAAATCCCCAAAGTGGGGTTCAAATGCTCTGTGTTGCTTCTTAGCAAAGGAACTCATTTTACTTTGTGCTTCAGTCAAAAAAAAAAAAAATAATATGAATGTGATTTTTTTCATTAGTGTTATGGTTATTTGGATAATTGAAGATAAAGAACTCACTCTCTTGCCCTTTAAGAGTTTTATTCCCTCCTCATATTCTTGTGCATTTAAAAAACTGAGGATGCCATAAATAAGCTTGATTTTGGGGGTTGAGATCAATTGTTTCCATACAGGCAGGTCTTTTTCATTTAACAAGCCAAAGTTTCTTTGTTTAATAAATAAATAAATAAGATTAGTCCAGGCAATTCAAGTAGGACTTGAGTTCAGCAGCACATCTGTGTAAATCTAAATCCCTGAATGCATTTTATTGCATACTTTAATCTCTGCCAGTTGTTGAACTGCAAAGCTGTATTGCTTTTAGGGAGTCTTTAAAAACATGACACTCGGAAACCAGGAAAAGCAAAGGAAGTTTGCAAAGCAACAGCTGTTAAGTGGACAGTCAAGGCATAAGAGCACTGTTAATCAAGAGCTGTTAATCACTGTTAGTCCAGTTATCTACAAAATGAGCATAAAATACGGACTGCTACTGCTCAGAGTTCTGCACAACTGCTTGTAGTGGTTACCTGCTATCCAGCTGCTTTGAGCTGGATGCTTCTGGATTTGAGGAGATGCTCAGACATCTAGTTTCCATATCATGCAGCACCAGATTTGCTGTACCTGTTGGCTAACCCGGATGGATGGTAGGAATGGCACCCTAGCTGGTGTCATAGGTAGCATGAACCCCATGTTGGTCTGTGGTTTGGGACTAGGTAGTTTAAATGCCTGTGTGGTATGAGCTGAGTAGTATGGTAGTAGTATGAGTAGAAGCCACAAGATGTAGTAGCAGTGGTATGAGTAGAATACTACTACACAATATCTCCTACACAAGTAGAATACGACTACACAATATGTAGTAGCAGTATGAGTAGTAGTATGGATAGAATACTGCTACACAATATCTACTACACAAGAATGTGTAGTATGAGTAGACATTACTCATACTACTACACAATCTGTAGTAGTAGTGTGAGTAGAAGCCACAATATGGTCTGGTATCTTAGGAATGCAGCCTTCAACCCCTTGTCAAACAGTACTCCTATGTATAAGTCAGGTTTTTAGGAGTCTATTGGTATTATAAGAGTACAGATTTTTATCTGTTCTAGACTATTTCTATTCCAGCCATATTCTATTCCCTATCTGTAGATATGCAGGAGTGTTTTGGGCATGTGCATTCAAGACTGGTACGTGCTGCATGATGGTGGGGGAAATGGTAAGGAACAACAAACACTAAGATTATCCATCTGATAGTTAAAGCCTCAGGATTTAGCTAAACAGAAATTTACTTTGGGGGTTAACAGATGTCCAGATGTCCTTGAGGATGAATGAAGTTATTTAATTCCTATCTGTTTTAATGAAGCACTTTTTAAAAACTGGAATGAAGCCTGCCTTAAATGTCCACTCAAATGGTTACCAAAACCCATCTACTTAACAAGGGTGGTCTAGCAATGGTGCTTCCAGATATCACCCAGGAGTTGGTCAGTGCTTTAACATGGTCTTGGAGGAAAAGAGCTTAGCAAATCCGGCTTCCCTGTGGTGCCAGCACTACTCTGTTTTCCCTAGCCACTGAATATTTTAAGTGGCTAATCCTAAAAACAGTTCAATTTCACTCAGTTGGCTGCAGTTATGAGGGAAGCACTTAAAAGAATCTTACGTATGCTTATCAGCTCTGCATTATATACTGAACTTAATATATTTCTGACAGAAAGCTCTTAACCAAATTACCAAAAAACACAACAAACAACCCCCAAATCATGGTTTTCAGTATTTATATTTTGATTTGGTTCATTTAACTGCATTCCTTCTAATGGGGATGATGCACATTTATACATTTCATTTCCCCCAACCCTTTAATATGACTTTTATTTTTAATAATGCTAGTATTCTTTTTCCTGTTCTTATCTAGTGAAGAAGGGAAAATAAAACCAATATTCAGGTCAGACTGATTTGAAAAAGATCAAGTTGCTAAATACGCTGAAAAGCAGGGCTTTATTTGGTGTTTTACACTCACTGCAAGAAAATCCACACCATAAACATTGAGCGTGCTAGGGAAGGCAGAGGGGTCCGGGCGGGCGTGCTGGGGGGCAGAGCAATGCTGTGTCTTTAATTTTCTTTTTCTGAGAGAGGAAAGTCTGCATAGCAATGACAGGATCACTTGTTTGTGCCTTTAATGTGCGATCTGTTTTCTCCAGTGGAGGGCACTCAGCGCATCACGAACTAGAACATTAGCACCAACAAGCTCCAAAGCAGCATCCCTCTCTGGCAAGCCTTCCGAATTAGACAGGAGCTGCCTCTCAGCACAGCCCCAAACCCCTTTAAACCTGCCAAGCCGGATGGATCAACCTGGCCTGCATAGCTTTTAAACCGAGTCTTGCACAGCATCGAGGGCCTGCTTGCTTCCAGCGCGGAAGAGCCGGCGGATGGATTGCTGTGGCTGGGGATGGCACAAGGCAGACGGCTGAGAAATGCCAGGTACCAGGAGAGGTCCTTTGGTTTCTCCCGCAGAAGTTGGGCTACCTTCCCGGTGAGCTAGAAGCCCTGACTTGCACATTGCCGGTTATCACTGGTGTCTCTCTGGTGACTTACACAATGGCTCTCAGAGCACAGAGTCCCTCCCTACCCCCCCGCTTCCATCCTTAGTCCTGTCTTCCCCACCCCCAACCCCTTCCCTGTCCTTTCCCTTTCCTCATCCCCTAAATTCTTGCTTGTCCTCTCCAGGGAACTCGGTGGGGGTTACGGGCGTGCACGTTGGATGGCGACGATGCAAGCGGGACCCGGCTGCTGTGACACGAAGATTGTGATGGTTTGAAGGAAAGAGAGCAGTTTGGAAAAGCAAGAGAGGCTGAGAGCCAAAAGGGAAGAGAGGGAGGACAACAGCTGGAGAGAGGAAAAAAGAGGATGTTTTTTGATGACAAAAGGATGGGTAAGTGAACTTTTCCTGCTTGTTTGTCAGCATAGCTGCAGCGGTATGTTGGGATTTTCAGGTGGATTATTAGCTGTTCAGGAGGGGGAGACGGTCGCAGCAGGGGCACGCATTCCTTTGCCAGGTGACTCACTGTATTTGCTATTGTATTTTTAGACCATATATTCCCCCTCCCCCTAGACACACACCTTTCCTCCTGCAGTGGTTTTAAATATGCGATTAATTTTCTAAATTTATGCAGCAAGTTAAGGAATGTAAGGGGTGCATTCAACTGCCTGTGCAGCCCACCCACCCACCTGCACATATGTAGGTAGGTACATATATGCATGAGGCATGCTTACACAAAATCTCTTCTGAGTTTATATTCATATTAGATCAGCCTGCAGGGCTGTTATTCAGGCTGTCAGAAAGGACTGCTGACACTTTGCAGCAAGTGGGAAGCAGAGCAGGAGGGGATGGGCTTTGTTGTATAGGTAGTTTTGAAAAGATTCACTTGGTCTTTGAAAAGACACCCCTGATATAGCTGCTAGATTTCCAGCAGTGATTTTGCCCATCTTACATTCTCAAGTGTGACAGGTTTATTTGCCTCCCTTCTTTCCCCCACCCCAAAGTCTATAATAGCCAGAACATATTTCTAGCTGGCTGCTGCTAGCACATAGGCTGGAGCAAAAGATGAGGACTTGAATTAAAAACCTACCCATTATAGTGAACTGCAGAGACATAGAGTCAGGGAAATTGTAGATAAGAAATGATTTCACTGATTGCCTCTTAATTTAATAATGAAAACAGTAACTGCAGCACAAGGCTGGTTTTGAGTGGGAGAGCATGGATGTAAGAAAATAAGTATTTGTACTGGAGACACTGACCCTTAAAAGATTTTTTTCTTGGGAGAAAGCACCTTAATTATTAACAAGATTACAATACTGGACAGAGACATGAGAACTAGAATTGTGTGTTGGATCCCCCCCACCCCAGCCCTTTCATAATTATTCAAAGGATGTGGAAAATGTGACTGAACTCATATAACAGCATTGGTACCATATTATAAATTTGGGATCTGAAATGCAAAATCTCAAAATTGGTAGAGCTGTAGAAGAGAGAGGGGAACTGAAATACAAATATTGTCCCCCCTTTCTACATATTGCTGCTCTTCAGGCAGTGTTAATATGTGTATTTGCATAAAGTGTATGAAATAAATGTATATACAACGTAATAAATGCTTAGAATTTGACAGCTGTATGCATATGTGATAAGACTATGACCCCTTTTAAAGTAATATGTCTATTACCAATATCTAACCATAGAGATCCCACGCTAGTATTAAATGATGTGCTTCCCTAGTGTTTGAATGTACTTTCTGTACTTGCCTTTCATGTATTTTACATACATGAAAATAATAAGTAATTTGCACCTCATCTGAAAATAGTCACCCCATGCAAAAAGTAAAGCCTTTGCTTATCGCTTCATTTCTTACAGTAAATACACATATTAATGGTGGGTGAAACTTTATCATGAAATGATTTTGCACTGTATTCCTTGTAGTAATTTTAAATGGAATTGAACTTGTAGTTGCTCTTATTAAGGAAACGTAACAACATGTAAAGGCTTTGGCTCGTTTCCTTTCCGATACTACGGAGCATTCAGCCCAGTGACTTGACAGATATGTTTATTGTTAAAACCTCAGCATGTAGCACTAAGGGTAGAGCAGCTACATTGAGATGATGTGCAGGAGAACAAGAAAATAGAGACCAGGCTCCTGATCCTGCTAAGAGATCATAAATCACAACAAGAGTAATTGAGTAACAGAAGTGGTACTGCTGATGATGTGGTATCAGAGATGGAAACCAGAAACTTCAAATACAGGCTTTTAGGCAAAAAAAAAAGAGTGCAAGAAAGACTGAAACACAGGTTGTCTTTAAAACTCATTGTTTCATTAAGATTATATTTGAAAGCCTGTTGATGGTGGTAATCTGTTGGTGACTTATTTTAATAGCTGTACAATGCACATTTGTCTTTTTAATATTGTAGGTTTCCATTTAATTAAACAGCTGAGAGGCATGAGTGCGGTGTTAGTGCTACTTCCTATGGTGCTGTTTGTTATGCTCACAGGGGCTCAGCGTGCTTGCCCCAAGAACTGCAGATGCGATGGCAAGATTGTGTACTGTGAATCTCATGCATTCAGAGACATCCCTCAGAATATTTCTGGAGGGTCCCAAGGCTTATCGTTACGGTACAACAGCATTCAGAAGCTTAAATCAAATCAGTTTGCGGGCCTCAATCAGCTCATATGGCTTTATCTTGACCATAATTACATCAGCTCCGTGGATGAGGATGCATTTCAGGGGATCCGCAGGCTGAAGGAATTAATTCTAAGCTCCAACAAAATTACCCATCTGCACAACAAAACCTTTCACCCTGTCCCGAACCTCCGTAATCTGGACCTCTCTTACAACAAGCTGCAGGTGCTGCAGTCTGAACAGTTCAAGGGCCTTCGTAAACTCTTGATCTTGCATTTGCGATCCAACTCGCTGAAAACGGTGCCAATTCGAGTTTTCCAAGACTGTCGAAACCTTGATTTTCTGGATTTGGGCTACAACCGTCTGCGGAGCTTATCTCGTAATGCTTTTGCTGGCCTTTTGAAGTTGACAGAGCTCCACTTGGAGCACAATCAGTTTTCTAAGATCAATTTTGCCCATTTTCCACGCCTCTTCAACCTTCGCTCCATTTATTTGCAGTGGAATAGGATCCGGTCTATTAGTCAAGGGTTAACATGGACTTGGAGTTCCTTGCACAACTTGGATTTATCAGGAAATGACATAACAGGGGTAGAACCTGGGATGTTCCAGGGCTTGCCCAACCTGCAAAAGCTAAACCTGGATTCCAACAAACTTACCAACATCTCTCAGGATACCATCAACACGTGGATCTCGCTCATCTCTATCACTCTGTCTGGAAATATGTGGGAATGTTCTCGAAGCATTTGCCCACTGTTTACTTGGCTTAAGAATTTCAAGGGAAATAAAGAAAGCACCATGATATGTGCAGGCCCTAAAAATATCCAGGGTGAAAAGGTGAGTGATGCTGTGGAAACATATAATATCTGTGCAGAGGTCCAGGTGGTTGTTACCGAGAGATCGTATCAGGCACCTAAAACTGCCCAAAGACCTATCTTTATTCCTAAACCAACCATTTCCAAACTGGAAAGCAATCAACCGACATCTGTGATGGTAACCACTTTTGCAGACCTCCCAACGCCTGGAATGGAACCAGAGTACGAGCATGTTTCCTTTCATAAAATAATTGCTGGGAGCGTAGCTCTTTTTCTTTCCGTAGCCATGATCCTTTTGGTTATCTATGTGTCATGGAAGCGTTATCCAGCCAGCATGAAACAGCTCCAGCAGCACACTCTCATGAAGAGGCGGAGGAAAAAGGCCAGGGAGTGTGAAAGGCAAATGAACTCCCCTTTACAGGAATATTATGTGGACTACAAGCCAACGAATTCTGAGACCATGGGTGTATCAGTTAATGGATCCGGGCCCTGCACATATACCATCTCCGGCTCCAGGGAATGTGAGGTATGAACCATGATCCTCCTAAAACCATTTCAGCTGCTGAGAAGGAGAGGTAAATGTTTGAAGATATTGAGGTGTCTCTAAGCACTAAAAAGATGAATAAGCATTTTTGAGTTGGGGTTTGTTCTATGTGAAATGTGACCATTAAATGAATAATGGTAAGGGAAGTGGCAGTGATTATCTCAAACAGTTCATATTTATCCAAGACTAAGGTTTAGTTGAAGTAAACAACAGTGAAAAGTCAGCTGGAGTGTTACTCTTCTCTCACTCATATCCATTGGATTGTCAGAAGAGTCTCATCCTTTAAGCACTGGTAGAAAGAGAGGAGTCTGAGAATCTTGTGTGTTTCAAAAATAAATATGGAAATCTCTTTAGATGTCATGTCAAATCTTGAGACTTCCCTGATCTATTTAACGATAATGCACAAGATGATTTGAGCCTTACAGAGGACTAGAACAGTCCATTTGCAGATATCTGGGTTGAGAAGGAAGCATTATATTTTGTTTGTTTTTGTTTTGTGTAAACTTTCAGATGCTAATGACAGCTTAACTTGTGAGACAACTCCCTTGGTTAATGGTGTTAACAGGGAGCTAAGAGTTTCACACATGTAGACCAGGTTTTCATTCCGTAAGTACTTGAAATATAAATAGGAAAGCCTTCAATTTCTTTAGTCTATTGTTCAACTTTGCCAAGAAAATACCATACTTTGTCACTGCTGTGTTGAAGTGTTGAGTTGATTTTCTCTCTATTAATGTGTGTGTAAGAAATGTTTTCACTGTTGAGTTTTGGGGTTTTTTTAAATGTATTTTAAGGAGCATTTGCGTTATGATGATCCGATACTTTTTACTTCAGACTATGTGTGTTAGGGGACTGTGGGGAATTTTTCCTTCTTGGTTGTGGTCATCCTGCCTGCTTATAGGTCTGTTGAAATGTATTCGTATCTGTTCCTCAGGTTGGGTTTGATTAGAATAGATTTGACAGGCAGTATGAAAGATGTGCTAAAATCGAGTAGTGGTTAATGGCTCGCAGTTCGATGAGTATGATATCTGACAGGTGGATATTCTGAAAATAGGGGGTCTTTAAGATGTCTTCAACTTGGCACCTGAAATTTTGGATCACCAAAGAGCTGGGGGAAAAACAAAGTGAAAGTAAAAGGGATATTTTCTCTGGAGTCTTCAAAAACAAAGACCCTTGTCATTTTTATTAATATGATGTTTGTGAAGGTTGTGTTTGGTTTTAAGTAGCAGTATGAGTGGACAAGATCTGACACTAACAAAGTTACTCACCTTTTCACTGGATGTCATAGGGACTTGACCTTAATGGCTTCCTTCTATTGTTGGTCATGTTTAATACCACTGAAGTTTCATTAGCTTCAATAAAACGGTGTTTAATTTACAATGATATGATTTGGAGGACAGCTGAATCCCTCTGCTGTGATTGAAAGGCCATCAAATGTAACCATAATCTGCACTGGAATTTGGTCACAATCCAAGTGCACAAAAGATGCAGTATGCCTGCAGTCTACAAGACTGCAATACAGGTAATTTGGATTATGGCAGATAAATAAGAAGCTGAAGAGTCCCTTTGGGTCCAGCAACAGGTAGGCAACATGACATAATTTCTTCATGGTAATGTCAGCATTAAACACACAGGAACCCCAGTTCACCTGAGGCTCTCAGGTACACTGTACAGCATCAATTTTATTCATTTACTCTGTTCAGGGAGGTCAACTTAAGATAATGCTTAAGTTTGTTGAACTCAAGCTGTGGGATTGTTGGATGTGTTGTAAATCACAGTAAAACTGCCTTAAATGTAATGGTGCTGTCCAGACTGACTGCTAGGAAGTAGGCTCTGTGTTTGCAAGGGGGTTTATTATCCCTTCGCTATTAGCACAGAGGACATCAGGAGACATAAAACAGCTGATACTCGAAGACACGTGTAGCAGCCATCAGCCCCACTGAAATACCATCGTCTGCTTGGATTTAACATTCTTCGTCTCCATAGCTACGAGGTTGCACTTGTGAAAGGAAAGATAAGCACTGTACGGTGCTAACAAATTTCATGAAAAAAATCTTTGAAGCATCTTCAGCAGTGAAAAGGTTTAAGGACGGGGGAAAAAAATAAAATTGAAATTCATTATTAATAATGAATTTATCCAGACATATCTCTTGAAAAATTACTGTTTTGCATGATTGAGGCATAGCTCTGGGCCATCCTCCTATAGGTCCGTCTGGCTTGCTCACTGTGCTCAGATTGAGCTTTTTTTTTTTTTTTTTTTTTTTTTTTTTTTTTTTTTTTTTTTTTTTTTTTTTTTTTTTTTTTTTTTTTTTTTTTAAAAAAAGGCTATTTAGAGAGAAGAATGTTTGGTTATCAGTATGATGGCAGAGAATTCTTTCAGAATTATTTGCTTAACTTCTTGCTGCTTTTACTTTTTAGTAATATTTCTCAAGTCATTGTGTGCGTTCAGTTGTTTTCTCCCTGCCTCCACAGTGCTGTTCTTCCCTGTAAGCATCTCAGGGGCAAAAACTCGTCTCTCTTGCTGAAAAGAAATTATGGCTTAATTCCATTTTGACATGGGAAGATGCCTGAAAATCTTTTCTCGGTAGAATCTGGTGATAATGAATAGTTTATGAGTGAGTCCAGGGGGTGGTGTGGACATATCTATCACTTTCACAGTACTGATCTTATTTTTAGAAGTGTCCAGCTCAACTCACACATAAACCACTTTTTTTTTTTTTCTTGCCTGGTAGTACTTGCTTTGAAACAGCAAGCTTAGGTGTTTATTTGGGTTTGTTTTTCACAGCAGCTAAGTATGAGCAGGATTATTATTTTTAACTTCAGTGGGATTTCTAGCACATAATAAAGCTATGCAGGTGTTTAAGAGCTGTGCTGTCTGGTCTTGTACTGCAGGTGAGTGAGTGGCAGGTTCAATCTGCATTGCTGCTTTTTCTAGTTCATGCTTTTGAATGATTTCTTCTCAAGAAAGCCAGCGTCGGCCTTACTGCAAATGAGAGTAATTCTCTTGCCATCTGCAGGATTACAGTCAAGACACCTGGCCTGTGGCATTCTGTTTAGCCCATTGGCAATGCTTTCTAGGATAACTGGATGCTCAGGATTTTGGCTGTCACCATCCCCTTAGCAGACTGCTGCCGTCTCATGTTGACCTTTGCTTTGTGCACGTGTGTCGTCCTTCCTCTCGTGCGTATTTATTTGCACGCTTGCTGAAAACGTGGGAGCTTTAAAAAGCAAGTACACAAACCAAGCTGGAATATTATGTGTTCCATATATGTCATGCAAAATATTTGCATAATACACCGTGAAGTTATGTGGGGAGAAGGAACTTCGCTGCAGAAATGGTTCCTTCTTTCTGCTAGAAGATTATTCATCTACTATTTCTCAGTTATAAAAGAAAAGACAATAAACAAGTGAACATCTTTCCTAAGCACAGTTGATTCGAAGCTCAGCACCCTTTGGCAGACATTTGGCACAAGCCAACCTTAGGTTACTTGGTACCCACTGACTTCTCCATCTCTAACCATACCCTGGTGCCCACCTGCTCGTGTAAGTATGACACTGCTGAGATGCTCTTGGATTGCTCATTGGAGTTAAAAACCAGGGCACTTGTCACTTCTGTTCATACATGCAAACTCAGTCACACAAAATTACGTTCACCATGAATTCCGCTTCCTTCTCCATTGCCAGTGGGAAGAAACGGATCAGTAAGAGAAGATAATGTATGCAAACATGGGGGCTACTGTTGACCTCCTCCTTTTGAGGCTAATTTAAAAGGAAATGTTGATATACCAGTGATGGTTTTTATTTATTAAACACCATTATCGTGTTGTTTTGAACAAGATGCAGAAAGGAAAAGAAACAAAATGCTGAGAACATTTAGTCTGAGGTTTAAGTTCTGCGTAGTTTTGTGCTTCTATCTGTTAACTTTGACAGGGCTGTGCAGGGGTTAGGCTTGAGCTTCTGGGGAAATGCAGCCTTGTGAAAGACAGAAATCACTCCGAGCTTTGTTAGAAGGTTTTTTAAAAGACAATTGTATTTTTTCTTTTGGCCATTGTCTTAAAAAAAAAGAGACAATTGCCAAATACTCCTTGTTAGAGGCATAAGTTTTGCATAGTTTGGGGGCGTCAGAGGTTTGAGGAGGAGGTAAATATTACAAATTTCTTCAGGTTTAGGGGTGACTGTAGAATTTACACTTACGTAAGACATTGTTACTACAAAAAATCATCAGTATATAGAAAAGCGTACTATAAAAGTACGAGTAATGTAAGAACAAATGCACAGGGGCACATTTTTTTCCAGGGCTCAGCACTTGCAAAGGGTGAGATTTCGCAGTTAGTTGTTACCAAAAGGCCTGCGTGTGTTTATGGAAAAGCTCAGCCATCTGTGCCTCAGCAGCAATTGAGACACAGGCTGTAAACTTCAAAAAGGAGTTGGAGGAGGAGGAGGCAGAATATCTCAGAAAGTCTCATTAGGTGCATAGCCAGGTGCTTGGTGGGAGATGAGCGTTTCTGAAATTTGATTTTATAGTCCAAGAACTTGAAAAAGTGCCTTGCCTGAGACCCTGCAGTGAGACAGTGGCGAAGGAAGGGCCATATCCCAGACTTCAGTTAGGTTGAGACTTTCCTAACCGTATTGGGGCCATTAAATGTGTTCTGCTCTCATCTGGAGTCTGGCAAATAATTGAGAGAACTCGGAAATTGCTCTGAGTCATTCTCTTTCCTCTACAATAGGCAGCAATGTGCTGGGAGGGTGTGTGCTGATGGCAGTTCATCCTCTCGTCTTCCCTTCCCCTCTTTCTCTACTTGCTTTAATTTTGTCCTTTGCTAGGAACATCACAGTTTCTGGTTTTTATGCTTAGTGAGTACTGGTGGAACAGAGCAGATGCTGCATCACAAAAGCTTTTTACAAGGGATGAAAATACTTGTATTCCTATTCTAATCATTGCCTGGGCCCTGTGAAAGATTCCTGTGTTGCTGGAGTTGTGACAGAACGAGTTTGTCCTCTCCATCTCCTTTCTCCTCTTATCTCACCCCTTCTTTTTCTTTTGTGGCAACTCCATGATGTACTGCCATTATTTTAAGGAGGGGGGAAAATCAATTTTGGTTCATTATGTAGTTCCTGCCAGGAGGCAGAATGCTAATAGAAACAGGGAGATATCTGTTGAACCTGCTAATTTGTTTTTTCATTTCAACAAAAAAATCCCCTCTCCCCAAATTCTCATTTTAAAAGGAGACAAGCAATCTTATTAGCAAGTATCTTGCTGCTAGAAATGCTGTGCAAACCCCTCTCCAGGATAATAGGGTCGATGTGATTGTTGGCGTTAAAGCTGCTCGCTGAATTCCACGTCTCGTTGCAGCCCAGAGCTCCCGGCGGCAGCCTGGGTGTGGAGCTGAGCAGAGCCGGGCTCCGCTGCCGAGCTCTGCTCCTTGCCCGTGGTGCCACAGAATCACACAGAATATTCAAGGTTGGAAGGGACCTCTACAGATCATCTAATCCAACCTTCCTGCTCAAGCAGGCACACCTACAGTATGTGGCACAGGGTGGCATCCAGGCGGGTTTTGAAGACCTCCAGCGAAGGAGCCACGAGGCAGCGGCTGCTTCTAGCAGCCAAGCTGGTGTAGGCAGGACAGGTTGATGCTTTTCAAAACTTTAGGACTAAGGCTCATTTAGGTGGGCTTGCCTATTCTTCACAGGGTGAAGCTGTGTGCTTTAGTGGCAAACGTTGCTTGGCATAACAAAATGAGCAGCCCTCTCTCACGCTGGTTATGTTGTAAGCCTTGACATGAGAAATTCCCGCGTGATTTGTATTCATAGCACACTAGCATCCCGGTATTTGGTCATTTCAAGCCAGGTATTTCAGGGCTGAACACAGATGGGCTGCAGCAGTAAACATTTTTGACACTAATCAGCTTTCATCACATCTATCTGTTCCTCGGCCAAATAGGCTTAGATGGCTTTAGATCTCCCCATCTACACAGAAGAGGAATGGTTCAATTCCTAGAGAATTCCTGGGGAGTAGTTGCCTCTGTACCTTGCTGCAAACTCCAGTTTTCTTAGGAGCTGATATTCCTTCCCTTCCTATGCAAGGGAGTAAGATGGATGGAGCAGGAGGTTATTCGTAGACGGGAGTATTGGCTTCTTGGTCTAACAGGTTTGTTTGTCTTTGCGTCTTTAAACCACATTGGTAAGTGACAAGGAAATGGAAAAATTCTACCTGGTAGAAGGAGTATGGCATCAGCCTTACAGTTGTCATGGTACCTGAAATCAGTGCATATGAAAGGGTGGGGAATAAAATAAAGGTCAGAAAATGCCAATAATCTGGCATCTCTCAGAGTCTAGTTAGAACAAAACCCCTGCCTTTGTGAGTTCTAGCATGGATTATTATGTACAGGCAAGGCTTTTAGTTTTATTTTAGTGATTTCCCAGAATCCCAGAATGGTTGAGGTTGGAAGGGACCTCTAGAGATCATCTAGTCCAACGCCCTGCTCCAGCAGGGACACTCAGAGTACAGGGCACCCAGTTGCATCCAGGTGGGTTTGGAAGACCTCCAGAGGAGACTCCACAACCTCCCTGGACAGCCTGTGCCAGGGCTCTGTCACCCTCATAGAGAAGTTTTTCCACATGTGGAGATGGAATTTCCTGTGTTTCAACTTATATCCATTGCCCCTTGTCCTGTCACTGGCCACCACTGAGAAGAGTTTGGCCCCCTTCTGCCTACCTTCTTCCCTAAGGTACTTATACATATTGATCAGATCTACTCTCAGTCTTCTCCAGGCTAAACAAGCCCAGCTCACTTAGTCTTTCCTCATAAGATAGATGCTCCAGTCCCTTAATCATCTTTGTCACTCTAAAAGCAATGAAGCATTTGTTGGATGCATTTAAATGTTACTGGCAAGGGCATAAGAAGTTCATAGATGGTAGCAGGCCAGAAAATCTTCCTAATAGCTTGGAGGTCTAAGGCTGTCTCTGTGACAAAGGGCCATGCAGAAAACAACGGGGGTTTGTGAGTACTCTTGAACTTGATTCTTTGTTTTCTGTGCTTTTGTGTCTAAAATAAGATGACTTCTGCAGAGTATATATAAATCTGTAGATTCAAAACACAGTAGGTATGTACCACTATTCAGTTTTCAAAAATGGGAAACTGAGGCAGAGCGATGAGAACTTTATCCCAATTTGCTGCCCAGAATGTAGATCACTTTCCAAAGATCAAGATTTGTTTTGATCGGTACTAAATTACGTACAAATGGATAAACAAATTAATACAGCCTGTCCTAAGCTGTTGATACTTATCTTATCTCATTGCCTTTTATGCAAGAGGAACACCTGGAGTCTGGACAGGGTGCTAGGGACTTGAGCTGTGGGTGGTCTTGTGCTAGTCCTTAGAGGAATTTTACACTCTTAGAATATTCAGAATTAAATCTTGCATTCATATATTGCAGTAAAATGTCCAGTGTTCCCCCTACTGGACAACATCAAGGCCTTAAACTCACTCCGTTCAGAAGGTTTTGCTTTTACAGCAGATGTTCCACCTCGGTTGATCTTCTGTCTTTCTAGTTGCAGCATAAAGCATTGCGGTGTCTGTGACACCGTAATGTTGTGCTTGTGTTGCCACTGGCTATATTCATGCTGTAATAGGTAGCCTAAGAGGAACTAAGCAAAGGGTATTTTTCCTTTATATTATATATAAAAGTCATCCTGTTTATTCTTTTTTTTTTTTTTCTGGGAAAATACTAAACTTAATCGCACATGGAGTAAGCCATCTGGTTCCTGTCAGAGCGGCTGTACATACATACATATGGGGAAATTGCTTATTGATTTAGCCAAGTGTGAACAAGTGTTACCAGTAAACCACCAAAGTATTCATAAAACTAATAGATACTATCAGAAGTGACATGCTGCACTTGATTCTTGACTAGAGGGCATCAGGTTTTAACCAAGGATAAAACAAACAAACAGGGTAGCCAGTTACTTTTATACAGCCTGTGCTATTAAACCTTTAATAAAAAACTTATTGGAGAGAGAAATGCAATACGTTTAGAGGTAATGTGCGTTTATTTTATTGGCCTTACTGTACCTTACATGATAGAATTAGTCCTGGCTCCTCTGCACACTCTTTAAGACATTTGTGTCAGTTTTGTCATCAAGAGAATATCTGTATAATATTGGTATCATCCAGTTTGATGGATGAAACTTCTGCAAAGAAGTGCTACAGGGAAATCTCAAACTTCAGCTTTGTCACTGTTGATGTCTGGATGATATTTGCTCGGTTGCTTTGGAAGATGGGTGCTTGTGACTTGCATGTCTAGAGTTATTTTCACAAGTCCTACCTAAGATGTACTTACAGATGCTCTGCTTTTTCATATTTCATATAGGAAGCAGACAAATGTGGCTGTCACTGGGTACTGTCTAAGCTGTCTTCTTGCTGCAATGAAATCTGTAGGTATGTATAGGTGACTTGGTAGTGAATTTACTCCTAGAAATATAAATGATCAAACTGCTAATTCTTTTTGTATTATAGAGGGTGACTGATAGAGGTGACTGATCTTAGTCTTGCTCTATATGTATAGGGAAGAAGGAGTTTTGAGGGAAATACTACTCACAATCGATTATAATGCCACTGCAGCCAATCATATATATAACGTTGTATGTAGGCATTCTGTTAGCTGTTTTATCTTCTGTTTTAGAAGTGTTGTGAGCTCATGAATGGAGCCAAAATAAGGTAAAAACACAGTTCAAGATAGAGGAGTCATTTTGACTCTTAAGTTGTTGTCTTATGACTTCATATCTAAAATGAATAGAAGTACTTAAGCACAGAACTATTGATCCAGGCTTTTGGCATACACAAATATCCTGCATGCATCCTCTGCTAAATTGATATTTTGCAGTTACCTTCTTTGCAGTTGAGTGAGCTACCTTCAGGAACAGGAAACAGCATAGCCCTGTTGCCATGGGTCAGTCAGTATGGCTGAGAGGCAAGGATAGGCAGCCCGCAACAATACCCTGCTAAGGTGGCATTCCTTCCTGGAGCTGGTCTGGCATCTGTGCTGACTAGATAAGCTTGTTTAGAGGTCTTGAACACTGTGGTATGCTGCCACATCCTTAGCACTTGTCCTTAAGTGTATAACAGCAAGGCTGTGGTACCAATAGAACATGCACAGAATACGTTTGGGTCCCCAATAACTCAGTAAAAGTGAGGGTGTCCAAGTGGCACCGTATCTGCAGAACATCAAGAAAATAATCTAGAATAACTCGAGAAGAACAGCTTGTTTCCATGTTTAGAATCTCTGATACTCTTACTGCAGTTGAACAGCAGCAAAACTCCACTCACGTGGAGGGGAGAGGTGGCAGCATGCCCGCTCTGTGAAGTCTTGTTGAAGGCCAGTTGACTCCTCCTGTTTTGAAGGAGTCAAGCAACTAGCTAACCTCTAAAGGCATGAGATTGAAAGGCTGGGAGTAGGGAAGAAACTCTTAGATGTGGAAGGGCCTGTTGAGATGTAGATGGAAGTGTTTGCTGATAATGATATCCTGGTGAGAATGTCTTTGAACTGGAACTCCTAAATTCTCTCTTCTGCTTGTCAATAAATATAAGCTCAGCTAATGGGCAGTGCCAGAGTTAAGAATATAATATTTGTGATGGTATTAAATTAATAGAGGTTGCATCAATAGGTGTAACATACTAATGAGGCATCTGGGGGAAATTAATGCATTTGCTGCCAACAAATTCAAGCACAATTTTCTAAATTCTTAGTTTGGCCTTGAAAACATTCCAATTCATCTCTCTCTTTAGGCTAGAGCTCCCTAGCTGTTACTGCTTGTTTGCATAGCTTAAACTGAAATGTAGTAATAAAGGTGCTAATGCATCCATTAGCTGTCAGCTGGACCAAAGTGACATGTGTTTGCACATTGGTGACTAAACTTGAACTCACAAAGGAAGGTGTAAAACAGCCCAGACCTGCACTACATTAAATTAGTTTCAAATATAATTAAAAAATACCTTGGGATAACGTGGTGGAGTTTCACTCCCAAAAGATTCCAGATGCAGGAGATTAATAACAATGACTCATCTAAATCTAAAATATTTGATTTTCATTTTCACACTGCACTTGATTTAGGAGACATTCATTTTAGCATCTGTCAAGAGTAATGTATGTACACAAACAGGCTGTCAGGAACTGAACGTGATTGCAAAGTTCGCAGTGAATCTCTGGCTTCCTAAGCTGAGGCCACAATTTTTATTAAACTGCAGTAGATTACCGGGCTTTTGGTTAAAACTATTGTTTTATGCATTTCCTTAAGGCATAAATAGTTATTTACATGTAAAATTTCAAAGGCACTGGACCTCCTCAGCCTGATAGATTTTTAGTGAAGGATCATGCTGGCAAATTTGGAGAGGCAAAAGCGTGAGTGCTTGGCCTTTGTAGATGATAACTGACACTTTTTTTCACGTGGATGTTGCATAAAATGGATGCCCCTTCTATAATCTTCTGTGGTTTGTTTACTTAGGGCCTGCTGTTTAGAAATGCATTTTTTTTAAGCTTTAAAAGAAAGCTAGAGAATTTTCAGTGTAACTACTCATGGAAAACATATATCTCTGTCAGCATAAACACACTGGCATGTTTGCTTTCACTAGTGTCCTTTGGACTGAGTCTGACGGCTCTAAATATCAATATACTCTCTTCCATGACAGTGTAGAGAGAACTAGTGAGATCTGTTGCGTATCAGATGAAGTAACACATCTCTATCAAAATGATCCTTTGCAATGGCCATAAATCATGCAATTCCTAATCTGCTCAACAGAAAGGTTAATATTTCCTGCTGGTACCTAATTTGGGCTGTGAATTTAAATTCATGGCAAAGGATCAGCACTATCATGTTCATCTGATCACTGCTCTTCGCAAGAGTAGGTGATAGTGCTCTGAGTTATGGTAAAAATAATTTAAAACTGAATACTACACTTAATAATAATACTTAAGCACATTACATCTTCAACAAGCTGTACAAACATTAACTAATTAGTACCCCCAACTAATGCATAATACTCCATCATGGTATGTAATTACTTTTAGAGCTTGAAGAATTATTCGTTGTGAATAAATTATCCAGCAAACTTTGCTATTTTTTCCTGTACTGTTCATGATTTTGTCTGCAAAGTAATTGCAGTTCTGTGGATGTGCTCAATCTCATTTTTGCCATGATGGCAATGCGTGGTATCCCTTATATTCATTATAAGTGATTCCTTTGATCCTTTAGTGTTGTTTTGTTACAGTAACTTTTTGTGGTATTTTCAGTGGAGTGTAAAGCCTCAGTGTGCTAGGTGCTGCATACATGAATATGAAGGGCTACGAATACACAAAACCCGGAGAGATGGGAAATGGAGATGTAAGAAAAGGATATATGACTGGTCCATGGTCCTCTGCTCTGCCAAGTGAATCCATTCAATGTGATTGCACTGGAATTAAATGCATATCTGTTGGTGGTGCCTTTTTTCTTAGGTCAGACTTAGAAGTCTATGACAATGTCAGTGTCTCTGCTTAATCTCACAAACCTCACCTTTCTGGCCTCTAAAAGAGGCTAATATTTATTGTCTTGATATGGGGGTCCTATGGGTCTTGCAGGTGGTGGCACTCGCAGTGACGACGCATTGCTCTTTCAACAGAGCCCTACGTTTTCCAGGCCCTGTGTTCCTGCTAGGAGTTGAGCTGCCTTGCGTCTGGTTTTACAAACTGTTTGCAAATTGCCCCTGTCCCAAAGCAGGTCAGCTACTCAGCTACAGAAGCGATTCCTTGAGGATCCGGCTAGTTAGCGGTGGGTAGTGATAGATGCTCACATAGCCAGTGACATACAATCTGGTAGTTCTTTCTTTGCAAATGTGCACTATTTGTGATTTTTGATGCTTACTCAGCATTTTTGAGAGCAAGAATGAGATTCAAAGTGTTTACTCTTGGAAGGAGATGATTAAGTTGAGGCATAATTAAAATTATTTTAAATAACTGTTTTAGAGCCTCTCTTCTGTTTCACTACGTGAAAATTGGAGGATAGTAAAACTGAAAAATAGGAAATTGAAGACAGAAATCATAAATACTTTTTTTCATGGAGAGAAGGAAACCTATGGATCTCCTTATTATAAGATGTCCACACAGTGAGATACGCATGGCTTTAAAGAAGACTGAATATTTATGAAGCCAGCAAAAATAACTCAAAGTGTTCAAAGGAATGCATAAATACATGCCATACAAAATCTCATTCGTCATCTCTAGGCCAGTCAGAAATTGTGGGGGATAAGGTGACACTGTTGTTAGGTAAGACACTGTTCATTATCTTGCTCTAGAGTTTCTTCTGGTTGTGCTGGAGCCGTCTATACTTTTGTGAAGGGGTTGATGGTCTTTGTTTCTTAAATACCATGGTAACCCTTGTGTGTCAGGCTGTGCTTTCCGTTTATAGAATATTTATGCAGTTTCTATAGAATCTCCTGTCCTTTCTGTGATCAGCACACATTTAGTAATAGCTGCTCTGATTTTGATGACTCCTGGTCAAAGTTATACGCTAAAATGGGACACTTTCATTTGTGTGTTTGTGCAGATGCAGCCGTATGCTAAGGATAACACATCTGCAAAGAATTCTTCCTGTATTTCTGGTTCATGTCATTCCTTTTCTTTTTATTATTTTTTTTTAAGAAGAAGTAAATACAAATATGGTCCCCATGCAGTAGGTTAGTCTGTGAAAGCACCAGAGATGATTTTGGTGGGCAACAGGATCATTAGGGTAACCACAGCAACTAGCTGGTTTTGCCGGCTTTGCAATGAGCATCAGAAAATTCTGCTTTCTTGTCAAATGCAATGAATTTATAAATATCTTCCTAGAACATACTCTTCCGAATTGTCCTTAGTAGCTTGGCACTGATTTAATGACATTCCATTTAATATATATATATATATATATATATA
>VZSG01000302.1:122473-175926 GCA_013398315.1 Nothoprocta pentlandii
AAAAAAAAAAAAAAAAAAAAAAAAAGACATTAAATTCAAAATAGCTCTAAGGAGCTTGAACTTATCAAGAGAAAATCCTGCTGTCGTGTGGTTACAGGTCGGAAGGCTCTGCGTGGGGCCAGTTTGCTGGGTTAAAGGAATGACCCTTGCCATGGCATCGCGAGAAGCCGGGGCATCCTCATGCAGGAAGCCCTTGTGAAGGCCGTGCAGAGCTGCTGCTGCTTGGGCAGGGAGCCGCAGCCCTGCGTAGGCATTGGCACGAGCGGGCAGCAAGACCTGCCGTGCCAGAAGCCTGAGCTGGAAGCTTGTTGCAAGAGGGGTGGCCTCGCCATGGAAAGCATGGACGTGGCAAAGGGACCCGCTAGGTGCTGCGCTGGGAACGAAGGAACGGGAGTTGGGTCATCACTCTACCCGCAGACGGGGAAAGGGCTGGCTGCTCTCCTGCATTTCCCTGCAGATCCTTTGGCATGGGGTGGCTGAAAGATACTTGGATAAATGCTTGTTTCCTTGACAACCAAATACTAACTGGTGATTGGTCAACTGATCAATATTTTTAGGATTGAGCACAGTTTATATCCTGTTGCCAAATTGTGCTGGGAGTAGAGCACTCGAGAAGATGGAGACCTGTTGGTGGCTTGTGCAGGGCCGCTCCAGGTCGTTACTGCTTTGCCCTCAGTTCCGTACTCCTTCGTGGAGGCGACAGCAACAGGAATGCACGTGTGTCCAGGCACACAGACGTGCACAGGAAAATGCTTCATTTTTCTACAAATAAAAGTAGCCCCCAAATGGATATGGGAACATTGCAAAGCAGCGTTAATTCAAAGACAGGATGATTTTCAAATTCCGTAGGACAATCTTGCTTAGATTCTTTTGGACATATGGAAATTCTGTAAAAATGATATATGCATCTATACTAACCATTTGATGGAAATTTGTGGTAATACTGAATTTTGTGGACAAAGGGGGCAAAGTTAATAATACTGCGCATTTTTTTTCCCATCCTTTCCTGCTCGAATACCAAGCTAATGAAATCTCTAAAATAAATTGAATGAAAACAGGTTTCATTAAGTAGGCTGAAGAGGGAGTGAGGAGGATGGGGCCTCATTGCAGTGGTGGCCACTGATAGAATTAGAGGGAACGGCCACAAACTGAAGCACCAAAAGTTCCACAGGAACTTAAGGAAAAATTTCTTGACAGTGAGTGCCAAAGTCCTGGCACAGGCTGCCCAGGGAGGCTGTGGAGTCTCCTTCTATGGAGATCTTCCAAACCCGCTTGGACGCAGCCTGTGCCGCGTGCTCTGGGTGACCCTGCGTGTGCAGGGGGTTGGACTAGATGACCTCTAAAGGTCCCTTCCAACCTCGAGGATTCCAAGAAATGTTCAATAAAATGCTCCTCTATAAGGCAAAGCAAAGCATATCTTAAACATTCTCTTCCTCTGTGCTTTGAAGGGCGTATTTAATCAAGTCTTCCTTTCAGCATTTAACTTTGCATTTGATGTGGTTTGATTTCTTTAACTACCCTAAAGACTTCAGTTGATAAAAAGTTCATAGAAGTGGTCTGTCCAACTGGAACTGTAACTGAACAGCACTACTGAAAGGTCATATTAATTAAGAGATGGAGCTCGGCAAAGAGATATCACACCCATTTCATGCTAGTAGAATCAGTGTCATAACAAATAAAGTCATAGCTCGGTTTTAGGTACCCAGATGCCATTTATGGGAAGTCAAGTGTTAACTGGAGTTGGGAAAATAAAATACCATTTCTGCACTTTAGTTCATTACAAATTATGACTGGAAGATTTCTTAGGCATGGGTTTTCAGAAGAGGACAGCAACTTCCCTGCTGAATGAACACACACACACACACAGCTAGAAAACCTCTTTTGTACGAAAGGTGCCAAGATGTGGAAATCAGGCTTCAACACTGCAAGATTTTATTGGCTTCTGTTGTCTAATTGAGTCAGTGGTTTATCTTTTTATGTGATGTATTACTTTGCATTAAAAAATAGTTCTAGCTAGGGAGAAATCTAGGGTCCATACTGGCCGTAGTCCTACTTCCTCTAGCTAAGCTAGTCTGTAGTTTTTGCTTGTCTGTTTTTTCCTAAGCACTATTGAAGGTTTTCTCTTCGTTATGGGTCTCTTATACTGTGTTATTGGTGTGAGAGTTGCAGAGAGAGGTCTCAGCTGTGGATGAGAGCTCAACCTGCTTCATATTTTCCTTTTGTCCCATGAACAGCATTTTTAAAGCTATTTTGCCCCCCTCTTGAAGAGGTTTGAACAGTGAAATGCAAGTGCATAAATACATACAGTGACAAGCAGAAAAGAAGAAACAAGTCCAAGAAAACGGTAGGAGAAGAGTATGTTTTAAAGAGCACCATGCTTTGCAGCCCAGTATGGTAGTGCTCATCTGCACTGCCACACAGAAATGAGAAATTTTTAGGGTTATTAAACACTGAAACCTCCGAGTGCATGAGAATAAAGTTGTTTAGACCAGACATTTGTATAATTGGAATACATTTATAATAAGCACAATGTTCAGTGGCCCTCAAACTCCTGCTAATATCTGTGCTGTGGTCTCATCATCGCACAGTTGGCTAGCAATGTAAAACATGCTGCAGGGGGATAGAGGGTAGCTGAGGACTGCAAAAAAGAGTGTGCATATTCCTTGTATTGAGCCCGTTTTATATTATGGAACAGGGAATGACAAGTGGCATGGATTGGTGAGAACATCTCAGATTAAAAAATTCTGTGTACAGAATTTCTCAATCAACCCTAACTGCCATAGATGTTAATTTGAAATGGTGCTTCAAGGGGTACAGTTTGAAGCTTTATCTGATATAAGCTGAATCCACTGATGGGGAGGAACAGGCTAAGCAGGGGTAATAGCCTATTTAAAAGAGCCGTAATCTATTTGATGCTCTGGATTTTTCTTGAATTTCTGAACTTAATTTTAAGTCTTTCGTTTCTGTAAATATTGTTAAAGGATATTGAGATTGTTCAAAATAATTACTCCTAGTAAAGGATTAGAATAAAATTCATAGATAGGCTGACAGAGGTGAGTATTTGTTAACGGAGTCACGACTATTTGCACTAACCAAGACCTCGAAAGTTTGAAGATACCCTAGCTGGTGCTGTACATATTCCTTCTTTGTGTTAGCCTTGTTTTTCTCTATGAGCTTCTGTTCTATACCCCCCTAGGTGCAGTATATGATCACAGTATATATTCTGTTCTGTTCAATACTGCACCTAGGGAGGATAACAGGTATTACTGTCCCTTAGGTCATTACAGAGCCCTACAGCATTGGTATTCTCGGGTCAGAAATGGCTGCCTTATTTCCAGTTAAATTCAAAGTGCTCATTTTAACCTCTCAAGCCTTGAATGGCTTGCAGGTAGCCTCAGAGAACACCTCTCTCTCACGGTTGTAATCAGAGCTTGAGCCCTCTTGATATAAAAAGGAGAGAGCTGCTGGTGAGAGCTTTTTTTAACCCCTTTTTTTTTCTTCCCCAGAGAGCCAATTATTATTAGAATGCACTCTGCCTTGATCAAAGATAGATGGAATTTATTAAGAATTGGAGCACACCGCTAGGTGTATTTATTTCACCTGTGGAGATACTGAGGCAGGATCATGCTTTTGTTGCTCACACTGATTTTGAGGGTCTCAAATCCTAGATAATTATTTCTTGGATAGAACAAAACAGCATTTTTCTTGTACGTTCCCATCTTATGTTGCTTCTGTTCTAGATCTGGTACATTATTTCAGGAGTCCATGGAATTGCTCCATTACCTTACCATTTTCATGTATTTGTACATCCATTTTTTTGTACATCCATGCACATTTGTGTTTGGCTGCTCCTTCTTTTTATTTTTTGCTTTTATGTTTGTTAGCATAAAAGAGAGGCTCTCACTAGGCTGATGATTGCAATAACACTGTCTTCATTAAAGAAAAATTAGAGCCATGCACAGGTTAAACTGACAAGAAATTTGTTCTAATGAGTGCCTAGATACCTTGCTTACCTTCCTCTTTCCTTATGATGTTGCTCTGCTTTTGCTTTCTGGAGCATCTTATTGCCTTTCTGCAGTGCTTGTTTACCTCTCTTGTCATATTTTCTACATGTTCTTCTTGCAGGATACCAAGGAAAGGCTTATTTCCTTTGAAAGTATTAACCCTTCTGTGTTTCCTGGGTATGTTGTCACCAAACACTGGAGTAAAGTGCTGTGTCCAAGAACTTTGGTTGTGGATTTTATTGCAGCTAATTTTGCATTCCGAGTAAGTAAAGGAATACTGATAGTCCAATGGTGATTTTAATGAAAGGAATTCATATGAAAAAGAATCTGTTATCTCTGTGTCCTTCCTTTTGGGGTTGACTTTGCTCATTTTGAAGCGGGAACCTGTGGAGATGCACAAAATTTTGGCAGTAGAGGCCTGATTCCTGCCTTTCTTTTTCTCGCTCTATTGTTCCTGTTTCTTCGCCACAATTTATTGTCTCTGCTACAGTTGCTTGTAGTGCAAGGATCAAGTGCAGAACTCCAGAGTCTCATCACTAATCTATCCAGAAAGTCCACCATTTAGTCAATGTGTCTTTAAACTAGCAGAGGGCACACTCTCCATTTCCTGTGCTTGATGTGAAGTCTTTTATGCAGAGCAAAAAAAGTGTGAAATTTGTGTTGTCAGAGAGATAATGATTAACATCATCTTTTCACAGCTTCAGAACAGGTCAAAGTCTAGGAGCAATGAATAACATGAATAAAATAAATAAGATTTTATCTCAGCTGTTGCTGTTCTGTGTCAGAAGTGACTACAGCCAATGCATTATCTTGTAGTGAAGGGCAGAGGCCAAAATCCTTGGGTATTTGGTGAGTAATAGACTAGGATTTAGGTAGATGTGCACAGATGTCGAAATTTCTTCAGCTGTTAGTTAAAAAAACCTAAATCTTCAGGATGAACTTGGTGGATATCCACAACTTTAAATGATTATTATTCTGTTAAGTCTCTTTTAGTCGTATTTCTTTTTTCCCTTTGGGATTCCATGTGTGCCATTTTGATAACTGCCTTAAGCGTTGCAGATAGTTTGGTTCAAAGTTAGTCTTCCATTATACCAGACACTTTTGGAAACCGCAGTTGAGTTGTATGTGAGCCAGAGAAGTAGGCAGACCTAATTTTGGTCAACTTGCATGCACTTCTCTGAATGTGCTCCAGAGAATCTTGCACAGCTCTCATTTGCCTCGGGGTTTCGTCTTTAAAATAAAAAAATCAACACCTACTGTTCCAAAATGAACCCTGTCAATACTGCAAAACCGTTAGGAGATGGAGACCACAAAAATACTGTGGACAGTCTTTACAGACAGGTGAGCTAGAATGAAATTAAAACAAGTGGGAGCAGAGCTGTTCATAAGAGTATGAATATTAAATTATTTTGGAGAAGGAATTTTTTGCCCCTTTGAGAGGAGGAGTGGAAGACAACTGCATCTAAATCTAACCTAGTAGGATAAGATGCATTCCAGAATGTGCAGATGTATCATCTTGTGACTCAGGATGGCATTGGAAATACTATAATTATTATCATTTTTTCTCCCATACTTTTCTTACTGTTACAGTAGTAAGGAAAATGTCACTCTTTCAAAAAAAAAAAAAAAAAAAAAAAAGCACCATTTTCCTATTCAGTTGGTGGATTTTCCTTATGTTCTGACTCAGGTGGACTTTGGAAATAGTTAGAGTTTGTTAGGATTTGTTGCAGTCAATTAATAATACCTACCACTGCCTCAGAACACTAAAAATTGTGGCTGTGGCTGCAGGACCTCCTTTGATATTACATGTTGAGTTCAAACAGGCAGCTGCTTTTGTGTCACCAGTGGATTATGTTTAAGGCTACCAGGATTACAGAGTGGTGGGGGGTGTGTGTTTGTGTGTGTGTTTGTTTTTTTCTGGTGGACCTTTAGATGAAGCTATAAATGACTTATTAAAATGTAAAATGTTTGGATTTGCTTTAAAAATGTTTCCTCCTTTCCCTCACGAGAGAATTTCATATGGACAGCAAAGAAGCAGGTTTCTATTCTGCCATACAGTTTGTAGCAAGAAAAAAGGAATGCAGAATGAGACAGAAGATTTCCAGGACTCTGTTAGTGGTTTAGATCACTGGGAAGGGAAGAGATTTTGTTAATGGGGAAATCCACTCTGGGCTCATCCCACACTACAAAGAACAGTAGAATAGTCCAAGTTAGATATTTTAATTTCGTTCTCCATTCTAGTGTCTGAAATGCCTCAGAATTCCCCTCGCATTACTGTTACATGAGGAGTTGAGACTGGAATGAAAATTAGCACTGCACAAAACTTGGAGAAATTGCACCAAAAACTCATATCACTTTTGTCTTTGGACAAAAACTTTGATCTTGCTATCACTTGAGTAACTGACTACCCATGAAAGTATAAATGTGTTTGTAATCATCTTTATTTGTAGAACCTGTCAGTCTGTCTCTGGGATGTTTCCTCATGCTAAGTCATGTGCAGCATATGGGCTTTCTGTTAAGAGCTCTGTCTCGCTCTGAGAAACTGCGTATGACCTCCCACACACGTAGGTACCTCAGATACTCATTTTGTTGGAGTATGCAGAGCTGTAAGGCACTCATCTCGGTTGCTTGAATGCACAGACATCAGTACTGTCTACTTAAGACCGCCTAAGTCAGATTATAAACGTATACACTCTGTACGTGTGCCCCTTGAGTCAGTTCTGCAATGTCTGGATCTAGGCCTAATGGCAAACAAATGATGGGCAGAGTGACATATGTCGTATCCTTGGGCTTTTGGATGCATTGAAAGTGAGAACCTTTAATAATACCTGAATAATAACACCTGAAGGGTGAATGTAAGGAGGAAGGGGCCAAACTCTTCTTGGTGGTGGCCATTGACAAGACAAGGGGTAATGGGTGTAAGTTGACACCCAGGCAGTTCCATCTCCATGTGAGGAAGAACTTCTTCACTGTGAGGGTGCCAGAGCTCTGGCACAGACTGCTTAGGGAGGCTGTGGAGTCTCCTTCTCCGGAGGTCTTCCAAACCCACCTGGATGCCACCCTGTGCCCCGTGCTCTGGGTGTCCCTGCTTGAGCAGGAAGGTTGGACTAGATGATCTCTAGAGGTCCCTTCCAGCCTCAGCCTTTCTGTGTAACAAGGCAGTCACCACATTCCTTCACAGATAACGTTAATAGTTGAAAAATAAAAGCAGATAGTGCGTGAAGAAAGACTGACATTTACTGGATCCCCGTTACTGCAACATATGCAATGTCTTATGAAAGAAAAGTGATCGCAACTGTTCTGCTTAATTTGTTCTGTTTCATAACTGCCTCCGTGTTCCCTGTTTTAATGAAAACCCTTTGCTGGCAGCACAGAGAAGCAGCAAGGGGAGGAGGGGAGGGAGCAAGTGAAGTGGCTTCGCAGAGTTAGAATTAGCATAATCAGGCAAAGCATAATAAAATGCTTTGCAGTGACAGCTCTTTTGCATAATGCCATCTCATTGACGTTTTAGTATGTATTGTAATGGGGATGAGGTAAGGAGGGGACCCAGGAAAACGGGGGATTTTGCCATTGCAATTAAGGCTGGGTTTCTGTTCCATTCTCAACTCTGTTTTCAGAGATATGGTGGTGGGAAACATTAGTGATGAAATGGAAGTTGCTGTGAAATCTCTTGATACTGGAGCAAAGAGTATTTTTATATATTTTTTCCTAATATTTTTGTTATTTTTGTCATGTCTGTATATGAGAAGGAAAGAAAAATGGTAGTCTTCCAAAAAAATTAAAGCAATTAGAGCTTTTGCATCATTTGTAAATGGAAAAGTATATCACTGCTCAGTAACACGGGCATGGCTTCCAATGATGTTTTTCAGTGGTTCAGTATTAAAATAAATGAGGCTTCACGCCAATGTATCCTATAACGCTTGATTTTGGCTTTAACGTACTTCAACTAAGCCCTTGCTTAACTTTTTGCTGGAAGAAATGAAGCTGGCAGCGTTGGTTTAAGCAAGATGATCTTTCTGCTACGTGCCATTCTCGGATGTAGCAATAACTGCTGTAATAATTGCAAGCTGGGTTAAGCGACTAATCCATTTTTTTCAGAAGGGTAAGTGCTTTTTAAGCTGGATGAGCTTCCTGATCCAGTTCATGATTTGGCCTGAAAGCAGTGCCAGCACAATATAAGGGTTGTCATGTGGCAAATACTGTGGCTGGAGGTACCTATGAGTGCGCACAAACATAGGAAGGCCGTGCAATTTAGCCTGAATATTGTATCAAGACCTGGTTTTTTTTGTATTGTTTTGGATTGTTATTTTTTTATGACCACGTATGTAACCCAGCTTCCTTTGCTTTGTGGGAGGAGGAGGTAGATGTGTTTGTTAATACTGTCTGATGTTACTAAGGGCAGTATTTAAAAACTAAGCCATTATCTTGGTCCTTTTTTGTAATCATTATTTTTGAAGTTAAAGGGAAAATAGTCCACAAAGTCTTAAAAACAACACAGATTTAACTCTAAACTTTGTATTTATCAAGCTTGTGAGGCTGGTAGGTGTCAAAGACTGTAAAACTGCCACTGATTTTCAGTTTTTTTTAATCTCTGCTGCCACTACCTTGTGGGTATCGTTTTATTTTCATTATCCTGATGTGAATATAAAAGTATTAAAAAATGGTTGAATGTTTATGAATAATTTGAAGTAAGGTCAAATATTTTGGTTTAAGATCCTCAAACGAGTGGTGATATGTAGTTAAATCAGAGATATTTCAATACTATGAGGTGGCCCACAACCAGAACATGGTTCACCTGCTTATGCCTGCTACTATATGTGATTAAGAGTGCCATGGTTTGTCACACTTGAGGCAAATCTATTCCATGCACATTGCCATAATTAGGTCAGATGCGATGCATGGGCAGAACACATCTATTTTACAGATTAATCGTGATTGAAAAGAGTCTTTCATGTGAAAAACAATGTGTATTGCATTCTTTTAATAGCTGGGATTTTAATATATATAATCTGTGGTTCTCAAATGTTCTCTTCAGGCGAGTGTCCTACTGCCACATGTCAGAGACAGTAGAGTCTGTCACGTGGGAGTGGAATGAGGCTGCTCTTTCCATTTTGGTTCCAGCTGTATCCAAACACAACCAGCTTTAGGAAGGAAGGACTCTAAAGGCATATGTCCTATGTTAGGCATTATAGAGTTTTTCAGCCAATAATGACTTAGGCTGAAATACATCAGCTATACCTGGACAGAATCACGGACAGAAGGTGTTCCCAGTAGAACATACCTAGAACTAATGATGCTGGTCTCAGCGAAGGCAAATTTAGATTGTGTATCTATGAAATGGCTTCCAATGCTAATGGGTTACAGTCCAGAGAAGCCCAAGTATTTTAGGTCTTTAGCTGCCTCTGAATATCAGTAAAAGTTAGGTTCCTAACTCATCTTAATATTTGAATTGCTTTTTTACCCATAGGAGAAGTCCTCTGGGTATGCCATGTACTTTTTTCAAAGTTTACTTATTCATTGTGTAAATCTAGTGATTCCTTCTCATGTTACCAGCAGCAGTGACCCTTGGGTCTTACAGGAGGACCACGTTCTAGGGAACTTCACTGCACATTCTCAACAAGGGTGTGTAGGTGAGCACATTCATTACAGATCAGAGATGGTGTTTGATAAAAGCACATTGCTTAGCTGTGACATAAGTTATCCATTAGTCTACTGTAGGGATTATCTTGACTTGCATCTTTTACAAACACTGATGTAATCTCAAAAGAACATGGTGTTTGGATGAATGTTTTAAGTTAGAATGAAAGCAATGCAGTTAAGTGAAACAAAGGGGAAAGGCAGAAACAGAACTCTCTTCTAGAGACTGTGAATGTGGAATCCGTGGAGGCGTTATAGCCAGTCTGAGTGGGGATGTATGCACAAGCAAGATGTGTATACAGGGCAGCATTTCTGTTAGTCTGGGAAAACACAGTCTTTTAAAGATAAATATGATAAATCCCAAATCCCAATTCAGAATTTGTGTTTTTAAATTAATTCTGTAAAACCAGAGCGATAGTTTAGCTCTACAGGACTTAATAGCAGTCCTGAATTGGAGATTATCACCATTTGCTTTAATATGTTTTGAGCATTTGGAGGTTCACGGTTTTAGAATATTCCTGGAAAAGATAATTTGTGTATTTTTGAGACGAAAATGAAGAGTTGTACAAAACTGTATGATGCCGTGATTGCAAAATGCTTAACGCTTAGAAGAAAACCAGGAACCTACAAAACAATATAAGAAAGACTGCAATGGACCTAACATAGTGAGGAAAACCCCACCTAGAGAGTACACCGTGGGAGAGGTAAGAGTTGCTTTCCAGTGTTAGTCTTCTGCATAGGCCACCTAAAGGGTAGATGAAGCGTGGGCACAGATTTGTTGCTGCTTCACAGACAAGTTATCATTGCAAAAACAGAAGCTGATTTGCTGGAAGTAACTGATTGATACCTGGCAATAGCGTTTGTTCATTGGTAAAAGTGATGGCTACAATATGCAGAGGACCAAGACCTTTCCTGGCTCTCAGTTAATATGATCTCTGGGAGGGAAGCCCTTGTACCTGAATTGTAAGATTTGCAATTTGGTCTGTGCTTTGGCATATTTTCTTCCATAGTGTAAATTTGTTGACAAATGTTTCTGTCTTTTAAACACGTGGATTCCAGGCTGTGCAAAAGATGGCCCGAGTTTTATTTAAGATCATGTTGTCTGACTATTTCCAGAAGTAAAATGGCTCTGAAGCTAGCATTTGTTAGCAAAATTTTCATTTCTACACTGCGGTAGAGCTTAATCTGTTCATATAAGTAGTCAGACCAATTGCTTTTATTAGACTTCATTGCCTTCACTTGTGGTTTGAGTCATTAATTAATTCCAAGATACATCTATGAGCTATATACATTGCCAGAATCACAGCAAGGTGAATACTGGCTTTGAATTAGTTTGGAGAACTAATCCAGGAAAAGAAGTATGGATCCCTCAAAAGTATGGTTAGAACACTACAGAGCAGACTAGTTAGCTAGAGCTTAGCTACAGAAACAACAGAAGAAATATCTTCCCCCTCTGTTGATAATATAATGCAGAAATGCTTTTTAGAGACCAATACCCATTGTGTAATTTGGATTTACAGGTTGATAGCAAGGCATTCTTGTCCAAACTGAAGTACTGTTCTTGGGCCCTGTGCACCAGCGACCTTCCTAGTTTCTTCCTAGTCTTGGAGGACTAGGTAGAAAATTCTCTATTCTGATGGCTAAAATTCCTGTGGTGCCATTGCTGGGAGCTCTGGGAAGGCTCTCCTGCCTTTCTCGATGACACCACTGTCAACAGTTTAGTTATAAGGAACTAATTTGCAGGTGAACGAAGGGGAGACAGGCCCAGCCCGGTGCCAGGGTGCTATGGCTGGTCGGCCTGCAGTCTGCCATGTGCACGGGCCTACTGAAATAACAACACACGATCACATACGTCACCTAACCCTTTTGAAATATTTTAACGTTACCTCTGGCTTGGTACCTTCCACCCAACGGTTTATGAGAAAATAAAAAAAAAGAAATTGAAGAAATGAAGTACCTAGTGAAGTAGGGCCTAGGCCAGCCTGGGCAAAGGGGAGCGTTCACAGACGCTGTGTTCCTTTCTCCCTTGCCTTCCTTCGCTGTCGTCGTCGTCATGAGAGCGACCTTGTCTTGTCCTCCCATCCGAACGAGGCAGATCATCTGCCTGTATTCTTGCAGGGACGGCAGTTCTTCCTGACCTTGGGTCAGCTCCTCGGAGCAGAGTTTCTTTGAATATGTTAGGAACAAGTGGAATTTGCTTCACTCGATTAACTCTTAAGCTCTCTACTCCTCTGTGAGAAAGGCAAGTAGATTTTCCTGGTCAAAACATAAGCAAACACAATGCTGAAATGATTATTTCTAATTATAAACTGCCGCCAGAGGAAGACAGAAATAAAGTGCACAAGAACAGGCACGTAAAGACAGGATCTCCAAACAGCCATGTCACCAGAATGAGCCATTCAAATAATCAGCTTAAAAATGACAAGAAATTCATGTAGCTCTCATCCACCCCATATGCAGTAGTCTCTGCTTTTGCTCAATCTAGTAATTGTAAGCCAAATTATTTTTATCAGTCTTTGCACAGTGATGACTTTGCTGAGGAAAGAGGAAGGCCTGAAATATCTCCATCCTCCTTTGAAGCAGAAGCAGGATTGAACTTTCTAGAAAAAGAAATATGCCAAAGGGTAGGTGGGCATGCCAGATGCTAAAAAAAAACCTTTGGCTGGGACTGAGCACAGTCTTATTCTTCTCTCTCAGTAAATCAAAGAGCTTTGACAACAATTGTGCTGTGTGTGGAATAAGTAAGTGCATTTTTGTGGGTCTAGTTGTTTATGACAATCCCATCATAAAGAAAAGATTTATCTTGGATGCCAAAATAGATAAAATACTAGTGAAAAGAGTGGATTGTCTTTACCTCAGGTTGCAAAACAGGGCTTTTATAGTGTGTCACTGAGTAGTAATGAGAGTTCTATTAGAAAAATATCCAACTGAGTGTGTGTCCAACAGAGTACAAAATCTGCTTTACAGGCATCCTGTCAACATCAGGTTCAGAGAGACTCCTTCCCTTCCTTTGAAATTCTAGCCTCCATCACAGCACAACAAATAAACCAGCTAACTGAACTGCTCCACAAATTATGGCAACAAAAGTATTTCCCTCCTTTCTCCTCTTGTTCTCTCTTGTGTATTTGTTTCAGGCTGATCATTTTCATTGCAGAATTCTACATGGATGAGAGGAACAGTTGGAGCTTTCCAGGTTTTGTTTTGAGGGGCTGCCTCCTGGAACTTGCACTCTAAATGTATTACCAAGGCAATAGATGCATTCTAATAATAACACAAGTCATAGTATTTATGTCACATTATAGGAATACAGCGTTGCTCACAGTGACAATTGTTAAAACAGTTTTATTTTCTTCTGGAGGAAGTTCAGTTATTACTATGGCGAACATTACAAGTACCTGTATAAAATAGAGGCACTTAGGCATGTGAGCATTTTCACCATTGTTGTGCTGTTTAAGAAGGTTGACACTAGAAACATGAACATATCACTCTGAAACAGGCTGGAAAAAAAAAGCTGTAATTTCGTCAAGGTAATCTTTGCAGTTGAATGCAGGCAATTACTTCAAAATGTAAAGTTTTCTTGGAGATACTTGAGCATAAGAAGATCCTGCATTTTACCTTGACAGTAATGAGAATGTGTTGTCAGGAAGTCTGAGCTCTGCAGAAGGAAACAGATGTCTGACCTCATCTGAAAGCTCATGAAGGTAGTTGGAGGAGAAATTCATTTTAGAAGCTCAGCATGACTGGGTTACATATTCATCATTACTATTATGTATGGCAAAATAGGATGCTTCCAGCATAATAACAGACTTTAATTTATTCCATGCAATAAGATGTGCATTTTGTTTTCCATCACAGTCCTGTATGCTGTCGCTTTTGGGGGAAGGCTTGAGCTGCTGTGCAAGATGGAAAGTCCTTGCTAGGCCCTCATAAAAACAAAATCATCCTGTCTCATGTAATGTTCAGAGAAGAAGAAAAGAAATTGTGCTGCTTGCAACTTTTAACTGCAGATTTCAAAGCACTTCATAGGGACAGTTATTAATGATGGATAATCTCAGAGCGCTTTACACAGAAGAATTAGATAGTATCATTCTCATTTTATAAAGAAGTCCAAAAGATGGAAAGGTTATAGTTAAAATTTGATTGCAGTGCTCTTAAAATGTCTAACTAAAACACAATAAGAATATTTAAAGAATTTGCATCTGCACATAGCCCTTAAAGAAATGACATCTTTCCCCAGCCCCAGAGTACGTTTCATTCCCCCCGCCTAGAGTACGTTTTGGGATGCTTTCAAAGTCATGCAGGTACCTAAGTGGAGGCCAGTGGCCACTTGGCCGTTTCAGATATGTGAAATTAGGCTTCTTCAGGCTGCCAAGAAGCTGGCCTGGATAACCTCAGACTTGTTAGAACCAGAAGCTCTGGAAAAAAGATCCTCCCTGTTCCAAGCGTGACAATGAAACACTGATCTTGGCCAGTTTGCTAAATAGCTGGTTGATTATCCAGGAAACTGATTAATTTTATATAGATGGGTTTTGATTATTAAGACCAATTTTACTGCTTGGCCAGAAGTGTGTGAAGATGAAGGATGAATGGAACAGCAGTCAACCACTGTGATTTCTCTGGTTATGCCATAATGGCATTTTCTTCTTGCTTTTTTTGTACGTATATAGAATATAATGTCCTAAATTCTATCAGTAGCATTGGGGCTAATTTTAACAGTAAAGACTGTTAAAATGAATCCCAAAAGCTATTAGTAGGTGACTGTGTTTTGTAACCCTAATGGAAGGTCCGTGAGCAAACATGAGTGATCAGATTTACTGTCTGGAAGTCCTAGTGCACTTGCTAACTGCCTTAGTAATACCATCTGTCTTGTGATTTATACCTGTAGTGCTTCAGTATTGCTGTGTTCCTATATTGTATGTATTCAGCAATGTCTCTTAAGCATCTGATCTGAGAATTTGAAATCAATGGAAGCTTCTCTCAGGTATATTTGAGCAAGTTACTCCAACTAATAATAGGCACTTAGGTGAGTCACCTTATAATATATCCTCTGTAAATATGCTCCATATTCAGAAGACAGAGTTGTACCTTTAATGTAAATTCAGATTTTTGGAAGCACTGAACTGTTCTCTGGAAGTGGTTGTCTTTCCATTAATTATGAATACAATCTGAAGTGTAACACAATCCTTACACATGTGCCTTAAGTTCAGGGCTTAGAACTGTCTCAGTATGGTCCTGGAGTCACACCCGGGCTCCAGTTTTGTTGATCATAGTCACTAAATTGCAGGGGCTGAGGGTCAAGATTGTTCGATATGTATGTAGTAATGGAATAATAATTTGTGCTCAACATAATTCTGGTAATAACAAATGTGGTAGTTAAAATGCCTAAACCAAAGCAGGTTCTTGAGACCTTAAATAATCAGCACTGACTTATCAACAGCAGTACTAGTTGCATAAAATCTGCTAACAAAAATAACAACCAAATGGATGAGGAAACCAAGCCATAAGTTGCTCACTTATTATAGAACCATTAGTCATTTAATCACACCTCCAACTTTTCTTTTTTGTTCTTTTAATTTCTTCTGCATAGACTTATTTTTAGAGGAACTTGCTGCACTTACATTCGTGCACAGCAACGCAGCCTTGAATTAATTCTATTTTTTCCTTCTACATCAAAACAACTAAAATTATACTGCCTAATACCATATTCTAAGCATTACTTCTGCCCGCCCTCTGCTTTTTCTGTATTAAAAGAATATGCAGTCAATGTGCAATGGCTTGACTGGACTAATTCTAGCTAATGGCATCGAAGAATACTTTGGAGCTCTCATTTATCCTGTCTCTTCTGATTTCAAAATAATCCCTATGGATTAATTGCTGAAGACTTGAAGAGGATCAGAAGAGGTTTAGTTCTCTGAAAAGGTATAACCTTAATTCTGAGGCTGGCAGGGGTCTCTTGTCTTTGCTCCAGTAATCAGGCACTTATCTATGCAGGACTTTAGCATATTTATGTCTGTGGGGATTGGGCAATCTATGAGAAGTCTTTGTTTCTGCAGCTATTTGGAAAATTTCTTGAGTTCCTTAAAGTCAGAATACATTCTTAGATTTAATGTTAAAGCAGTTGTGTTTATTATGGTAAAATCCTAACCTGTGAAACTTAAAGAATGCAACCAAGGTGACAAGATTAGCAGCAAATGGTTTATAGCAGTTGAAATATTAATTGATACAGTGGTTATTGTTAATTTAGATTACAGTAGCATTCTGTTGCTCCAACTGATAGAACTGCAGTCTTTTGAACATTGTGCAAATATGCAGGGATGGTCCTTTATTTTTTCTGAGCTAACATGTATGCTGAAAGCATTCAACATTCTCCAGCTGCCAACAAGCAAAACCAAGTACGTAAGCCCAGAGCATTTGTGAAAAAACACTTTTAGGAACAACACTGTTTGTCCTGCAAACACTTTGCTTAGGCTTATCTCACTTTTGCCCTTATGAATAAAACCATGCCTATACCTTGAGGCAGTCAGGTGTACCGTGTAGTATTTGAACAGCAGGATTCTCAGATGTTTAAAATAATTCAGGTAGGCCCCAAATATAGATTGATGGTTATCCATCACCTTTGACCTCACATAAGTTCTTGTAGTCAGCAGCATATCGCTGTTTATATGCAATAATAGGCTGGTAATAGGTACTTTCCTTGTGGGACCCCAGGCTCTCTTTTAGAAATTGGCCACACTAACCTAGGGCCTGATCTGAAGACAATTTCTGTGTTGCCTGCCTCACAGGCACCTTCCTCTGCCCAGTTCTTTGCAGGATGATTTACACATTTTATGTTACATCATTTCACGTTAAAGTTTTCCCCCTGTTCTTGGTTTTGCAGGTTCAGTAACACCCCATAGCCATTTATTTTTGTCCCAAGGCTTAATTGTTGCTAATGCCTTTATCATTTTTCCCTCCTTCTCCTTTGAATTATTTGATTGACCTTGATAGGCAGCCTGTATTTGAGGTAGATGATGAAAACAAGGTATGTACAGTCATTCAGGAAGAAGCAGCAGGAACATCTGTACTGAAAAACATTTGTCTGGTGTTTCAGTCTGCCCTGGAGTAGTTGAGCAAGATTGCCAGAGCATTCCAGGATTTGATCTTGTTATACAAAGCGGTCAGTCGTTCAAACTGTCAGGCTAGTCGTCCTCTCTAGATTTTCATTTTATAAAGCAACCAGCATCTCCAGCAGGGCAACCTTTGAAAATCCATCGTCTTCTCCACCTCTTCTCTCTTTCGTGGTTGTTGATTGGCAGTTGACAGTGCTGGTGAGCTTCTTTCTGCTGCTTCCTCCTCCATGTCATATGTGCTGTCCCCATGTATTTAAATTTGACTATTCTTATCCCTGTATGCATCTTTTCAGCAATTAGTTCTTGCAGAAGAAGTTGCTTAAGTATCTGGCTGTCCTTATCAGTTAACAGGATATGCTTGTATCAGTATCTGTAGGTCAGTCTGAACGGCCTCTCAGTAAGAGCTTTATGAATATCAACAATACTGGACACACTGACATAATAAGCATGTGTCTGCTAATGATAAATGTCTTTCTCAAGAATTGTTGCTCGACCTGTTTTCAAAGTTAGTTTGTGGGTGAACTTCTTCTCCCCACGTTGTGAGCGTTGCCTATGTGCTCATTATTCCAGTAGGGGAATATGTCAGAATTGATCTTAAATGCAGCACAGTTTTGCAGAATTTTTACAAAGGCCGTGGTGTTTCTTTTCTGGGAGATCTGTAAGGGGAAGAATAGTTCTGCTTCCAGTACAGTGCTTCTCCAGACTTCCAGCTTGAGTGAGAAGGCATCCCAGGGTATGTGTCCATATAGCCCTACATGCAGAAGAAGAGTGCCTCTGAATTTGTGCTTTTTGTGCTAATAAATAAGGTGAAGAAGTGGGTAGGGCCGTCTGTCTGTGTTCTTTCTCAGGCACAGCTGAGGTGTGAACTAGACAGTTCCTGGGCTCCATCTCGTTCTTCGTGTGAGCTGGGCTGGGGAGCAAGTATTGCTGGTACCAGCTTAAAGAGAAGAGTTAAAAAAACTGTCACCAAGAGAAGTGTTTCTGAATTTCTTTGTTCTCTCTGGCATGCCACCTTCTTGATTCAAGCTTCCAGAGGCAGAGTCTGGTTCTTCAGTAAAGCAGAGGATGGTTTTATTGACAGATGTGCCAGATGCAGTTTCTCTTGGGTTCAGTGGTAAATGCAGTCGGGAGGATTTGTTTAATCTTTTTTTTTGATGTTGCGTCATCGGGAAGCCCTGATGAACGTATGACAAGAAATCCAAAATCCTAGATTTTCTGTCTGTCCCACTGGTCCACAGACCTTGAACAAGTGAATTCATTTATCTGGGTATCAGTTTCACAGAATCACAGAATATTCAAGGTTGGAAGGGAACTCTAGAGATCATCTAGTCCAACCTTCACCACTTGTAAAATAAGAGAAAAAATAATGATTTGAACCAGTAAGTGCTTGAGACCTTCTAATGCAAAACCCTCCCTGACAGTGACGTGCTGTTCATTGCTGCTTGGGTATTGAAAAGCCTGCCCACCCTCAGGGAGGGCAGCATGTTCCTTGCTCCACAGTAGGCAGAACGCAAGTCTATCAGCAGCTGAACTTTGAGAAAAGAGACATTTCACGGCCCCACCTGGGAAATGACAGCAGGCGTAGGCGGTCGGTTAGTTAGTGATGCCAGGGATCGAGAGATCACGCAGATCTGGGGACATGAGCAGACAGAGCTGTGGTGCAGAGCAGGAAGAACATGCATCTAGAAGGGAGTCTCAAAGCTGAGCATGTGATATGAAATCCAGTTCATATGCTAAAACAATATCACATGGCAGTGAGCTAGAACATGTGTTCCGTCTTCTTTTTTCTTTTTTTTTTTTCTTTTTTTTCCCCCCTCTCTCTTTTTCCTAAATCCTGCTGCTTGGTAACGGCAGTATTTTTGGGATGAATTCTTCTGCTAATTGCTAACCAGAAATAGCACCTAAGTTTAGCAGAGCTTTCAGGGGAAGAAGAATGAAGGCATTTGGGAGGAGAAAATGTAGATAAGTCTAAAACTTGCACAAAACCTGTTCTATTCCTCTCTCTGAAAATTCATCACTCAGGCGTATGCAGATCGAGGATGACTGTGACAAGTGGGAGAAGGGCCAGTAAACGGAGCTGCTTTAAAGGGGTCAAAGTTCCAGCTACTTTCTCTTCTGCCTCAAAAATAAGGCGTACCTGGCACCAGAGCCTGAAAGAGCTTATTCGGGCTACCCTGTGACCTGTGTTTCTGCTGCATATGTACATGGGTGAAAGCTTGATCTCCTGCCAGGGGAACATGAAGCTCTTTGTTGGAGAGACATGGGAGCACGAAAGAGAGCAGGAGTCTTGCAGTTTCTCTTCCTCTTTTAGGAAGAGAAACTGCAGGGTTTTTTGTGCAGGGGAATGTGCAGTAAATTAGGTGCAGACTGCTCTGCTAGCCATTTAATCCAGCAGCTAGAATAGGAGACTCAGGAAGGAGTCACCGGAGATTTGCCCGGAGTCCAGATCTATCCGGGTGCCGCGCTCAGGTCTGCTGAAGCTGCTCTTCTCCCGGGCTTTCAGAAAGTCCAGACTTACAGTATTTTATGTTGTGTGATGGAATAACGAAGCTGGAGAGTTGATGTCTCTTTCCATAATGTTGGCCTGTGCGTGTTTCTCTATACGTGGGCAGAAAACAAATGATAACTGTGTAGGGAAAAAAGCAGACTTTTTACTGGTACTAGTGAGCACTTAATCCTGTGAGTAGACTTACAGACTTCAGTAGTTAGATGAGCTGCTGCATAGTGAAATAATGTTTATGTTCTAGTCTGATGATGCCATAAATTAGCAGTATCCTTTCATGCCAGGAGAAGGAATGGCAGTGTGGGTACGGATACTGGGTGTAATGAAGTTAGACACGGGGGCACCTGTTGTTCCAAAGCTAATAGATATGTATATGATTAAATATACAGGCCGTGAGGCTTTCATCTGAACATCTGAACCCATCACTCACTAGGGAATGCTATAATTATTTTGTACTCTAGGGTGATATAATATATATCTGTTTTTTTTCTTTTTTTTTTTTTTTCCTGAGTCACATTCTTTTTTTGGCTGCTGCAGTTAATACACATATAGGGGAAGTGGGAAATAGACCATTTGAACCGTAGAACCAGAGGTGCAGTTTAAGTAAAAGAGAAAGTAGGAAAGGGGGGAAAAATGCAGTTTTTTCTCTGCAATATTATGGCCAAGAACAAATCAGAAGTCTAGAGAACTTTCTGATACAAGGGTCTCCTGATCGACATCAGATCAGGCAGTATAATTGATTTCTGCAAGCCTTTTTAATGTTAAAATACTTCTTTTTAAGTACTGTTGTCATTCCTGGATGGACTACCATAGAGAAGCTGGCATTATATTGAGTATTTCTGTTAATGTTACTTAACTTTGGGCAGCTGCTACAGTGGTGCTAATCAGCTTCAACAGATGCTGCATTATTCCAGGGTACTTCGTGTATTAAAATTTCACATTCATCTAATGTTACTACTTAGTTGCTTTGAGTCTGCAGCCAGAGGATGAGAGCCTGGTAGTATATCCCATATGCAACTACACGTTGTCTTCTGCACACAGCCGTTGTGCAGAGCTGACTCAACGGTACCAGCTGGATTTAAAACTTTGTGCTGTAGATTAACCTTTAAAACCTTTGTGGGTTTTCAGCACAGAAAGGCTCGCTGCTGTCATCTGCTTCGCAGTGTTCCTATAATCTCGTTTTCCAGCAAATGAGTTATATGCAAGTGTGGTGTAACTTGAGGATGGAAATCTTTGGGCCCAGTTCTTGTTTATGGGAAAACCCAGTTAAATCACCTTTTACAATGTGGTTTGTAAAAGGGCCATCATTTTAATAAAGATTATAATCATAAAGATTAAAAACAAAGGCCATTAATTTCAGAGAGTATTATTATCTAAGAGAGTATTTTCTCTCTTTCAGGGGATTTTGGACTAGGTTATATACTTCCACAGCTTTTAATGGGTTGCTTAAATCTTAAGTCTATTTTTTCTTTTAAAAATGAATATTAGTGTAGTTACATTCATATACAATAAACTAATTGCTCCCAAAAGGCAGCTGACTGACTACTGTTAGTTTTCCATTAATCTTGATTCAAAATGGTTGCACTGACTTAAGTCAGGCCCTTTTCTTATTACGCTGTTAATTTTGTACGGAAGGTAAAAGGACTTGGTGGTGATTTCAGGTGCTGAACACTCGTGACTTAGGTGACTGAGACATATCTTCAAACGGACATATGGAAGTCTAATGGTTGAAGGGTGAAGTAGTGAAATACTTGGATCATTTCTAAAAGTGTCGTAGCGCCCAAATCTTAGGATACAGACGGATTCCTACCTGTCGGATGGGCTATAGAGGATGAATTGCTACTTAGACCAAATGAAGGATAAACAGAAATTTACTGAATCCTGTTGTATTTGGATTTCCTCCTCTGAAGCTCTGGCTGTACCAGAGGAGAGAGCTGTCCCCACAGGATGTTTAGTTAAAATTCCAGAGCATTCACTCTTAATATCTGCTGGGTAGCGGGGGATAAATGTTGTAAGTCATGCTCAACTGCTGTTGAGGTCTGTGCATAAGGGATGCAGTTGTTTATGGTAAATTTACCCCTTTTAATGAGGACACACTGTTAATGAGACAGTCTTTTGGAGAGGGGTTCATTAGTCATTTGCTATTCTTGTCACAGCACATGGTTAAGTTGAAATCCCTGGCTTTTGTTAAGGCGCACTTTTGTGCCTCAGTGGCACGATGCTTTGGGACACACTGTGACATTGAGCAGATAGGTATATTAGGGGAAAGGAAACGAAAGCTGTTTTCATGTTTGTGTGGGGATTTCTGCACAGAAAATTGGAATATGATTGGGATGCACGTAGTCATGCATGCATTCATCTTTCATCTAGGTAGTATGGATGGATTTCTAAGAGAGGATTCTCCCTCATGGACCTCAGTCTGCCCTGGATGAGGTTCCTGGGGTCTGTGGGTGTGTGCCCCACTTACTGACTTAGAAGCAGATAAGAGAAATCTGTCTGCAGGAGCCACTTCTTTAATCTGGTTAACATGGAGGACAACAGAAATGAATATAGAGCAACAGGAACCGCGCTATAAACCAGTAATCTGAAGCATCTACCCACAGAACTGCTGTGCGCCCTTTGCAGGGGTGCTGCCAGGAGAAACACGTTGCAGACTCTGACGATGCAGTTACCATGGCAGTGGAGACTACCTAAGGAAATTTGAAAGATCCATTGGAGATTGAAAACATGGAAGGAGCTGTCGAGCCCAAACACTGCCTTTGTATAGCAACGTCCAGCTCGTTGCTTGGAAAGGCTCTAGCATACTGGGGTAGCACTTAAAGGTAGCATGTGCTCCTAACCTACGTGGTGTTAGAGGGTGACAGAGATCAATCAGTAATTGCCACAGTAATCTCTCTGTCTGAGGAAATACTTAAATTTATTCTACATTGCAGTCAAATACTGGAATCTAATTGCTATCCCCCAGCCATCTGGTATGCTATAAATCTACCCAGTAACAGCTCTCTCCATCATGAAACTCTACTTTTTATTAAGATATCTAGGTGAGACATAAACAAAAAGCTTCAAACAGGTACACATCCCAAAAGAAGATTAGGTATGGTATCAAAAGGACACCAGATCCAATCATCTGAAAGATAAAGAAAACTAAGATATTTTATCCAGCAATAATTTAATCTCCCTTGATTGCTGATTGAATTTGATGGACACCACTAAAAATATGACAGATTCACAGCACTTCAGTCCCTCATCAGTCATTTTAATTTGCACTCTCATATATTTTAAATATGTTCTCAAGGTGACTCTTATTTTTTTCCTTTTGCAAATTAGAACTAGGAGACTGATGAAGGGAGTGAAATTCAGAATGTGCTAAACAGGTTGGGATTTTTTTTAAATCCTTGCAGAAAAAATGTTATTAGTGTAAAAATAAAATGTTGAAGTTTTCAATTTCTGCTAGCAGAGAGAAAAAAAATGTGTGCATGTGTAAAAGATATTAGTGTCCTATAATCAGCTTCTCGTCCTCAAGGTGTTCAAAAAACACTGAATCGCACCTTCTTCAAGAGAGGAGCTGTGGCGGTTCAACAGAACAGATGAATAGAATGAACACTTGAAAGATGACACCGCGGAATGAATTTAGGCAGGAAAGTCCAACTAGATCAGGATTTGAGTTTAACACTTGAAGCGGAAGAGATGTTCCTATTAAAATACAGAGCTGTTAGTGATTCAGTCAGCTTGAGGACAGTGATTTTCATAAAAATAATGAAAATATATTAATTTGGAAGGCCAGTATTGGACTCCAGCATAATGCAAAACAGGGGAAAAAATCTGTCATGATTCTGATTTTTATCCTTGCAAGAAGTGATTCCTGCTAAGAGTACAGTTTTTGTGTGTGAGATTAGTAGACAGTGCTAAAAATATATCAACTTCCTTGCATTTTATAGAACTTCCCTAACTTGTGGCAAACAGCTCCTCAGGCAGCTCATTGCATTATGTTCCAGCCAGAATATTGTAGTTGGGGGATGCTGGAAAGTCATTTTCAATTGGAGTGACGGGGATAGGAAAGACAGACGTACCTAGCAAAAATACCTTGATCTAGCATAAAACCTGCTAAGACTTGTCAGGGTCAAAATCCTTTCTGATTTTGGCTTGGTTTGGTTTGGCTGGTTGGTTGATTTTTTTGGTAATCAGGCTGTATCCTGATTTTCTACCTGGTATTTCTACCAGGTAACTGCTTTGCATCGTGTGGCCACAGCATTCTACGTATTCCTATAACAGACCTGTGGTTTCAATACCAACCCTTTTTGTTTCTCTACCAAATCACAGATTATCTCATACAGATCCTAAAAAAAACCTGTGTTGCCTGAGAGAAAACAGACATGATTCTAGCTGCCAGAAACAGAAGTTTTTGAAAGAGAAGCCTAAGAAGGGCAAGAAGTATCCAGCAGCTGGTGTCAACTTCTATTAAAAATGACCTGCCTATATTTCAGATTGCTAAGGGCTACATCCTTGTACAACATCATTTGTACACATTAGGATCCGCACTTTTAATAATGTTCCTTTCTTCCTCCCTCCTGTTCTGTGGGATCCCAAATTCAGTGCCTATACCGTGGACTGAGTTTCAGATTTTCAAATAAAGTCATTTTTTGGACCACTTTGGAGATGCTAATTCAGCAAAGTTTAGTAGTAGTGCTTTATTTCCATCTTACTGATTAGCCACTGTTAGGCAGGGGCTAATCACTGTAACTGTTTTCTTCAGGTGTTTAAAAGTTTAAAGCTTAGTTCATCAGAATGTTTTAATTTTACACCTCTCTAAGCACAAAGCTTACCTGTATTTTGCTGCTTACATTTTTTCTTAGCGTTCTGGAATAATGCCTGATCTTTGTGGCAACCTGTGAAATTTTATAATTGGATTATGATGTATTATTTGTATGGCAGGAACAGCTAGAGATTCTGAACAGAATTTGGAATCCTGTTGTATTGTGTGCGGGATGATATATATCTCTTCAGGGCTTTCTGATCAAAAAATAATTCAAGCAGTAGGGAAATTTAGTGGGTAGTGTAGGAAAATGTAGGTTTTATACTTGACTTTATAGCTGATCAGCTATGTATGCCTATGAAAATCACGCCACACGTGTTTCTCACGCTTTCTCCAGAGAATTTGTAATCTGAAAAGAATCTCACTTGCTAACAGTCTGTATACTAGCCCTATAGGTACTAGTAATATTATTAAATAATAAATTTAAATAATAAAAATAAAATAACAATAAACATTAAAAATAATAAATGAAAATTAAATTTTAATTAAAAATAAATTAAAAATTAAATAACACATGAAAAAACATTCTAGAGTTTGCTGGATTTCCTCTTCAGTGAATATGCCCTTTAGAACTAAATCGTAGTATCTGCTTTATTTGGCCTCTGTGTAATGATACATCTCATAGCTCTCTTCAGAAGTCCTATGCAGAGCATTGATTTCAGAACACTGTAAATGAATAATGCTATTCTTTATTAATAGTTCCTTAAAATACAGATGATTTCCAAGATGTTTCACTGGCTTCTGGGGTGATAGTCCTTTGACAGCTGGTTTGCCACTGAAGGCTTAACGCAGAGTGGATCATTATGGGGATGTATGACAGCCTTGCGAAACTTGCTGGGAAGCAGGAAAATGGTTGTGTTGTGCTAATGGAGCTTGGAAAAGCAGGGAAAAGTGTGGAAAAAGAAAGTGTTGAGTAAGAAGAGGGTGGCTTGATGAGGCAGTACTCTGGTTTTGATGTGGTTCCTCATATGACCTTGAGTAAGCACGTGGCATATTCCTGTCCAATTAGCTATACTCTTAAATAAGCGTACACAGACGTCAGAAAGGGACCAACAGTTTAATTATTGCTCGTAAAATGCATTGTAGCATTGCAGAGAACTGCATTCTCTGCACACAGTGTTGGATATATTTTCTCAGTTAAAAGTGAAACTGTTTGAAAAGTAAAAGAGGATATCATGTCCTTTAAGTCAGCTTGGAAGAATCAGAAAAGGCAGTGATTGATGCTTGTAGAGATGAGGGTGATGGATCTGGAGCCACCTCACAACAGGCCACAGAAGGATGTGTTTGATGGCTTTGCTAGCCTACGCAGACCTACCAAGCAATAGGAATTTTCAGTGGATGTCAGAATGGTTCATAAAGCAATACAAGGAAATGTCTGTGTCTTGAGAGTGTTCCTTAAATGTGACTCACCACAACACTTCAACACAGTGTCTTGCTGGAATCCCCAAAATAAATCATTAGGGATAAATGGATAAAAATGGAAAAAGGGATAAAGTGGAGGACTTGCAGTGCCCTTTTGCTGTCATCAGGAAAGTTCTGCTCAAAGATTAAGATTTCAAAATAGTGAAGATGTGCAATAGATCTGTGGCAGTGTAGCTATGCATTGCATCATTAATTGTGGAAAGCTATCTATGCCCCTGGATGGTTGTCTTTGTGGAATATAAATAGCAGTATCTTCTATACAGTGATGGAAAGCTGGTGGAAATACAGATTTGTAAAATAGTCTGTTACAGGCTTACAGTTTCCTTCCTTTCTGAGCCATCCAGTAACCTTGGATGTGGTAGTTTGGCCCTTTGGTCTTTGCTCCTGTATTTATTTTCACTTCAGCCATTAAGCCAGCTAATAAAACTTGTCCTCTTTGCCCTCTGTTTAGCATCCTGCCTCGAGCACAAGAGTCATTGAGTGTAACGTTCATCCAGTAAATACAAGTGAAAAGGATACTATTCATTTGCAGTTCTTTTAGTGGCAACTACAGTTAACAATTCAAATCTGAGGAGAAAGATAATTGCAGGAGCTGATTGCCAACCATCCTCCTACATTGACTCACAGGGCAAAACAAGCGAGAGTGAGAAAGATAGGCTAAAATTATAGTACAACTCTCGGAGGAATATTAACGTTTTAATGTGATCCTGCTCACTTTTTAATCAAGTAATCTTAATAAAAAGAACGGTTCTGGTAATTTTTGCAGTTATTAGATTTTTTTTTTCCTGGCAATAACTGTGACTCAACAATCACTTTGTAAACTAATGAAACTTCTATGTTTCTGAGGGGGGTTTTATTTTGTGGGGAGGTGAAGATTCTTGGTGAGATGAGGGATTATACCTTTGGGCTGAAAAACTGCATTCTGGAATTTTAATCTTGTTTGCTGAAATATTTATGTGTGATATTCCAAAGATAACGGTACTAGCGAAGGATCTTCAGGAGACCATATTGCTATGAAGAAATGGGATTGCTTTCAGAACCTCATTAGCTACGCAAAATAGGTTCATTTAGAGTTAATGCACATATAAAATTTTCATTATAGCCTCGGTCAGGTATCTGGGCCCCGTTGTGCCTGGCATTGCCCTTGCTTAGTTAGACAGCCCCTTCCCTAGAGAACTAACAGTCTTCTCACTAGAAAGATGAAGCACATGAAGAGATAACAACAGAATCAGGGAAGCTTGGCTAAAAGCAGAATCCACAGTTTGCTGCCCACATGTCCAACTGTTGAATGGCTTGTAGACATTAAACTGAAAGTTTTTTAAACTCGGGTTTTAGCTAGAGACACTGCATAGCCCATACAGTGTTAGCATCGAAGCTGTGACGTGGCGGGAAACAGCAGATTCTGTGAGTTTCAGCAGAATGATCATCACCCAGATTAGAGGCCCAGACCTTCCTAGGCTGCTGTGGCGTTTCCTTAGTTACTCCGAAAGCATGTGAGAGCCTAAAAGAGATGAGAACCATGTGTAAGCCCGATTGGAAAGAAAGCGACTGAAAAACTAAGCGCTATGTCCAGGTTAACTGACTACTTGTAGTTTGGCCCTGCTCAGCCTGCCCTCAGGAGCTTCTCTGTTTCATCCGTTGTGGTTATCTCAGCTGGAGGGCCTGCCTTGTAGACGTAACGTTGTAGGCCTAGCATCTGGCCCTTCATCCAAAGAAGTCTCCTAGACGTAACGTTGTAGGCCTGGCATCTGGTGCTTCATCCAAAGAAGTGTCACCATCCCGTGAACGGTCAGGAGTGGCTACTGTTCTCTCAGTTGACTTGAACCAGGAGTCATGCACCCTACACGTCAAAGCCATGAACCCCTTCCTGCAATGGGACAAGTGGGCTTCTGTTTATATCGTCAGTAAGGAGTCAGACTATCGTTTTCTCCATTCCCAGTGCATTTCCAGGTCAGTCCATTTCTTTAGCTCTCCTATTTTACCCCTTATCTTAAATCCGGCTTATTATTTGCTACTGTTTGTTAGTACTTTCACCCTATGTAACCAAGGCTTTCTGTATACAAAGCACACGCAAAACAGAACTAAAATTCTGCTGTTAGGTTTACTTCTCCTCCCTATACCAGGCTGCTTAATGAGTCCAGGATACAAAATATTAACATCCCTGCTGTATGTAGCAGTGCAAAAAGCTAATGCAGTACATTCAGGTAGGTCTTATGTATTTTGACAAAAGAAAATACCTCCTGGGTGTCCATTCCCGCAAAAGGGATATAAAATAGTTTCATATTTCCCTGGGGTAATGTATTGTTCACTTCGTCTGACTGCAATGGACAGAGATCCATTAAAAGTTTTAAAACTAATCATCTGGTTGGGTGGGATAGCCTCACCCTGCTTGGCAAGGCATTGTGAACCTTCCATCTCTGTCAGCATTGCTGGTTTACAGCACTTAGAAGTGGAGCTTTTTTTGCCGCATTTAATGATCTTCCAGTTACAATTCCCAGTTACACATTGCCCAGGATCGCATCCAGGCAGGTTCTGAATATCCCTGAAGAAGAGATTCCACAGCCTCTCTGGGCAGCTTATATATAGAGATATATTGCCAGTTCTGTCTTAGCATCACGTGAATTTTGGGCTACAGACCAAACCTTTCCCATGACGTCCACAGCCTTGACACAACCTTTCATTTCCTTCTCTCTTCGCTCCCTCTCCCTTCCCTAGTGAAATTCATTCCCCCCATATGAAGTTTTATATATGAAGACTTGTTTAGAATGGAGAATTACACTGTAAGAAGAATGACAGTCACTGAGCAAGTCGTTTTGTGTGCATAAGTAGTCCTGAAGGGATTTACTTAGAGTAAGATGTATTTTAAATATAATACCGAATGAGGCAGATGCTGCAAAATTGAGCTTTTTTTTTTTTAGTTTGTGCTAAAGAAGAAGAAACTTTTATTCAAGGTAATTTGGCATCTGTGATAGAGGTTGGGTGGTGCTTCTACCTTTGGTTGCCCTAATCTGCTGTCTTTCAGCTGGAAGAGTGGAGAAACAGAAGAGGGAGGGAAATCTGACAGAGCAGATTTTGTGAAAATGGGGAGCGAAGCTTCCATAGTGTCAGTGGAACCGGAGAGAAATGATTTGCTTCCACCAGGGACAGAACATTATTAGTAGTTTGAAGACCAAGGAGGATGGTTTTGAAAGACGTTCACGTGTGTTATGATAACAGTGTGTGTGTGTGTGCTCTTGCACAACATTAAGATTCTCAGTGCTCGGTATCTGCCAACCTTTTCTGTCAGCTGCTGACAATTAAGTAAACAACTTGTTCCTGTCCAGGATGATTTCTTCTCTTATCATTTTATAAAAACAGGGAAATCTGGGTGGGTGCATTCCAGTATTTTTATTCTTGTATGGCAAGATCCTTTTAAAACATAATGTGCCCATGGCATAAGGATGCCATCTTTGTATAGTGTATTTTAGAAACAGAGTTGACCAACATTCGTACCAATGATCTCTGAGACTTAGAACTGGATTTTAAATCAAAATCCCTTTGCCATGACATCCAGGTGTAGTGAGCACTTGGAACCGTTAAAGATGAGTTGGCCCTGTGGGTGCTTCGCTTTTAAAAGACTGAAGTTTTTACCTCTCACATAGAGAAGTGATGACTTTGCAGAGATTTTTAATAATTACAGTATTTTGGTTAATGGAATGTGCATTCTTGTTGGAGATTCAAAAAGCACGTGTCCGGAGCTGAGCCTGGCTCTGAAGCCTGTATAGCTAGGGACTAACAAAACTAACGAAGAAACCCCTAACCTCTTCTTACTAAAGCTGAGAATAAAAAAGGGGAAAAAAAGGAAGAGGTCAGTGGGAGACAGGTTTCCATAAAATAAAATACTTTGAGAAGAACAGATGCTCAGCTGCTAAAAAATATAGGCGTAGGGTGTAAAGACTGTGACGTGTACAAAACAAGGTGCTTTCGGCAGCCAGAGTCAAGAAATAGTCTTCCTATTAAAGAGTCAAAGTTAGTAGACAATTACAGTGTTAGAACAAACGATGGTAAAATACTGGATCTTGAAACTGTTCCAAGGGAAGGCAGAGGGGCCTAATGCTTTCCATAATTGATTTCAAGGCTCAGATGGGAAATACTGTGTATTACAGAAACCTCAATTGTTCTGTTTTTGTAATAATTTACACTGGCTGTGTTTTTGATAATAATGTTCTCAGCAGCTGTGAAAATAAGATTCTGTGTAAACACGGGTAAAGGGAAAAGTACTTGACATCAGGAACAGTCTGGAATGGTAGCACTTTTTGCGGCGGTTTTAGAAGCAAATGAAAGAAAATACAGGTATTTGGAGTCCATTATTTAGTAATTTGTATGCAGACAGGTTCTCGATTACTCTATGGCTGCCTGGGACTATAACAGCCCCACTTAGGGATTTTAGGTTTAGACCGGATATTGCCAGTAATACCTAATCTTTTTGATAGATCTCAAGGTGCTTTACAAAACAGACCAGTACTATTATCGTCACCTTACAAAAGAGGAAATTGAAATACAAAGACCTGTATCGATTCATTAGCTAAAAACTCAGGGAGCAACCTGGGAATAGAATCCATAGCTCCGAAGTACCAGCTGCTTTTAAAGCCCGCTCGCACCAAGTGTTTTTAAAAAGCATCCTGCAGTTCCTTCATGGTTGCAGTAAGCGTTGTGCCTTTCCCTCCATGACCTTTCCCCAAAGCAAACTCATGTACTGTCATTGTTAATTGAGACACAGTGAGGCCACTCCACCATTCCAACTGTATTTATTAAAGACAGATGCCAGAGGCCGAGTTCTCCAAGGGATGAATCAGCTCTTCCTAACACCTCTTAACTGGGAGGGCCGAAGCCCCTAAGTCCAATTGCTAAATCACATTTTTGCAGAAAAGACCACAGTTTGGGATTTCATTTTAAGCCTTTTTTTTTTTTTGATACAAACCACTTTTGAGGGCAAAAAAAAATTAAAAAAAATCTATCTTCAGATTTTTTTAGTAGGTAACATTCCAGAATATGAAGCCTATCCATATTGAGTAAGTGCATGGACAGCAGTCTAATTGCTCCAGATTTACAAATAAATTATGTCAGAAGCTAACAAAAAAAACCCTCTTGTATATTACATTATGCAGCCCAGCTCGATATTGGGTTGCTGGTTGCCATAGCTGCAGCTCAGGAAAATGCATTTTTCTCGAAGATTTATAAACACTGACTGCAATGTTTTAGCTCTGTGCAGCAACATACAATATCCAGTGTCCCCAAATAGTATATAAATTCAAACACTAGGGAGTCGTTCCTATCACATTTGAGCCTTGGCACATGTAGCACAAGAATAGTATCTCAGTGGTTGTCCATGAACGTATCATGTAGTGCCCACTCAGAAGACAGAAAACAGATGTTGGGAACATAGGGGAGCTTTTTATCTTTCGAATCCTTATGATTAAACCATTTTGCCTAAGAGGAGCCAGGACACGCAAAGCTGAGCTTTCATCCTTGCTCAACAGCTCTCCGCTTTTTGAGCTCTTCTCAACTTTAGGAGTCGCAGATACATTAGAGGAAGTCGTTGTTAGGCAGGATTGATTCAGTAATGACACTTGTCTGCTTTGAGATGCACAGTGGTAAGATCTGGAAGGCAAAGCACGTTATTTCACTTATTGATTAATAAGTGCACCTCTCCGCAGCTCATGTGAACAAATATTTTCACACATTTGAGAGAGACAGACAATAATATCAGAACAGGCGCCCAGCCATAGTAGCTTCTTTTGCCCGAGTACTCAGGCTGGAATTTCTAGAAACTGTTCACTGTTGTATCAGTTTTATTCCTATGGAAGTAAAGGAATAGAATACTATTTAGTAGAAGCTAACTGAAGTCTCTGAAATTTTTTGAAAATTCTTCCTAGGTATTTTGTTTCCAGAGTCATTTTAGGAATGTGATGGGTATTTTATAAGCAGTCTGAGGGTATTAACATGAGTCAGAATGCATACAAATTGGGGTGTGCTGTTTTCCCTTTGGCTAACATGGATTTCCTTCCTATTTTAATATCTCATTTTTAATAGTTAGCCCTCTGTTTCAACAGAAGATTCTCTTGGATATTCTTTTAGAAGTGAATTCAGGTAAGTTAAATCATGATTTATTGCTTGTGTCTTGATTTATGAATGTCAAACTCTGCTGTGAGACAGAAATAATGCAGAGAGCTTGGAGTATGAAGGACAAACCTGTCTGTTAATATTGGTAACCACTGTATTCCGCAACATATATCATGTCCCACAGCTTGAAGTGTTTTCTCAGATTGTCCCCCTCTTTTTAAAAGTATTAGTAAAAGTATTATTTAAAAGTATTAGTGTAAGAAGAGGATAATAATGGGATGTTTATTGTGTCAAGATGATATGGTGGGATTAGTGTGCTAACTAGTATAATATATATATATAGTGATATATATATATTCTCGCTATATATAGTGAGAAAAAAACATGTATGTTCTTGAGTAATTTAAAATGATGTTTGGGTTTGGGTTTTTTTTTGACCATCACCTTTTATATGGTCAGGAATAGTTTTATAAATAGGCTATACAGTTAAACTTGGGTCTCACTGAAGTCTTCTGTAATGCATATGTGCATATTCACTCCTTCTTCACTGTAAATCTTTGATCTTCACTTAAACTTGCAGTACAGACCAAAACAGCAACAGTAAAAACAGCACCATACATGTGAATTGAGCCCTAGCAGGGCCACATACCATCTCTAGGACTTGAAATTAATTCCAAGAGGAGAACATGACTTGAAAAGAAACAAAAGCTTCTAAGAAGGTAGATAGTCACATAATGGGATTTTAAAAATACCTAAGAAAGGATTTACAAGAACATTATGCAATTTAAATTGTCCAAGTCGTATTTACTTTCAGGGGAAGCCATAAGCTGTGTAATTATAGATACTCAAGTATCTTCATACACTTGGCTCTTAATCTCTTAAACTTTGCTGCTGATGTGGTTCGTTTTGTACTGTTCTTTTTCTTCTTAAAATAAGAGCAACTTCACGGGTTTTTGTAAGGAGATTCAGCTTAAGCTCCTCAGGTATCTTAGTCACTTACTACCTCTTTTCTAAGATATTCGGAACCTTTTTCTTCCCACCATTGCGCAGGCCCTTTTTACAGTTACTGTCAACATTCTTAGTTGAACTGAATAATTTACCCTTTTAAGATGACAGCAGCTGTCATTATGAAAATTGCAGGGCCAAGTTTGACAGGATTCACACAATGAGGGGAACTTAAACTTTTAGCAGTCTTGGAGCAAGCCCAGACTTTTCAGCACATCTTGTCAGTCAGTCCATGAGCTCATCTCTTCCTCGTGAAAAGTTGGGAGATTAGAAGATTATATCTGACATCTGAAACAGCGCTGATGATATTCGCTAATAATATCTGTGCGAGAGGTTGGGGAGGAGGGGAAAATACCATAAAGAAAAATCATTTTTAGGAATTTAGTAAGCGCTTTCCGAGTTGAGGGGTGTTCAGTGTTTGTGGCTACCTGTTTCTAATCTGTTCTGCTTGCAAGGGTTAAATATCCTCCGTTCGTGATGAGCCAAGGCCATGCTCCTCCCTTGCTACAGAAGAACATTTCTGAGGTTTTTAAGTCTTTAGTGGTTCGAGGAGTTGTCTGGCCTTTCATATTCATTAAGAGAGAGTATTTTGACAGTAAAAGCAACAGTGGTGTGTATCTACAGAGAGTGTAAAGCAACAGGAGGTACATCTGGCATTTTCAAACTGTCTGACACTGTAAACTGTGACTTAGAAAGTGAAGTCATCACATTGGCAGAGCATGTGTGACTGCAGTGTCTGGCTGGTCTAGGGGATCTGATTTATTGTTTTTTTATTTTTTTGCTTCCTGCTTGTGATGAGGCTTGTGTCATAAATACTGTTTTCTGATGGGCTTTATTGATCAGATTTATTGAACATTATAAAGTCATTTGTCTGTAATGGGTGGGCAGAGGGGAAAAAAACAAACCAAAAAAGCCTTAGCCGGTTTCTGCTTTCATCTAGTCAGTTCTCCCTTCTAAAATACAAAATACGGTCTAAGCTGAGAAAATGCCAGCAAAAAGGCATTGATTAATTATTCTTATCACTATTTTTAAAGCTAATCTTTTACAACATAGCTTCTTTCTTTGTCTGACTTCTATGAGCTGAGTCTCGCTACATACATGCCTGTTGGTGTGTGTAATTTCTCTCATACCACATCCCAGATGGAAGCAGGAGATGGAAGGGAGGGATGAGGTTTCCAGATACCTTCCGTGTTCCAGTCTGACCGTTTGGAATAATCCATGGAAATGTTTAGCAAGTCGAACAGTTGTGTCCTGTGTTTGATTTGACCTCGGATCATTTTTCAATAGGACAAATGAAGTAAGGTGGATGGGAGGGGAAGGGATGAGGGCATAGAAGGCAAGCTAGATTAATGTTTGTGTTGTCCCATACAGCTTTCAGATATTTATTTGAATCTCCTTAAGTAGATCAAACTCTTTTCCAGCATAAATAGGATGAAGATTAGAATGGTTTCTGTTTGGTTTGACCTTGTGCCTTTTCTATACGACAGCAATAATATAGATGTTGTGCACTGCAGTAAGGGCTCCTAAATCTCTAAGCCTTTCTTCTAGGTAAAGGAGAGGAATTTAAAGGGTTCAGTGATACAGGATATCCAGCTTTAAAATGGGAAGCTACATTGCTACGCTTACTAAGTATTTATCCTTTGAGGAAACTTTCGCCCAGTTGTGTTCTGGGATACTAGGACTGATTCTCAGTCAGTCCTAAACTGATTTAGAGCCACCTTACATTATTGTTGTCCACTACAATTATCGTTGCTTTAAAGCATTAGTCACAATAACTTTTTTTTTTAATCAAGTGAAAGCATTTGCTTAATTACAGATCTGATCTATGGGACAATCATGAATAAGGACATTAATTAAATTAAACTGACAAAGCAATTCATCTAGCAAACTGTACATAATCTTCACTGTATTCATTTAATTGTATACATTTGTTGTTTATACATGTTTATTGTATCGGTACAGGCAGAGGTCCTTTTCTTATCCATTTTCCTACTCACTTTTGGAATTTCTCCTCACCAGGATAGCTGCAGCCACGTGTCTCTATGGCACATGGAGAGAAGTTCTGATTCTGTTAGAATGCAGAGAAATGGGTAATCTTAAATGTCCATATACTGAAGAGAGCGCAGAATTCAAACTCCATCCTCCTGCTGTCTTGTATCCAGGTCTTCCCTCAACTTGAAAATTCCTTTATACTAATCCCATTACAGTGTTGTCCTGCAGGGCATCTTTGCAGTCTACCACATCCTTCATTCACTACTTTAAAGGTTTTTATTAATAGACAGTTAATAGCTGGGAAAATAGAGCATCCTCTGGTGTGAGAGCAGCCAAATATGTCAATGCTAATAATAATATATTAGCTTCTATTTTCCTATCTTAGATTTTCATCATAATACGCACACATACGTGGCTATATGCATATACACATAGATCCAGACAAAATATGCCTATAAAAAAACTGTGTGGAACTTTGTACATTGTAAATCATGTTTTCTCACTGTAAATAGGAAGATGCTCAGTTATATTCAGGTTTTATATGTCAGTAAGGCCAACCCTGTGTTCAAGCTTTAAGACTTTATCTTACGCTGAACGGCAAAAACTGGGATTCCTGATGATGGTGCAATCTAAATCCCTTATTGTTATTCATAGAAAATGCTCCCCCCTCAGCAGTTTTTTTTTCAAAAACAAGTAATACATTAAAACCTTTTTATATAATGAGAAAGAGTTTAGTATAAAGCTTTTCTGTGTATTCTTTATAGAATGTTTTATTTGGCTTACAAATTCTGTAAATGTGCTGCATATGCCATAGAACATCAGAATTTTCTCTTTCAATAAGCAGCACTAAAAATATAGCCTAAAAAAATAGCTTTCTGCTATTGTAGAGCTTGTTCATGAAAAGCTGTCCTTATCAATACGAATAATTTTTTTGACCGCTAAAATAAAATATTTATTACAGAAAAACCTGTTTTATAAGATATGGAGACTAAATATAGCCTATTGGCAAATTGGTAGTGGTCTCCTCTACCCTTTCCCAGGGCTAAGTTTTCTGATAGTTTCATAACCACAGAAATTGTGTGTGTTAGTTATTTCAAAACTATTTCTGACCTAAATCTGCTTTGGGCAATGGAAGGGAAAATGTGTTAACAGTAACAAGAAACTTTAGCAATGTTATTATTCCAGACCCGGGTCTGGAATAGTTTACAAAAGATAATGAAGTAAGCAAAAATAAACTATTAGAATGGATTCCTTTTCTCTTTAAAAATAAAAAGTGGGGAGCCATATCTGTACTGAGGTTTCAATAATTTAAAATATTTAAGTATTTATAGTAGGAAGTGGAGCATGGTGCTAAAACGTTCTATGGTTCACTCACTATTAACTTACCTTTCAGAGCTTATGGTAGAACTGGAAAAGCATTTCAGATGCTCTTTAGTAACAACATCTTAATTGCAATGTAAAAAAGATTACCACCCATTCCTTTTGATTTTTTTATTTTAATAACAGTGATGTGTTCACTAGCAGTTCTCACAGTTGTGCCGTCAGCACTGCTTTCTTGGGGAAGAGATGGTGATTTACAAATATTCCAGAACTTACAGAACTGTCTGTCCATCCTACCCCACTGTTGCTGACAATTATAATTATTATTCTGATCAGCTCGTTTGTGCTCTCCCCAATTTTTTCCTAGTGTTTAGGTTTTCGGTTTTACTGCTACTCTCTATAAATTAGTGGAAATGAGTAGATGTTTGCTCTTACTTTCCACATGATCAGGAAGACGTTTTCTTCTATTTCCTAGCCTATGACTTTTTAAGTTGGTGGCAGGTACGTTTTGTATTAGGACTACAAAGTTTGTAGCTGTCTAGATTGATATGTTTTCATAATTCCTACTGCATTCAGCCCAGGGTGTTTTTCACGGCCAAGAATGTGAAAGCCAAAATACCAATTTATGATGGAAAATTTCATTGTTAGCTCTAGTAATATTGTTATACACATTTCAGATCTATAATGTTTGTCACTACTTGTCTTAATTCCACAAATATAGTTTAAGGTTTTCTATACAATTTAAGACACATGGATTTTGATCCTAACTCCCATCCGTCTATGTATCTTTCATCTTAAAAAAGAAAAGGCGAGATAATGAATTATGATGGCGAGGTAAGGAAATCTTAAGCTCCAGTTATGTTAAAGATTGAATTGTATTAACAGCATTTTGCCCTCTGTATTTTAAAAATTACTGCTTTGCATTGCCCCACAGTTGTTTGGATTTCCTCCAGCAATAATTTCCCATTTGCTGGAATAGCATGTGGAATTGTTTCTGCGGTTGCTTGCCCATCTGAACGCACGAGCGTGTGAAGACGGCAGCACGTTATTGAGATGCAGGATAATGGAAGCCTACGGAGAGTTTGCTAAGCTGTCCAAACAAGCTGTAGCAATGAGATGTTCAATCACCACTCCAGAAAGAAAAAGCAAAATAGGCATGTCAAATTAACAACAGACTTGAAGAAGGGCCATTTCATCCAGAAACTCACAGGACTAGGTCTTCTGTTCTGGAATTTCCTTCATATGAAGGGTCAACCAAGTCCACAGTGGGTTGACCTTTAAGCTGCCGTTCTTGTAAACGTAGCATACATCTTCTGGGATTAGCTTATTGGGTAAAGGCCTGTGTGTCCATGTGGGAGTCAGGAGTGTTTCTCCGGTATTCATGCAGGTGAAGCAATTACCTGCCGTAATCTTAATTTTGTGCAGTGTGTACATGAGGGGAGAATTAAATAGTTTCAGTGTGTCTATGCAGGCCTGCAACCACATGATGTGTGCTTGGCTCGAAGGAGCTGCCATTTCCACATTGGCACACCTGGTTGATGGTTTTTAGCTTGTTCTAGATTTCATTCACTTAGCCCATGCTCTGGCTACTTTAAACACTTAACTTATTTACTTGAATCATAGCAAGTCTGTCTCTCTTGACCTGCAACTTGATGATTATGAGCTCTAGCCCATCGTTCAGACGAGGGGCATGCTTGTAAGCATTCAAGAACTGGGTGAAAAAAATGACTATCCAGGTCTCTTTCAGAAATGAATGAATGGCTCTGTCCCATCCCCAGATTAAAGTAACTCTGTAGGTTGGAACAGCAATTTGAAGTTACTGATTTGACCTTGCTGTTGCCTGCTGTGTGAGCTCCTGAGCGTGCAGCCGTTACGGGGGTAGGTATTCAGCGTGTGCACGTGTCCTTCCCAAAGTGACTGTGCTGGGCTTTTTGTTTCCTTGTCAGAACGATCACAGATAGCACATCTGCTGGAGTTCTAACAGCAAGGGTCAGCTCTGATAACAGACTATTTTAAGCTGCTCTTAACAACAGCTTGTGAAACTGCAAGGTTTTGTGAAAGATAGCAATGGAGGTTTATGGAACTGAGGAGTGAATTATTAACTGATGTATCTAGCCCAACATGACAAATAAAAATCTATTGCAGAAGGATACTCACTTGTGTCAAGCACCAATTCTGAAGATGTCTAACAAATAACTTGTAGGTAAACACAGTATCTTAATACGTCTGCTTGGGGAAATTGAATGGAGAGAGACCTGCAAAACAAAATTTGCATTTTCTGTCATTATCTGTGCTTTTCTATTAAAATAATTGGAAGAACAACTGGTTTAAATGATTTAAACTGTATATAGATATATGCATATATGATCTGAAGCATATGTATGTTTTAAAGATAGTGCAATGAATTAAAAATGGTGTGCGTCTTACTCAAATAGAGTTCTGTTGCAGTTTTCTTAATCATGATGACTTGAAATCTGTTTTAAAGGGTCCGAATAACACTGTACCATTTTGACTTCTGCCCCAGTGCTGTTGCCGGCGTCCTGCCATGCCGGGAGGGTCCGGGGAGACCTGCGCCAGGTTGCCCAGCGTAGGGCCGGGTGCCTCCGAGCACCAGCTCCTGCACTGGAGAGGCTCTGGTCCCGGTCTGCAGCACTGAAGTGATCTCCAGCAATCAGGCTGTGATTATCCTCCCTCTTATCCTTCCTGTGGAAGGCATGCTTGAACAGCGTGTGCGGCAGCTCCTTTTCCTGCTAAATGGCCTGTTATTACGGCTTGGAATCACTGTGTTTGGCCTGAGTGTTTTCGTTCATGAACTGAGGTGGGGAAGTGCACCCCACTTGGGTAGCCTTCAAGCAAGGGCAATAACATATTGCTAAGGTGTTGTTTGCTCTTTTAAATGACTTCAAGGAGCTAGAGCTGGGTAAGTCCTCCCAGCATTCTTGTCTGTGTTTTAATTAATAACGTTCTGAGCTGAGACCACCATTCAAGGAGGGGTTTATGCACATGGTGTTCAAAGCAGCACTTAGCTGTATCTTGCTTTATTCAGCTGTGTTGCTTTATTTCTGTTCTGTTTTCTACCTTGCTTCTTAAAGGATAACAGCTGAGATCTTTTGGGGCAGGAAGAAAGCAGTGTGGGAGTAGCAGTGTGACCTCTGCATGCTAAGAAATCTTAATATGGAAGCTGCAGCAAGATCGGAGGGAGAAGGGAGAGAAGTATTGTGAACAGTTGAGTGCAGTTTTAATTGTACTGTGTGTAGTAGGAAGGTATTAATGTGTTCTCTCTAGATGATCTAGTATTAATGCTATTCATCCATTTCTCTTAAACCACTTGTCAGATGCAGAATTACTCACTTTTGTTTCGAAGGTGGGTAAAAAGGTATGTCAGTCATGGTATTCTTTTTATATAACCTTTTCTTACTGAAAATCTGCAGAGCTGTATAACAGATGAGAAATATGGGAAATTTCAGAGGAAAAATAAAAATTATCTTTACAGGCTTGCAGAATAACCTAGAATGCTGAGGTGAATTCTAAATTAGCAAGCATTTTGGAGCCAATTCATCTAAAATTCCAGACTGGTTTCACTTCAACTTTCTTTGCAAGCTACTGATGATGCCCAGCACAAAGATATAAATTAGATTTCTGGAAACTGAAAACTAGAATCTGTCAGCCCTGTGCACCTCATTTCCAGCCAGTGGTGGCAACTGCAGAGTTTGGTTCCTCTGAATGTAAACTGTCTTACTGGTCAGTTTGGGTTGTTAGGACTAGAAGTTGTAGTTAATTTAGGCTTCTGCAAAGGTTTTCTATGCCAGGACTTCTGTGTGATTAGGGTCAGGATTACAGTCACTTCCATTTTCAGCTTCAGATTGTTCATTCCATGAAAAAGTGAAATAATAATGAAGGGGAAAGAATATAAAAAGCAAAGAGGGGAGGAGAAAGGCTGCCTTTAAAAGTATGAAAACTGTTTAAAAATGAAACGCAGTGAAGTACCAGTGACACCCCACCACCTCGCTATAAACAAATAGTCCAGGTCTCCGTTTTCCTGTAAAAAAGATATCTATTTTTTAATCTGTGCAGTTGACCTCATTCTCAGGAAAGCTATTATTGCTGCACCAGGGGCTCCAAAAACCTGTCCCCAAATCTGTTTAAATAGATCAGTTCAAGATGGTGGGATTATTATACATATATATATAAAGGATGAAGGATGAACGTCTAGTAAAGATACCTGAATATTGTTGCTTCCCACAGACTGCATCTCATCTTGACTGTTAACAGCTGATACATTCCAAAGTATTTACATTCCCTTCTATTCTTGGTTGATTTTATATAATCTCATGAAGCTTATTTATTTTTATTTAAAAGGAGATTACTATGGTTAGAAACAACTGACGCCAGCACAGATAGAATCGCTTAAAATAGCTTGAGAAAAAGAACAAGTTAATTGCTTGTACAGAGAGCATGTTGAAATTTCATTTGCTTTTAAAACAGATTTTGAATACTAGGTTGTCTTACTTTTTTGTGTTTTGCTTAAGACCTTGTAATTCAGCATTTTGGCTTTCAGAACTGTGCAACATATGCAGTCTCCTTTTCCTCCATAGATAAACAGTTGGGTTTTCTAGTAGCAAAGGAGAAATCAAAAGCATTACTCTATCATGTTTTAAAGCACTTGAGGGCACACACATGTGCATGCACGCAAAAAAAAAAAGAGATTTCTTTAAAAATGAAGAAGGAAAGAAACCTCAATGAGCAGCAGATCCAAATCGCATCACAAAATAGATACTAGTGCGCTTTTCAGCAGCCAGATGGTGTTGATGGTGGAGGTGATTTAGTCAGAATGGAGACAGGTGTGAACTCAAACACGGGGCAGATCGCAGCAACCTTCCAGCAGAGATGTTGGTGCTTGTCCCTGCCTAGGCCTTGCTGCTAACTTGAAGGTCTGTAATTAAAAGATCCTTAGGCATAGACTAAGTATTTTTGTTTTGGAAGGTCCATAAAGACATATTGGCCTGCTTAGGAACCAGAATTAACATTCTACTATGAACTTTCAATTCTTCTATGCTTGCTAGTCTGTGTGTACGTTTTCACTGCTTTTATAGATGCTATATATATTAAATTAGTGCAGAAAAGTATAGTCATTCTGTGCTCATTTTCTGTCCCCCAAATTTCTTTAGATGAATTAAGCATGTGTGGTCAGTGCTTTGCAAGAGCAGGAATGCTGCTTAGGGGAACCATTGGGAAATCTAGCCTTGAACAAGGAGTGTTATAAGTCTCTGTATATGTTTTTTAGTGCAAGGTTTAGTGCTCTGTATATGTTTTTTAGTGCAAGGTTGCTTTCTCTAATATTATACTAGTGTTGCGGGGAGAAGTGTCGCAACAATTTGATGGAATTAAAGTATATATCTGTCAAACTAAAATTAGGTTTGAAATCGACAACTGAATACTCTCTGCCTTTAGCATCATGTGAAATGGTTTTTGAGTCATGGATTTCCAGGGTGTCTACATATAATTCCTTGGCTGTAACAGAAAAGGAGAAAATGGCTTCTGGGTTTGTCTTTCACACTATTCCTCGTGATTTTTAGATGCAAATTCCTGGGTGTTATGCTTTGTTTTTGCCTCTGTGAGAGGCAGAGTAAAACTGGGCTGCCGGTGGTTATCCTGTATGTTGCAGGTAGAGGTTTTTGCTTCAGTTGGACTAACTAAAAATCTGAGTAATGCCAGTAGGTGTTTCTGCTAGGATAGGGGATTTTATTCCTAAAGGAAGTATGTATGTTGTGAACTATAAAGTATTCATTGCTTCTGCAGTGTTTTTTTTCTCTGTGCATGCCAACTTGCCTGCTGCAATGAATTAAATTAATGTACATGCCCCACTGAAATGGTTTACAGTAAAGTAATTGCCACAGACTACAAAATGTTGTTTTTAAGTTGTTGTTATGCAGGCATAAGCCCATATGTCCTACAAAACTGATACCCAGCATTATGTATGTTGCCCTCAAATGAACTAGGTGTTGTGATAGGTGTGCTCCTTCCTCGCTCAAGCTGACTCCTCACACTTAGCCATACTCAGGTGTTAACCACCAGTGACATTAGCTGATCCTGCTAGTTGCCTTCCTCATTTTTTTTCCCCTTATTCAGATATTAACCAGCAATAACAGTCCTGATGGCTGCATCCTGATGAGGAGATAAGGCTAATTGCGCATACACCAGCCAACAGTCCTTTCTGAATTGGAAGAATGACTATACGTCAATCATCTTATCCCTTAAATAAGAGGACAGCCGCATTTAGTGAGATCTAAAGCAGTAAGGTGCTTTACAAGCCTTTTCCTTAACCTCTCTCATTTACCATGAGGTTTTTATGTTTCTTCTCAGTGATACTACTGGAAATGATGGAGTGAGAGAGCGCCCTGTGTTTAATCAAGAAAGCAGCTCATTCCAGCTCCCTTAAAAGATAGAGGGCTACGAAATACGTCTTTGTATATCTTTCTGGTTTTGCTTTCTTGCAGGTAAAGAAAGTAAAAGCTATCATCCCCATCTAGAATAACAACAATTTTGCTTTTTCAAATGCTTTTTCCAAAACAGCCCCCTCATTTACCAGGTGATTACCTGTGTATATAGTTTAGAACTTACTTTGTGATCAGGACAGAAGAACTGCATTAGTTGCTCTGCAAACTGCTTTTCAATGGAAATTAGGTGGGGCTTGTCTATGAGATTTTAAGGAATGAATTTGTGTTTATTTTTCCTCTGTGCAGCGGCGCTTAAATCCCATGTAGCCTTGCTTCTTTATAAAGAAAACACATTAAAGATTGCTTCCCTATTCTAAACCCGTGATCATGCTGGAACCTGCTGTATCAGTTTAACTATACTGATAGAGCAATTAATTTATGTAGGCAGAGCTTTCATCTGTCTTCTTTGAAGATGAGCAGTTCAGAATATCTACACTGTGGGACCTGGAGAAATCAATTACAATTAGAATAAAGTAGCCTGCTCGTTTCAGTGTTTGTTTTGACCAGGTTAGTGTCTGACTCTGCTAAATACTAGCATGCTAGATAGAAGTCTGAGTGGCACATTTGGAGCTGTGATTAGGGTGTGAGATTCTTTTGATTTTTTTTTTTTTAATTTTTTAACATTGTATATTTATAGATCTTTATTTTTATCAGTTTGTAAATCAAAGAAAGAAAAAAAATGATGACCCTACCCTGTAGCCAGCAGTGTCACCATGTTGCAGTCACTGATTTTCTTCTCTCCCGGGCAGTGACTGCTCTAGCTGCCCTGCAGAAGGCAAAACACATACTTTATGGATGTCATTATCAGGACTGTCGTGTGGGAGACTCCAATAGAATATAATGATGTTGTTACAGGAAGGGTAGTGTTTGGTCGAGCTACTTAGAGACCCTAAAGAGCAATTCTGGTTCTTCTGAAGTTGCAGCATTTGACTGAGGCTAAAAATTGTTCTACTGAAGTGAAGGATTCTTCTGCTTTCCAAGTGTGGTGCTTTTAGAATTTAAGCATCTCTCTTGGTGCCTGTGTCTGTGAACAGTTAATTTTTCCTATTCTATTTTCTTTTTTCTTAACAGTGATAAATCAAGAAAAAGAATTCTGAGAACTGAGCTAGAAAACTTGGATGAACTCTGAAGAGTTAGAGATCCTTTTTAAATTTGCCTTTTTTGGGGAGGCAAAGAGGAATAGGTTGTAGTTGATCTGCTAGGATGCCAGTAGACTGAGTTATTCTTGTTCTGACAATATATAGTTAAGATTAAAAAAATGGAGATTCTTACATTTCAAAATTTATTTGTTTAAAAGATGAAAGCATGCAGAATAAATTAAGATAGATAATTACCAAATACTTCACTTTTGACTTATCTGACCTCAGTAAAATAAATGCTTTGAAATCTTCATTTTGACAGAAGTGACATGTTCCTGAAAAAAATCTCTGATTTAGTTAGGGCAGCATTTTTTTTTGATACAAGAAAAAGATTTTTTTAAAATTTTTGGATAGGATTATTTCTGATGAGCTGAAGTGCTGTGCTTTATGCATGGGTCATTTGATATATAAATAATTGCATGAGGACCTCCTTCTGAACATCTGGCCTAAAATCCACCTTAGCACCACAAAAAGACAGGGAAAATGTTCTGTGAATAAAAATTTTGTCCAGTTTTCTTGAAAAATAATGTATGCAGATGCGTGCGTGCAGACAAGACATAAAATAATCAGAGTCTTGAAGGAATTCTTTATCAAACAAGGTATTCTTTTTCTAAATGCACAAGGGAATCAGGTTCCCAATTTCATTCTCCTCCTACTGGTACATCAAAAAAGCCTTTGCAGCTGCATTTATTCCTTAAGAATAAAAATGAGGTGTTTGAATACCAGATGGAGTCATAAAGTACATTATTCATGAGATGTCAGTATTAATTGAATTATACAATTGATCGATATAATTGTCCAACTTTAGAAATCAGAACTTCTACTGCATGTTGTTGAGGGGTTTTTTGGTTTGTTTTAATATCATGTCTCAGTTTAAAATAACACGGTTAACTTTCAGCTGTTAGCAGCTTACAGCTGCTGCTGATGCTTTTTTATATATTTCTTGAAAATGCTTATGGCATAGTTGCTGTCTAGACATTTACCTTCTCTTTGGTCTTGATTTTTTCCCAGTGTGGTTTCTAGATGTAACATCACAGTATAAGAAATACAATAAAATGAAACATAAAGCTATACAGTAAAGTGACACATAAAGCTATCTATAGAATCTTCCTTACAGAAAAATTCACTTAAATTGGCAAACAGTTCAGATTTTCCTCTAAATTATTTTTTGTGTGTGTTTTTTCCATATGATAAGAAAACTACAAGATATCCAACATTTTCTTGAATTTGAGGCAGTCGGGTCAGGTCCTCTCTCTTTTTCTATTGGAACTAGAAAGAAAATCTAGTCAATAATCAGTCTGCTGAGATGTTGTAATGACTGCCCACCATGCTGATCAATATTGCTCCAGCCTTTTGGCATGTCTGCTATCTCACAGCGTTGCTGTAAGCTTCCTGGAGAAGCGACTCCTTTATTCCGTGCTCATGGAGCTCATTAGCATGCTGGCCTGTGACAATATTCCTCTAGCTGGCAATAAAGCTATTCTCATGTCCCACAAAGGACAAAGAAAATCCAGGAGTTCAGAAAATAGCTCTTTGAGCTGTGCCACCAATAGTGCCTTGCCTGTGTATAGAAGAGTGAATAACCATGTAAAGGATGAAGAGCTGAGCGAGGATGAAATGAGGGGTAGATTTATTATATTGTTATTTCTCATCTACTGGCCAGTGCCTCAGAAGATAATTCTCAGTGGACTTCTCAACAGTTGGGATAAAGCACAGGAACTTAAGGAAAAGTTTCTTGAGAGTGAGAGTGCCAGAGCCCTGGCACAGGCTGCCCAGAGAGGCTGTGGAGTCTCCTGCTCTGGAGATCTTCCAAACCCGCTTGGATGCAGCCTGTGCCAATCCTTTGCAGGGGGCTTGGACTAAATGACCTCTAAAGGTCCCTTCCAACCTTAAGGATTCTATGATCTGTTGAATAATCTGATCTGACCTTCTCCAGCAAGACTATGCATGATGAAAGGAGTGTTCGTGCTTATTAACCAGTAGTATAATTCAACAGGTGAGCTGGGGTATATCCAGCCTTCATTCAAGAACTTCCCAAGTCCTTTTAGCCTCATTTATGTTTCCGAGATTTATGATTTGAATCTTTCAGCAGGATGTGTGTTTCTTCATGCCACACTTCCTTGTGCCACTTGTGTAATACAACTTACTGTGTAAACCGGTTCTGAGAAACGGGATCTTTAACGTAAGAAGTGATGATGTTTAGGGGGCTATGTTTTTATGGACACATAATATCTTAAAGATTTTGGGGGAGAAGTCTGGCTGTTATCCTTTCCATTGTGTCTTACTGATCTTAATGGAAATCAGTATAGTTTCTAATTTCCAGCTATGGCCTATGTAGAGATGCAGCAAATACCTGTAGAACGTAAGCTGTGTTCCTCGTGCTTGCAGTACACTGGAATAAACACTCCAGGGTGTACATTGATCATTTAGATGGGTGCCTGCTTGTGCCAAAGACCATGTTACACTGGCATTTCTAGGAAACATAACTGCCTCCAGCAAAAGTAACTGTTTACAGAAGTGGGAAGTTAGTACAACAGAAGGCACTCAGCCCAGATGGCAGGGTTGTGAATGGAACTGGGTATCTTTCATGTGGTGTCAAGAGACGAGTAGTATTTTGCTTACTACATCTCAACATCCAAAAGCAAGGATAATTGTCAATTCTTTTTTCTGAGACAATTTTTGGGGTGTTCTGTTGGTATGATATCCTTTTTTTTTTCCAGTCCAACTTTACTAGAAATGGTATATTCCAAACTGCATACGTAGGTCACAAGAGACTGGCTTGCTTGAGCCCAAATGGGCTGACTTTGTCATTTTATCCATTATCCATTTTCTTGCTAACTTTTCCATCACTTCAATACTATTCTCTCTTGCTGACAGTTCAAAGCTAAATATGTTTTTGGGGGGCTTCATAAGAAATTAGAAGTAAAAACATGTAAGAAAGTGTTAGCTTCACTGAATATATCCGAAAATAATTTTCATTACCTTGACTTTTGTTCTTTTTCCTGTGATTTTTCAGCTCTTGAAAGAACTGTATGGATTGATGAAAAGAGATAATAAAATGCAGAAAAAGATATAACCAGTTTCAGTAACCAGATATCTGAAAACCTTTCTTTCTACCTAGTCTCCCATCACCACCCCTTCTTCCCCGATAGATAGATAGATCTCAAGAGATGCTGAACAGTAGGTTCAGTAGGTAGAGAGAGGGAAGATGACAAGGCTGAAGAGGAAGTTCTTCCAGATGCCTCTCTCTCTCCAATGGTTCTTTTCCTTCAGTTTTCACAGCTATTATTGTTAGCTTTAGAGACATCAAGCAAGTTTCACTGCCCACATGAAATAATTCTCCATCTCACAGCATTCTCACTCTGACAGACTTTTTCTGCCTCAAGTCCACAGGTGTCGAAATTAAGGATGTTGTCATTTCAGACGTAATGTGATTTTTCAGTGAGCAGAAAAGATTTGACTTCTGAATGTAGCTAGGAGAGTTAAGCTCCTAAACTGGGACCAGAAAGCCAGGTGAAATCATTTCAATCTGAGCAAATCCTATACCTTCTACAAGTCTTTTGGTTCTGTAGTTTTGTTACTGTGCCCATAACATATTTTTGCTCCCTCTTTTGTGTGCAGGCCACGGCAGCATCACAGCACAGATTTGCTTTGCCAGCTCTATTTGGTTCCTGTCAAAAGTTGTGGTTTTTTTTCGGCTGGCCTGAGGCTAATTAATAGCATGTTGCCAATACACACATTCTGGTACATAGATGGTCCTCAGCAAGCAAGACCGTCTTCCAAGTGACAGTTACTGGCATTTATATTTAAAGAGCTGAGGGAGCTAATTGTTTTGTTAAACAAGGTTAAGCATAAATTCTGTGCAGTTTATTTTTCTGTTCTTTCAAATTTGACAGATGAGGGCAAATTGTAGAGGCACGGAAATAATTGTTTTTGATTTATGCCTGATCACCTAATAGTTCAAATAAGCAACAAAGTAAAGCACTTTCTGTGCATAAATAATACTTTAAAGATTTTGATGGAAGAAGAGCATGAAAGGTTATCATTAGCTGGCTTTAATTTCCCTGAGATCAGTGAATTTAAAAAAATTTAGATGAGTCTACAGAAGAGTAAAGAGGCTTTTTTATTTGATACTGTCATACAGAGAAGGCAGTATGTTTCTTAAGGCTATTGAAATGCTCAGTATGTATTGATAAGCTCTTGTTTTTAAAAGGCACTTAGAGTCTGCAGGGATCCATTGCTTGGAATGCTTTGAAATTGTTAAAGCTTGGTGCCATAATAATTGTTTATATTGTTTTAGGACATGACATTTTTGTGGCATTTTAGTCCTAGCAACAGTAGGATTTAACCGGATGGAAGAATTTACAAGTCAGAATCAAAGAAAAAGTGATGTTAGAAGCAAATTCTGGACGTCATCTAGTCAACTTCCTGCTTATCAGGGCTAACATCAAAGATAGATCAGGTTGCACATAGCTGTGTCCAGTCTGGATCTCAAAATCTCCAAGGATTAGGGTTTGTCAACCAATCTGGTACATAATTTAACAGATTTTAACCACCCTCTTGGTGAGGCGCCCTTGCGCACACACGCAATCCAGATTTCCCTTCTTGTGGCTTGTGACCATTAACTCTTGTCTTCTCCTTTGTTCACCTATGAAGAGTCTGACTCCATTTCTCTAGGAACTCTGGTAGAATATGCAGTTATGTTCTGCCCTTATACAGCCTTAACTACTTCGGGCTAAACAATTTCCTTAGCCTTTCCTCCTGTTACGGATTCAGATTTTTAAGGTGGGTCCATTGCTGCTGAATTAAGCTCTTACATTTACTGTCTTGAGCTAGAGTTGGAAGCTTTTAATATGTGTGAGTTTGATTGTCTTCCATCCCTTCTGTTTTTCTTTTGTAGCCAAGGCATATTGCTAAAGATCTGCTTTAGCAGAATTGCTCCAGATATCTGGAGTGTTGTTATATATAATGTTGTTAATGTATTTTATACTTTTGTAGCTATAGTATTGAAGTCCTCTTGCTGTACACAAGATCAGATGCTGCATCTCTTCGAAAACAGCTGTTCTTTAACTCAGTGACAAAAGCCACTGCTTAATTACCAGTTTTTGTATTAGAGCAGCATAAGAAAAGGCGGCAGGATAGCACTACAGCATATTTTTCCACTGCCTGTTGTTTCTAATAATCGGCTTCATTGTTGTTTAAGTTTTTAATAGTCTTCATTTTTCTCCACGGGAATAAAAACATACTTTCCATAATGGTTTTGGAGAGCAATGCTCTTAGGCTTCCTTTTTTTTTATTTTTTTTTTCCATTTTATTCATTTAGTTTAGGCTAACTCTGCATTGCTTCAGATCAGAACAGGTTTGAATGACAAAGTGGTTCAGATGGAACTATTAAAACAGAAGAATTATGGACCTATTTTGTTTGCTGGAAGAATACAGTCTGCACAAGAAGCTCTAGATAACCTATTCACCTACCCCCCCAGAGTTGTAATCCACAGTTTGACCGTATGGAAGCTGGTATTCACACAGAGTGAATGTAAATAAAGCTTTTCAGCGCCTTTGATATCAAAGCCATTTGTGCTTCTCTCTCAGCAAGTATTTCCATTCTTTCACAAACATAGTTACCATGTAAGAGCAACCTACTGTTCAGATTGCATTTAAATGATAAAAAAAAGTTTAATCTCTTGATTCTTGACTTTCAGAAGATTATTGCAGTTTTCTCCTATAGTTATTTATTGGAGGGGGTAATTTAGCAAACAATAGACAAATTTATGCATCCAAAGGCTGCAGTCCATCAGTAGGAAAATCCTGATCAAATCTGCCAAAATCTTAGTGAATATTCTTTAAGACTGATCTCCAACTAAACTGGATATGTGTGAACTTGATGTATACATGTGTGTATGTGTACGTAAAATTAGGAGACTGCTTCTGTTGGAGTTTATTAAAATACTGAGCTTATAGACAGTTTTTGAGATGAGAAATACTTAAGTGTTCCTGCAATGCAGAATACACATTGAGGAATGTATAAAACTGCTGGTGCTGTGGTATATTAAGAGGAGGTGCATGTTGCCTCTTTTTTTTATTCCAAGCCATCTTGGAATGCTTTACCAATTCAAATTACTTATTTATGGATTTCTACAAAGTAAGCCTGATGTACAGTACCGCGTGTGTAGCTTGCTTTACTGCAATTGTCTTAGTGTGTCTGCTAAATATGGTATCTCATTCATTACTTTCGACTTGTTCAGCATTTCATAACAGTAAGCACGCTAGGATTTAATTTACTTGAATCACTACCATCTGATCTTTCCCAGGGTATTTTAACCAAGGCACTTTAGTTCTGCTTGTGATACCTCCCATAGAGCAGAATCCCCTCTGAATTGCTTGGAGAGACTTACAGAGGCTGCATTGCAAGGCACTTCAGTATTGTCAAGGCTGGAAGAAGAGAGCTCTAGCAAAGCTGGCCTAGAAACTTGAGAGAGCAGTGAAATAGATTTTCCCCATTATGATATTTGCTTTATTTGTGCTGCTGCATTTTCTCCATAGGCTTCTGTGATGCTTAAAATAAAATCTTTGAGCTCGGCCACGATCCCTAGGTAACTGTAGAATGGCAGACAGCTCATGTCACGAGTCAGTTTAGATTAGAGCACAAGGTTATCTTGCTTTTCTAATCAAATCTTTTCTCTTTGTAGACTGACAAACTGATACAATAGATTACTGTTTTAGCTTAAGCCTAGCATTTTTATGACTTTTATTACCAGAAAAGCTTACTGGCATGATGCAGCCGCGTCACACTGAGTACTGAAGTCCTCTGAATCTCTCTGGGGTGTTCCAGCCTGCATATTTTTGCTCCCTTTTTTGTGTGCAGACCACTTGTCTCTACGATGACAAAACTGAAGCGTTTGAACATTGAGACCCTGCTCCTATATTTTATAATAGTTTATAATAGTTTATAATCATCCAGTGAGTTAACTGGGCCTGTGTAAGCTTTGAATTTTGGTGAGGAAGTCTCTAATGCACTTTGGTCCTCAGAATAAAATGACCTATGCTGCAAATCACTGCTTCCTTGGCCCGTGCTGGGGGCTAGATGCCCAAGGGGTAAACAGGTATAGCTGCTTTGATTGCCTCCAGTGGAAACGGGGCAATCTGTGTCAGCTAAGCAGCTGGCCTTGGGGCTTAGGTTGGTGAGCCAGCCATCAATTGGGAGAACTGGGGCAAAATCCCCATGTGGACAAGGTCTAAAAGCAATTACTAGCTTGATGTACTGCCGTAGTTGAAGGTGGAAAAATAAGTTCACCATGTCAGTCTAGACTGCCTTAAAGGAGCCAGTTTTCTCCTAAGCAATGTTACACGTGTTTTATTAAAGCTGGTAAAATAATGTGCCCCAGTGCAAAGTTGCCAAATGGATGTTACTGCAGTTTCATTATTCAACCCATCAGGCAGCAACAGTTTCATTAATGAATCAGATTGCATGCCAAGCTTGTAGCATTGCTGGATAAACTGGATTTTCATCCAGCCATGACTGCTTGGATTATAACATTTAGAACACATCAGTAACTTCTCTTAAGCAAAGATCGTAGTGCAACTTGAGCTTTTAAAACCACAAAAGGGAAAGAGGAACATTTTAAAGGATTTCCAGTTTCATGTAGAGATTAAGAAATATCCGTGTGGGAGAGGCTGAGTAATGCTTTTTTAGCAATGATTGTGAAAAAAGGAAAACCATCCTTTGTTTCTTAGAGTATTTGTCCTAAAGCTCGCAATACGGCTTTTCTCCTCAGTGTTAACAGCTGAACTGGTAGAAATTCTGAATTCAGAAAGCAATCAAGATGTCCTATCTCAAAAAATAAAAAAGAAGCCCTCAAGCCTGAATTATATCATTTTGCTTGTTCAGAGGATTGCTATCTATGCGACAGATACAAATACTTCAGACTAAACTAAAAACTTGGTTTCTAAGTGCTTCCAAAGTTTGAGGTGGAGGAAGTCTCAATTCTATCAAATATTGGGATATTCACAGCCCTGAGGTACTTGGAAGGTTCTTGTTAAGGTTCTCCATTAAAATACTTTTTCTTCTGCTTTTTGCTACAGATAAGAACACCCTGTTTCCATTTCCACTCACAGGAATGTGGAACTACTACTACTACATGATGTAGATGAGATGCTAAATAAGCTTGTATCTTTTTTGGCTCTATCTAGCTCATTTGTATTTGATTTGAATTTGAAATGAGACCAGCTGAGGTACTGAGATGCTATTAACTTTGTGTTCACCCATCAGGGTTACGTTCTTTTCCTCTGTATGCGTTCAGGTAAAAATTGTATTTGCTGCAGCATGTCGAGAAGTTTTTTTCTTGCTTTATTTCTTTGCTGGACTGAAAGAAAAGGGTAGGTAGGCAGCAGTGCCAAAGCATTGCTACAGTTGCGTCTCACCTTGAAACCATAGGTGAAACCCATAAATTTTGAATATTGGATTTAAGGTTTTGAAGATTCATGGTAGAAATACTGCCAGTGGAGAAGCACCACTGGGATTTATGCCATACTTTGATTTAATTATTCTTAAAGAAGCAGTATGTCCTGTCAAGGCATTTGTCCTTTGCTGTCACGGCTGCAAGAACCAAATTCACTTTTGCAAAGAGGCCTCTAATGATCTGAGAATAAATAAGCATGAAAAATTGTATATATGATTTTTGTAATTTTCAGTGTCATAAATGGTAATCCTTTAAGCATGCTCCAAATACTGTATTCATCCAAAATTGTACATGCATGGATGTTCCCGTGCAGATCCTTATGGTTCTGCAGTGTTTGTTTGTCTAAAGTATCAGCAAAAAAAAAAAAGAGCTGCTGTTCCTGAAAGGACACCAGGGTCTTCGCGTGAAGGTGGTTGAGAAATGAGGCAGGTGTAAAGAGTAAAGAGTAAAGAGCAAGTTCTCTTGCTGTTGAGAGGAGACATTATTTGCTATCTCGGAACCCATTGTGGGTGCCTGGTATGTGCTTCTCAGTTACACCGAGTGATCCTTGGAGCTACGAGAGCAGCCAAGGGTTGTGGGTGGCCACCGAGGCCTTCGTTTGCGCGAGCTGTACAGGTGCTGATTCCTAAGGCCGCTGCCCGTGCTGTGGAGCGGCCCGCTGACCTCCCAGCCGAGGGTTACGCTAGATCAAGTACAAAAGCTGAGCGTCTGCCTGCTCGCAGCCTTTATACATCACTCAGATGTTTCTGTGGGCTCAGACAGTTAATTCTGATGCTCTGGTCAATTGTAGCCCGGCCGCGACCCGGTGGTTTGCTGAGGGGCGAAGGGCAAGGCCGCCAGTGCCCTCCCCTGCCCTCCAGCACTGCTTGAGCAAGGCTCCGTGCAGCAGGCAGATTTCTGCAAAAAGTTGGGTCTATCTCTCCTTTAAGCAACGACTTCACCTTCCCAGTTCTTCCTAAACTTTCAATTGAGCGTGTTGTCGCTTTAATTTCATAGCAGCTGAGGCTGGAAGGGGCCATTAGATCATCTACTTCTGTATATCACAGGCCATTAAGTTTCATCAAGTGACCCCTGGGAATTTTTCACTTCCAGTCTTTAAACTTTTATGGAATATTCCTATGCCATGTTCCATAGCAGAGGTAGCTCCGTTTCATAGAGTCACAGAATGCTCAAGGTTGGAAGGGACCTCAGAGGTCATCTAGTGCAACCCCTGCACACGCAGGGTCACCCAGAGCACGGGGCACAGGGCTGCGTCCAAGCGGGTTTGAAACATCTCCAGAGAAGGAGACTCCACAGCCTCTCTGGGCAGCCTGTGCCAGGGCTCTGGCACCCTCACTGTTATTTAAATGTTGCCTTAAGTTCCTGTGGAACTTTTGGTGCCTCAGCTTGTGGCCGTTTCCTCTAGTCCTGTCGCTGGCCACCACTGAAAAGAGGCCGCCCCTCCTCCTCAC
>VZSG01000302.1:176546-193890 GCA_013398315.1 Nothoprocta pentlandii
AGGAGCCTTTGGAAAGAACAGAACTTGCGTATATTTGGTGGAAGACTTTCAAAAACGCTTAGGGAATTGAGGTGCTCTGCTTTGAATAATTCCTCTGAGAATTTAGTAAGGTAGCTCTGAAAATCTTATGTTTTAGTGAGAAGCATAAAAGCAACCATTCAGAATTAGCTGAAGTGTGTGTATAGTTAGTATTCAATACTTCAAGTGTTAAAAAAAAAATCCTAGTATAGGCAATTATATAATGATCTCCTCTGGAGGGAATATGTTCTTCCTTGCTCCAAGCATGTAGTTGTTGGCATGGAGCTTGGGAGCTTTGATGCATAAAGCATGAAGCCCTCGTGGTGTAGATGGGTCCTTTCTATAAAAGCAGACGAAGACCACTGAAATTTAATGAGGAATAGTCTTCAGATTTTTTTTTTAAGTTGTATATCGGAGGGATATAGACAGACGTTTTTCAAGGGACAAAGTGTAAACTTTCAAATAACATATAAAAATTAATTTATTTTTTTCTTCTTCATGGAAACAGAGTGCCTAGTTACATTTGAAAAACATACTGGATAATCCCTTTTTACATATCAGAAAGCAACTCCATAAACTCTTAGGAAATTGTCTCACATTGGTTAATTAACCTCATCCTATTCACTGGGACCCTGGGTTATAGTCTCACTCTCTGGTAGGATCTTTTTCCCAACTGACTCATTTTCACTTCTCTTTAGTTACTTCACACTGCTCTTCTACCCACCATAAGTATTTTTATAAGTAAATTACCCACCATAAGGAATTTTTCTTCTTCATCTTCTATTTTGTATCCATTGGATATTGGCAGGCAGATACGTTCTGCCCCTGTAATCACTTAACCAGGAGTGGCTAATATAAGACAACAGCTAATAAAAGTGTTGTAGTAAGCTGAGTCAACCGGCCTTGCTGATTATTATATGCCAGGTGTAATTATGCGACTGCAAATATCAGATCAGAGTACTGCCTTTGACATGTCGTAACTAAAACAATCTGCATTTATTCATAAGGTGCATTTTTCCCAGAAATTGAAATATGTGTCATATTGGATGCAAATTGTAATTATTCTAAAGAATGTGAATCTTCCCTGTAAGCCCCTCTTTTGCCTGCCTGATTTTCACTGTGGCAACAAAAATTGTTGGTATGGCTACTGTTAGTCAAATGATTTCTTTAGCATTTTTTAAGGAATTTAAGCAGCCAATCAGAGAGTAAAATAAAAATAAAGGGAAAGAGCTTTTATCTTCAAAAATCCCAAGTGCAAGTTAAGTTCTGTGTTACTATAAGTAACAGAGGAGGAACTATATTTAAGGCAAAGTAGTTGCACTCCCTTGAAGAAAAGACAGATTTAGCTCTCATATTTAAAACCAAGACACTGAATTTTATTTATTAATATTGAAACTATAAATAGAGCCTGACTTTAGCAGTTGTAAATCTATAGACACCAGTTGCTTCTGTAGAGAGATGGGATTTATACTGGCTGAGTATCTTGATTGAAATACTGTGACCTTTCACTATTTCATGGGAAAGTAATTTAAGTGCAGTACTGGGGGCCCTAGATGTTGAAAAAACAGCCTTCAACCCCCGTCAAAGTACTATTACACCCTGATTTCATTTGAGTCTTAGCTTTTGCAGGTCTTGGGCTTTGCTTTATAGGCAAGTTTTAAATGGAAGGTCTTGAAACCTTTCTTCAATGAAAACTAATTCATTCAAGACAGCTGGAGTTTGTTGTAATAATGATTGAGTACCTCAGAGTCAGAAATTTTGCTCTCCCCAGGGTTACCACTCTCACTATCCCAATTGAGACCCTGGAAAGAGGGAAGGAAGATTGTCCCCGAGAATAAGGGCTTAGGGTGACCCAGTCACTGGTGTGAGGTGTTGGCTTAAAGCCCATCTCTGTCACAGGTTTTCTGTGTGACCTTGGCCAAGTTGCCTGATGCTTCTTTACTCGAGTGCTATGTGAAGGAGTAATAATATCTCCCTCGGCAAAAAGATGGCAATTTGATGCTGAAGACTGGGACTGCAGGTGTTTTTCAGTATTAAAGACATTACCTTACTGGCTGGGCCATACTACCTGTGTATGGAACACTAGACAGGCACGCAACTGTATAAATACAGATATAATTGCACAAAAATCTGCCGTATTCCTTTATTCACACTGCGATGCTGACAGATGGTCCTCAGCAAGATTCTCCCATATTCCACAGTTGAATGGAGGCCGTATGCTATTGAAACAAAAGAAGATTAATTAGGCTGTCATTATATGAAATTAGGTTTGTGGATGGCAGGCGCATTCCGAAGCCCCAAAGCCTGCATGAAGGTTGTCTATTATTATTATTATTATTATTATTATTATTGCAAAACAGAAGGAGAGAAACCTTGGAGCTTAACTGCCAGTCCGTTATTTGCAGTACATTTGCCCAAGTGGCCACACATGGTTCATTCAGGGGCAGCAACATAGCAAAGGATTTGTTTGCTTTGAATATGCTGCTCTGTTACCTAAGGGATGTGGACAGCAGAGAACTGAACAAAGAAATGGCATCTGCATGTGCTTCTGCAAATGAATTCTCCCATTTCTGGAAGTCATTGTTTTTTTTAAAAAAATGAAATTTCCCCCACGTCAGATCAGGCCGGTGTCATGTTCTCTAGGGTCTCCCTGTCTTTGGAAGGCTTGACTTACCGTAAGAGTTAAGCTTGGAGCCTGTTTGCCAGCAGAAGCAGGTGCAGCAGAAGCAGGTACAGCTCTAGGGAGGTGCAGATGGTGTCTGCAGGACCTCTCAGCCCCTGGGGTAAACGGCTGCACTGCCAGAATTGGTTTAAAGTTCCAGCTGCTGCTGCATTGGGACCTGCTTGTTAGTTAGAGGTTAGTTAGGCTTTGTTAGAGGCTGCCAAGGCCTCTAGGTCATAGGCTGATGCTTTGTCCTGGCTCTGTTCTTGCTCTTTGAGTTCTTGCAGAGAATCGAGAGCTTTGACCTGACTGAAAAAAAAGGGCTTTTTTTGCCTCTTGAACTTGAGTTTACTGATCTGCTGTTTAAAAACAAACAAGCAAACTTGCAAACAACATTCTGCAATAGGGAAAATACAAGCCTATGCGTGATTTGAGAACTTTTAAAGCTGCAGGAAATGAATATTGTATTCAAATTCTTTAAAATTTGGTTCTTCTCTGGTATATGCAGTTCCGAAGTGAGCACCTGCTGTATTCTTTTCTTTAAGATGTGGGTGGGCAAAATGCTTTTGGCCATGTAACAACCCAGGGAATAATATCCCCTTAATCTTAGCATCTCCCTGCATGTGCTACAAGGCAGCTACAAGATTTTCTTGTCAGAGAGGAGGGTTGGTGATGGGGCCAGTCTGCATCTAGGAAGCGTTTTCTCTTTTGTGCTCCCAGATTGATCAGAAACAGAGCTAAACTGACAACGTTTAGGTCAAAAGTCTAACCCCTTCTTTGCAGGTGGAAGAATGGATATAGCACAGCAGAAGAAACTGAGGACCATAGGTTGGAGTAGCAAACATGGCAAATATGATAGACCTCTGTTACCTGGTAGTGTGGTGGCACTATCGCTGGTATCAGAGCTTATCATCGTCTCTTGGTCTGTAGTGGTACCAAGGAAGTGCCCTGGGCCTGTTTCAAGGAACTTGAAGAACAGTCCATCTGTGTCTGTCGTGCTGCAAAACATACTGTCTGTTGAGGGTGATAGGAGGTGTTTCCTTTCCTCTTTCCTGGAAGAAGCAGGGCCATTACAGTAAATCCTTCTTCTTCCTCCTATATTATAAAATGTGACTATGATTCTGAGCACTTTTTCTTGCGCTCTCTGACATCCACAGCTAGCGTTCATTGCTTGCTTCTGCAGCTGCCCTGCTGCAGCGGGGTCATCCTAAAGACAGACTGTCCCGTGGGGCTAAACATCTGGGAGCTGCACAGAACTGGAGTTCAGACCCTGTGGGCTCTATTTTCAAAACACTGAATCTTGTATGAGTTGCCAGGACCTCACAGATTTCGTTGGAAGCAGAATAAATTTGGAAAATTTTGTTTAGTCTAGTGCCAGGAAGCGGTTGGAATATCATGCTAAGGTGTGATAAAGTGCTGCGGATCTCCTGAGAGCAAGATTTTGTCCTTTTGTCTGGCAATCCCTGGAAAAGAGAAGGGATGAAGGATGATGCAGTTCATGGAATGAGCACCCTGTTACAATGCCAGGAATAATTGTTTGTTTGCAGTTAAGTGGTCTTTTCAGAGTGGTTAGAGTGCTCGTTTTAAAGATATTGTGTAACTTTGTAAAGCGTAACAAAGCGAATGAGCTGGAGAAGCCCAAGATCTTGACTCTAGGGTTTGATGGCTGAACAATAATTTGCCTGACCCAGAACACATTTTTTTTCCAAATATCTCTATATGTCTCTGCAACTCTATATTGTGGAATCTGCATCCTTAAAAAAAAAAAAGGTTTAAAAAGTCTTACTTTGTTTTCCACAGTCTTCATTTTTTTATCCAGATACAGATACTTTTCCATTTGTTAATGATTTACGCCAAGCTATTTGTGAGAAGCATCATTTAAAAGTATCAAGGGGGAGGTAGGAGAAATGGATGAATATTTTATTTAAAATTTGAGATAAGGAATGAGCTTTGAATTAGGCATGAGAACAAGAAGGGTGGGCTCTAGGCAAATATATTCTGCTTGACTTAGCCACAAATTTCTGAAATGTTACAACATCTCATGTTTTTTGCAAAACTGGGGGAAAGTCTTTTCTTCAGAGCTTTTTTTTCGTGCGTGATAATGAACCTGTTTCTTTCACTGTCTTCTTCCCTGTGTCTGAGAGCTGGGCTACGAGATGCAGCCCTGTAGCTGCTGCAAAGTCTGTGAGTGAGCTGAAAGGTTCCACAGGAACGTTGTTTTGTCACCTCCTGCAATACATTTTTGGTTAGAATGGTGGTCTGATGTGTTGTTTGGAACCATTCTGTAGTTTAAGGATGAACAGTATTCTTTGTGTTCATAATGATTTATGTTATTCTGAAAAAAAAAAATGTTGTAATGCATGTAAATAGTTTAAATTTGATATTCCAACCCCAAACCTGGGATTTCTTACCTATCCCTTAGCCTCCTAAAACTGTCAGTTCCTGCTTTCATCCATAGGGGTTATATCTCAGTGAATACCTTTTCTTGTCGCTTGGAAAGAATATATTCTCTATTATCCTTATGAAGAGAGACTCTCATGAATACTTCAAGAAACTTTCATAAATAGTGCCTTAATTATTTAAAACCTTTTTTCCCCCCATTATTTACTTAAGGATGTTTTCTTTCATCTATCCAAGCTGAATTTATTGCAATGAATAATAGCTTTCATTTCAATTAGGTTTTGTATGTACACATCTCTGAATCTTGTATCCATCTGTTTGCCATCTGCTGGCTGGTTTGCTATTTCTACAAAGCTTATTTACTTCAATTGTAGATGGTCATATACTCGTTATCAAATTCATCATTCAAATTATGGTGACAACACATAACTGTGTCAGTCTCCATGTACTTAAATAGATTCCGAGAGAAATAAGATCGCTAGGTCTCTCTCTGTTCATCTCTCTATGTGTGGTGGCTCTGTCGCTGCTTATTTCAAGTGTATTACTGTAAAGAAGTCAGGACATGCAAAAAAAGGCTTGGAGAATCCTAGGGGTTCAGCTGCTGTCGAACAGGTTAAACCTAGGTGATGGAGGTGAGGTTAGATGAGAGGGGGAGGAGAAAAAGTGATTTTTAGAAACACTCAAAACAATAGAGTTACAGATGCACTCAGTATATATTAAATCAAATTTGATCTTTTCCATGGTGATCAGTCCAAGCCTATCATTTCTCTCTTCTTTATCATTGCTCAAACATGGTCCTTGGGAAGTTTTCTATAGTAGAACATATGGTTGAATAGCTGAGTTTTCAAACATTGGCATGACTTTGTGTCGAACACCAAATGCCCAGACCTTTCCATCTGAACAAATTACTAAAAAATTGAAATAAAGATAACATGAAAATACCTAAACCAAAATCAACAGCTGTTTTGGAGCCAAGAAGAGGCAAGGAAGGCCAGGAAGTAGTGAAGTATTGTTTTTATAGGTGTTATCATGACTCAGTGTTTTATATAGTTATGGAAAACTAACTTTCTGCTTCCTAAACCCAGAATGTCATTCAGCCAGAGGCAACTGTCACATTGATGCTTAAGAGATAGGAAGATAGGGCTTGGAGAAAGGAGGTCTGAGGGACTGCCACCACCTTGCTGTGGTTCTGAATTCAGTCCTCACCATTAGACCTGGAGACCTCAATTAGCATCAGGGCTCATCGTGCCAGATATTATAGAATGCCTAAAGAAAAAATAGTTAACCTGAGATATAATATTGGCAGTTGATGGTGTCCTATATTATTTCCCCAGAGTATTCTTCTGTGCCTATTTTAGAGAAGTCATAGCTTTTGTTAAAATAGCTCTTAAGCTTTTAGAAAAGCCAGATATAGGTGGCATACATTTATCTTAACGTGCTTGAGAACTTATATTCCAATGTAAATTTTTCAACATCCATTTTCAAATAAGATGTAGGTATTTAATAGAACGGCTCTTAAAAACAGAACACACACACACAAAAAAAAAAAAAAAAAGACCATAAAAATCTCATCTGTTTTTAAGAACCTAGACATTCAAAAGTTTTCTTTCAAAAGTCACAGACTTTTTGAAATCTTATCTCAATTTTGACTTCCAGTAAACAAGTTGCTTTTAAGATGAAATCTCACAATCATTAGGGCTTTTGTTGGCTCTTCTGATTCCCCCCTCCTTCTCCACCAACCACAAAGCCGTATTATTCTAGGGTATATACCATGTAATTCCCTTTTTGCCCTTATCTTATCTCTGCCTCTTAGCTGATGTGATTGAAAAGCTATGGCATTCCGTGACATAAATCCAAATGCAGAGTACTGAGTATCATTGCTCTTCTTCCAGGAAGAGGTCCAGTTGCTTCAAAACGGGGCTCTTTCCTCCTGTATGTGTGCATGTGTGTATTTATATAAAAATACGTAAAATGAGAAAAACTCAGTTTGTCCGTGCCAGTGATCTAATGGACTCAGGAAAAGAGGAAGTAAAATTGTTTGATAGCTATAACTGGATGCACTCGAATCTATTGGCTTGAGGCCTTGTTCTATTTTTTGGCTACCTAAAAATACTATGAATGATCTGTTCAATTATTACTATTTTCAGGATTTATTTTGTGTGCTTACGGTTAAATAAATATATAAACACACACACACACACACACACACATATATATATATATATATACACACTCTATAGACATGTTTTAAGGTAGCTGTAAGACTTGCGTATGCCTGGCAGCTATAACTGCTATAATACATTGGGACTGTAGTGGGGTCACAGTAGTTGAGTATGGAAAGGACTAGTGGAGTTAATCCGTAGGGCATATCAGGTATTAAAGTGATTATTGATTATTACAGACAGAACTTTCTGAAACCACATTTTTCAAACTGCTCTCTTTTGTACCATGCAGGAGAGCTGGAGATGTATAGGGAAAGTTGCTCGTATAGGTTTTTTGTATCAGTGAAATGCATGTTGCAAGCTGCTCAGGCCACCACATGAAGTTCTCCTCTCAAGCGTGTTGCGGTCACTATTTTAAAGTGTAGATACACTCTGGTGCTTCAAGTTCACAAAGTTACATTGATGGAACTGAGGGAAAAATCTTCCCCAACACTTTAAAATAGGATTGTTGCTGGATTGAGTTTATTTGGGCTGAGCCAGATACATTTTTTGCAGAATGACAATGTAAGACAACGATGGTGTGCCACAGGCAGGATTTAGTGGTTCATCTTTTTGTATTCACCTCACTCAATAAAGCAGGAAATTTATTTAGTATCCAGAGGCTGTTAACTGTCTTTACAGTGCATTGTTTCAGCAGTTGAAAATGGCAATACATCTATATATCTGTTTATAAATGAATGACTTTCAATACCCAAGGAGAAAGATGAGAAAACCTGTTTGCTCTGGTATTGACAGAGAAATAAATTTCTCCACAAGGGTAAATCTTAGACATAGATTCGATTCTTTCTCTTAAGGAAGTTTTCATTTTCTATTGTGATAGTTAACATTCCATTGTTTGTCCTAGAGGATGTAATATAAAAGAATTACACATTCTGTGTCCCTTTCCACAGCGTGAAAATGCCGTGAGACCACTCTCTGTCATTAATAGCCCCAAATATAAGGGGCTTTTAAGGGGAAAGATTGCTCCCACGTGGAGGATCTGAAGTTCCTGAAGGGAAATCTATTCTGGCGGAAAGAGAGGAGAGGGCAGATAATTAGAAACTGTCCAGACGGGATGATCGGACTGCCTGTGACGAGGGAGTGAAGATCCTGCGGGTGACCAGCCCAGCGTGGTGCTGCTGGGCCCGGGCCTGCCCGAAACGCTCCATCGCTGGCCTTGCAGCTGCAGCCCTCCACAAGGCCTCTCCCATCCTTCCTCCTTCCCTGGCAGCCGGTTATATCCTGCAGAAGCTGCGGCCTGGAATTCGTTTATCCATCTCTACCCCATTCCTGGTTAAATCCCGCAGCGGGAGGGAAGGACTTTGCACTAGCTCTTAGGTAAGCCAAGGTAAATTCTTAGGCCTGCCGAGGAAGGCCAGCCCTCCTTGTCCTCCAAAGGACATTTCTTCTCCCCGTTAGAAACGTTGCTCTCTTTGAAGGCCACATACAAATCTGTCTAGATCTAGAAATTTTGGCTTGTTCAATTGTGGTCAAATGTTTGAAATTTTTAAGTATGCAGTTTCTGTGATAAACCAGATTTTTTTCTCTACCTGCTCAGATGCAGTGAAAAAGTCACTCTTGAAATATGAGAAAAGACTGTTTAATTCATCATCTAAGACTGTTTAATTTTTTTTCACATGGGTAATGCTTCTTACAGGGCATGGGAGAGTATTTCAGTTTATGTATTAAGCAAACAAATACAAGTCATGCTATTTTTCTTCATATCTAAAATAAAAGTATAATTTAAACAGAATTCTCTGATATTTGAAGATAAAGAAATTAAAACTTCTGTGGCAATTAATTAAAACTTATCTTCCTGTGGCACCCATAGTTTGGGCAAAAATTGTGTTTTTCAATAGGAAGGTGTCCTGGCAATATTATAAATTTTCTTTCTTCCGTATCTTGTCCTGATTTATTTTTACTGGGTACTAAAATTCATGAGCTGTGCAGCTGAAGTGGTCAGTCCCGCAGCTAGCAAGACATTGCTTCCAGCTGATGGATGGAATTATATAAATCGTAAAGTTTACAAAGTAGCTGAGATATTGGAAGTATTTTGTGATGGTATGTCAGGACTGATGGTAATCAGAACGGAAAAGTTTGAAAAGCAGGATTGTGGCATATGGTTTGTGGCTTCAGTGAATATTAGTTTTGGCTCTGGGGGGCCACTGTTTTTAGCTAGGAAAGCTAAATAACCATGTTTCATAAAAGCATAATTAGCATAATAAAATAAAATGCATTTTATTTTATGAAGCATCTTTTCAAATCCTTACCCTCAGAAGTGAATGCAGTTAATCTGGGGTGGTTTGTTCCGTTTGATTGTACTTTATATGTGATTTATAAGTATTCAGCTGGGGTACTTTTGAGTCCTATTCTTCCAGCTTCAATAGGGAGCAGTGAAATGCCTTGCCAAAGGAGGAGAACCTTATTTGCAGAAACACAGCATGTTAATCTGCAGAGATTTTTGCACTTACAAAAAGAATGCCAGTTTGCAGTGTCCTGAGGAGAAAAATTCCAGCGCTGAACTGGTAGGGAAAAAAAGAAAAAAGGGAAAAAAGTAAGAGCTGCACAGCTGGAAGGAAATGTTTAAATGTTTCTTTGTATCAAGAATAAGTTTTCAGTAAGAGACACAACCCTAACTCCTACATGCACCCTAGAAATCCTGGCATCACAGACAAACCACATCTGGTGTTTTCACAGCAGTGGAACTGTACTGGAGCTTTGCATCTATAGCAGTATAAATGAAATTAGCCTCTCTTCTTTCATCAGAGAGTAATTCCCTTCCCACTGGAATACTTTACATCTTATTTTATATAGGGATCACTCTCTCTTTCACTGTAATCACAAATATGTATTTATCCATTATATTTATTTGATATCGTAGTTTATATTATATATACAATAAATAGATTTACATAACAAATAGCAAACAGTAATGTTCTTGAGGTGCTGATGGAATCAGAGGGAAAAAAATCCTCTTTTTTTTTTCAATTTCAAAATTTCAAGGTGCACAGTTTGAGGTTTTTTAATTACCCTCAAGCCTAATTTAATAGCATAAATAGCACCACTGATTTTGTCTTTGTTGATTACTGTTTTTGACCTGTGAGGTCAAACATAACAGTCCAAGGTGTATTGTTACACCAAATAAATTCCATCTTATTAAGTGTTTTGTGACATTACGGTAAAAGTTTTTATGTGTGTGCATTTTTTGTTTTAGTGAGGCATTAACAGCCACATGTTAGGGTTTTTCTCTCAAATACATATAAATAAATAAATACAAATAAATCCCATTTCAAATACAGTAAGATTCTGCAAGGAACAAACTTTTCTTCCTTCCTATTAGATATTAACTTTTTTTATGTCGTTACTAAAAGCCCCAGTACAAATTATTAGCAATTAATCTGTGATAAAGCATCAGAATGCCGTCTTATTTTTAGCAATCAAAACTGGAAAATGTGGGCTCTGTTTTCCAATTGGCTTGAAGCAGAATAATCCCATTGACTTTGCAGTGGAACAAGTTATAGCCAGCTAAGTGGCTATTTTTTTGACTTTGCTAATTAGCAATTTTGAACATTACGTGTCAGTCAGTATCAATTTGTAGACATGATGCCATGCGAGTTGAATTCCTGATTCCACTAATTACCCCATGCTGCTGTGATTAATCCTGTATTGTGGTGGAAGCAATTGCAGAGCTTCAGGGGTTGTAACAGCCATAAAAGCATCCCAGGCTTTATGTTTTACGCCGAAACAACGGATGAACATCTCTCACTTTCTGGAAATCAGGAAGCCTGTACCTGTGTGGAGCCATGTGAACAAAATCATCTGTCAGTAAGTTTTATTTTCAAAAAAACCCAAGCCATTCATGCAGCTCCATCGAAGCCCCGATTCCCCATGAAGTTCAAGAGACTTTCTCCCTTGTTTGAGAAGAAAAGGGGGGAGAAGGGGAAAAGTAATTGAAAATGACAAGAGGGAAATGATGCAGCTGAATGCTTTGATAAGCAATCAAGGCTTAATAGATTAGAAAATATAATTAATTACTTAATTATTCTCAAACTGGTTGTTGGTGCTAGATGGTTCATTGAAAAGCCATTGTCGTATATAAGGATATGCCTGTTGCATGAATATCAGTCACTGAGAACCCATTGCTGCTTAGTGGGACCTATTAGTGACCGGACTAGTTGTTTTGTTCAGTACATACAGCTGCATACATACGTTATATAACTTCCAAAAGCTTTATAAGCATTTGCTGGTTATTTTCCCTTGCCGTTTTGCTGGAGCGTGATGCTGATGACCACAATATTGCTGGAGTTATCATACAAATAACCTTGGAAACCGAGGTCTAGTTCGGCTATCATGTGCACTTCTTACAGCAGTAAAAATGTGCAATGCATATAAATACATAGTGTACTGACAACATTCCTGTTAACATAAATGCATGCATTCTAGTCATCCAGAGGCACCAATTATTGCAGTAAGGCCTAGGCTTTAGCTGTTAGAGTCAAGTGAATATGGCATTCAGCTTCCATATTTCAAATCAAACAGGTTTCTCCGTGTGTAGGAGAAATCTGAAATTATGGTGTGGGTAAACTGCAAAACTGTCCCCACTCTCCTCTCCCCTCCCCTACTCTGATAGGAAGTAGAATAAAATATATATTTTTTCAGAAATAGTAGGTTATTCAGGCCAATGCCATAAATTTGGGAGGGTCCAGCTCATGATCTCATTATTTTCGAGTCCAGCAGTGCATGCTGTAAAAGTCCCATTTCGGTAGAAAATTCATTTAATTACTGTTGTTAGAATCAATGAAATAAAGGGAATGAAATAGAGCGTGAAATATAAAGCTGATTTATTTTGTGTATTGTGTGTGAGGGTACAAAAGGATAGCCCGTTTCCTTGTTTCTCTGCTCTGGATCAGTTGTGTCACTGCTACTTCCATACTCTGGTGTCTCATTCTCTTGGGTTATTCCAGATGAGCTGCTCCTGAGCTGGAAGCTCCGACCTCAGCTGTGTCAGATCCTGGGAAGTTCATAGGCAGACGTAGGAAGTTCCAGGCAGTGTCTGCTGGCATATATGACATGGAAAATGAAGAAGGCTGTGGATTATGTTTAGGGAAAACTAGGGAGGTAAACACTGAGTATGTCTGGTGCTTCTTTCAGGTTGGCTAAGAGTGCTCAGGGCACCTAGCAGTGCTCATCAGCAAATGGCAAAGCACTCTGTAAAAAAAGTCTTCTTCTGGAAAATCTCAGACCGCAAGTAAGAAAATGAACTGATCTCGGCTGCCTAGCAAGCTTGAGACAGAAGCCTGGCCTCTGGAGTCCCAGTCCTGGGTTCCAGCTCGTGGTGCATTAGGAGTCTGTTCTTTTCCTAAAAGCACAACATGAAAGTAGAAAAATTTAAGTAGAAACCTTAAAATGTAGAAACGTCCTTCCATGTTTGAAAATGGTATCTTTCAAATAAGAAGCTCTAAAATCAGTGTTCTTTTTTAAGTTTTATGGGTTGTTTTAATCCTAGAAATTATTTTTTTTTTCCAGCCTATTTCAGACTTTCGTGGAAATTTACCCACAAAAATCCCTGGGAAGCTGCTGCTTACCAGTTGATAAAAAGCATTTAGGTTACATTTTTGGCAGGGTCTAGAAAACAGTGGCCCTCCATTACTTGGATATATGATAGAGACATAAATGGCTGATGGAAATTAATGACCATTTGCTGAAAATCCTGTCAAGTTGGATACTCAAAGTAGTATCTGAAGAGCTATTGATCTTTATATCTAATTTTATATCTCCTTTTCCAGTTTGTGAAAGCATTTATTTGATGAAGAATTCTAAAGAGCAGATAAACGTAAGAGGATTTATTTAATAATAGAAGAGCTGTGTAATAATAGAATAGCTATCTGTTTGTTCCCTTAAACACCCTTTAGTTAGATGCAGCAATGGAAAGCAGTGATGGAATGACACAGATGGAGCCATCTGCATAGCTGAAGTCTGCGGGGAGAAGCCCTATTGCTTCAACACACTGCAGTTTTACCAACAGAAGACTGCAGAGCTGATTGCACTGAATTGCTGGAGCAAAGCCTGGCAGCAGCCTGCGATGGAAGAGGAAAACTTGTCCTGATGGTCTCCATTTTACTTCATTAGCTCCTACTGTGCCGGGGAGGAGCGTGGATTTGTATCTCCCTAGAGCCACCTGCCCCCATCTCACAGGGCAGGAATCTAGTGCTCCCAATGTCATTTCACCTGCCTTTCCAAAGAATGAAATTAGCTCCCTAGCAGATAGTCTGTGCTCTGTTTCTGTTCGGCTGCAGCTTTTGCATTTAGCAATGCTATCCAGAAGTTAAGGTCTCCTGCTGGTTTCTTTAATGTGCTTGCGTTTTGTCCTTAGCTTTGCTGAATAGCCTGTATGTTCTTCATTCTCCATCATTTCTTTCTGATTGTGAGGCTGAACTTCTATAAACTATTCAGAATGCTTACACAGTTATTATGCCTTGTTTAAGTGTGGGAGAGCGAAGATCAGCATCGTCTTAACCGTTGTTCAGGTTGTGCTTCTGCAGTGTCTGGTGCTATGGAACTTAGAATAATACTAATTTATAATCTGTGGCTCAGCAGCCACCTTGCTGGTTGGCTAGTGGCATCTGTGGCTTCTGTTGCTCCCTGGCTCTGCTGTTGATTGCTTTTTGACATGTTGCTTGGTCCTTCTCTGTTCTCCTTTCTTGGCCTGTGCATATATACATATATATATATATATATATATATAGTCCAATAGACAGACTACCAACTACCAAGTCATGACTTATTGTTGTACCTGGAGTTGCCATATCATTAGCAATGATTGTAACCTCAACTGTACATGGATCTTTACTAGCAGATAATTAGGCTGTAGTATTCTTCCTTCTGTGTCAACTTCTGGTTTTCATCTAAACAAGCTGCCTTTTTTTGGTTTCAGTGAACCGATGTATATCATAGGGAGATCACGTCATTCTTACACTAGACCAGACTTTCGTTAGGGTCAGCTAAGCAAGAAGACTTTCTTCAGCATGTTTTCCTTCTCAATCACTGTTGTACGCAAGCTTGCTTTTCTGTTCTTTGCTTGGGCTATTGCTAGACGTGGCATTCTGAGAAGCGCAATATCTATCAAGATCAGTATTAACATAATGAGAATATGTCTTCTTGTTATAATATCATTAACCGAAACTCTAGGAAGCCTGCAAAATAACTCTTTTCCACTTGAATTAAACTCTGTCTAGCTAAATGAGTGTCTCAAATTGAGTTCAGATCACACCCTAGTTAAGGTTTAAAAGGAATGAGGAGAAAAATGTAAATCCTGCTCCTAGTTCTGGATTCAGGGCTTTCCAAAAGGCAGTTATGGGATGGAAGTAAGTAAAGTGCTATCTTGGGGGTATGTACATGGGAAGGGGATACCAGAGGGTCGTTGAGATGTGTATGATAAAGGTAATTAAAAAGAGCTGTGTGGGGGGATCAGCAGATAGTTTGATAGCATGAAACGATGATGTTTCATGTGAAGAACATGAAATAAATGGGAGGCAGATGTTTATAGGATGCAAACAGTCGGTAGAAATGAGCTAAATGCAGTAGGGTCAGACTTGCTTGTGAAGATACCTTAGTTGAAGTTGTGCTCCAAGGCCGCCTCAAACATCAGCTTGCTGTTAGGTTCAGCGAAGTTAAAAATAGCTTCTCATGCAAAATTACAAACTCTCTATTCAGTTGCATGATGCTGTTTATTTCCCCAAAGCTTTTGTACTGTCATAACAGTGTTTCGTACCAAGCAATCCCTATATTAATCAAAATTACCCCTCTACTCTGGTACACAATTTATAAGAAAATGTATACAGCATTCTGACATGTTTTTTAGCATAAGCAACCTTTCAAGAGTTCTGTGCATTTAATAAACAATGCTGTAAATCAGCTCTGTGAAACCAATATCACGTTACCATGGCAAAGAACCAGGATATGAAGTGAGGCTGGTTGTAGTTACAGAAAAGAGATGCTGTGGCAGTGGGCAGCTTGCAGGACCTTTTATTACTACTTACACTGCATCTTGTCGTCAATACTGTTTTATTTTTTTAGCGATATCAATTTTTCATGATGGAAATATAATGTTTTTTGTAGTTTTAACAGCTCAAATGAAAACACACAGTCCTCCTCTTAGTTATAGATAAAAATCAGGAGATAAATCTACTGGCATCAAAGTTGCTGGAAGTGAAAGTGCTACAACTCTGCACCCCTACTGCTACCCGTGCATGTGGAATAGAGAGCAATATTCACACCTTTTACATGTTTACGTGGAGACAGGCTTAGTTACTTGTTTTTAGTTTCATAAAATACCAGAGATTCAGTATCAATAAAGGCTTTAAGGCCATTGTTGCTGTTTCTAATACACCTAAGTAGTGATAAGTTATGATAAGATCCAAGCTAAGCATAACAATCTCCTTGAGAGTTTAAAAAGGGATTTTTTAAATGATTTTAGAAGCTCCTCTGAATTGCTACCCCTTTCGAAACGCTAAGTAGTGTTGGAGTCAGACTTCCAAAGGCTGCAAGAAATGTTCTGTGGGATTTACAGAATTTTCTTGGAAGGTTAAGACCCAGCTTGTTTTGATTTCAATGATTTCCTTCTTTGAAAACAATTTTGAAAGGGGCCAGAGAAATCTGCCTTCAGCTTCAGACAATAAATATCTCGATCCTCTATTCCTTATTTGTGACTCTAAAAAAAATAGTAAAAGAAAAAACAAGCAAACTTTGGAAACAGAGCCAAAACTGTACAGTCACAATGTTAATTCTAGATGGGCATTCTCCAATATAAAGGTCTAGCAACAAAGAAACGAACTTTGCAGCTTTTTAACTGCTTTACGTTGATTTGCTAAATTAAGTAGGAAAACACAGAATTCCGTTGTGTTTTCCATAGTTGTGTGTCATTCAAAAAAAAACAGAATTGCAGCAAGGGAAAATAAAATATATATATAATTTTTTTTCAAAAAATTTTTGAATTTTTGAACTTTTAGGGATAAATTTAGTGTAATAGGTTTTCTTTAAAGGTAGGCATGACTATCAAGTATGAGATTAAATGACACAAAGTCTATATATGTAAGAAATGTCCACCAGTTTTTAAGTACAGGAATTCTGTTATTTTCTTTCAAAAGCTTTGGGAAGTGGAGTTACTAAGAGTCCCAGCTTCCTTCCTACAGAGAATGAGGAGAATCCCTATTAATACAGAAAAAGGTGCAAAAATCTCTTGTTTCTCTCATCTCACATGACTAAGTGTGTAGAAGACAAATATCTTTCATTACACTATGTCAAAAACTTTGCTGCTGGTGTGTGGATTAAGTAAACAGCTTGTTAGTACCACAAGCTATAAAATACTGTATACTTAAAGCTTGGTTCCTCTTAATTGTTAAGCTCATACTTAGCTTTATGCCTGGAAATGGTTCCATACACTTCACGAGGGATATTTCAGTGTACATTACACAGATGTGCCATCACTTGAAGGGTCTGGTTTCTGTAAAAAGGGACCGGGAAAAGTAATTCTGTCTCCTTTCTTGTCTCAGAGGATGTCTTGAATTTGGGCAAATCAGTTGCAAGGGCCCTGTTTATCTTCAGCACGACCAAAATTAATTAATTTTTGTTACGCAGGCACCTCAAGGTCTTGGGCTTGGATATGATCTAAATAGACAAAACCCAGAGAGGTTATTTCCTCCATTTTGCAGACGGGGAAGGGGCAAAGTGTGATTAAGTACATAATATAGACAGATGACATTCATGGCACATCTGGAAAACAAACCAAGGTACTCAGTTCGAAATAAAATACCTTCAAAAACAGCAGGGCATTGTGATATTCTAAGCATTTATTACCTGATCCAAAATGCACTGAAATTTCACAGAATCACAGAACCATACAATGGTTGAGGACATTTTTTTTTGAAATGTATTAAAGTTTATATTTAATTTTCTTGGATTTTTTTACATTTTCAGTTTTAAGCCATTTCTTTTGCAAAGTTCAAGTACTTAAATTTCATGCAAGTGCAGGTATCATAAAGGCAATATAAAATAATAATGTTTT
>VZSG01000302.1:193995-233240 GCA_013398315.1 Nothoprocta pentlandii
ACAGTCCAACATGATGTATGTGGGCATTATATATTTCCAGGCTGCGTTTGCTTTTACAAAATGCTGCAGATTGACCTGGGAAGCAGGGTCTCGAGAATGAAATATCCGCTAGCTAGACATGAAGGGCAAGGATGAAGACTTTTTCCTTTAAAAGCAGATGGAAGGATCTCAGCATGGTTAAGGGCATTGGTTATGAGTCTTGCCGTGGTGTAAGCACAGGAGCTGGCGTCCCAGTGTTAGACCCCAAATTCACACTGCATCAGGTATGCTGAGGGAGGTGTCACTGGTGTGGACAAGTGGCGGCAGAGCCCTCAGCCAAAGGACGTTTTGGGCAAATGGATGTACTCTTAATTGCTTTTTGCATTGTGGTTCAGGGGAGCTGGAAAAACAAACAGTGCTCTGGTTTGTCACGCGGAACAGAGGATGGAGGTTACAGCTCCTCACACTTGCTTCTCATCTGCAGCTGTTCTCATTCTGATAGGTAAACATGGGGCTAACAATGCAGCCTACCTAGCTGTCACTTCGCTGGGAATGCTCCTGTTGACAACTGAGCGTTTCCATCACGGCCTCTAAACCCCTTGGAGAGACGGACCTCGTGCCTGCCTTAAATGCACATTAAGGCTGCGTTTTCTTCAGTTCACCTTCCAAGGGAAACAGTGCAGCTGTTCATTGTTTGCAGCACTTACTGCAAGAGATTCATTTACAGGAGATCATTTTTTCCCTTGGAACTTCAAAGGAACTTCCTTTGAGCTCCTGGCCACAAAGACACGGTGAATAACTCCGGGGGCTGCGAGCTTTGATGCAGAGCTGCTCTGCTTTACAAGGGCTCCGAAGTCAATCGGCGGCACGTTCCCTTCCTCACGTGGCAACGGGAAGAGACGGCATTGCGTGGTGTTGTGTTGCAGCGGGTTTTGAACCTGTGCTCCCGAAATTCCTGTAGCACGGGAAGGAAAAGGGTAACCATGTCAAGCAGTGTCCAGCTGGCAACCGGGCTCTGTGCTGCTGTCAGTCCATTCGCGTTGTCTCGCCTAAGCAGCTGGTTTGTTAAAGAGGGAGCGAGGGCTCTGGGGCTGTTTCTTAGAGCCGTTGGGATTGTGTCACTCCTAGTGTCACAGCAAAAGTTGGATATAATTGCGCTACGTGTTGGCCTTTCTGATTGCATTTGTGTTTCGATGCCAGCTTGTGCACCTTATTTCAGGGCAAAGAATTGGCAGGGGAATAACAATTGCTGGGAAACTAATGGATACATAAATAACCTTTCCCTGTTTGCATTTGTGTGAGTGGGAGCAGACATGGGCCTACAGAAGAAGATACTAAATTAAGGTGTCACCCAGATGATTCTGTTTTAGCCAGGATCCCCGTTGTTCTTGTTCCTTCTGTAACAAATTACGTTTGTTACTGAAATATATCAAATGTTGTAAGTCTTGTGCTGATCTGAGCCCTTCTCTGCTATGCACTCCCATGGAGCTCTATTTAAAGATCACCAGAAAGCTTACATTGCCTTATAGAGAAGTGCTGTTGATTTGAAAAAGGATAGAAAGAGTTGGGCTTGATGGGAAAAAAGAAACAATATGATAGTTTTACTAGCCTGAGTTGTAGACCATCTCTAATTGATTTAATTACCCTTAATCTAGTTATCTGGAACACTGGGACCAGGTGTTATGATTCTAAAACATAGGGTGCCCCTCTTAATGCAAAAAAAGCAAATCTTTTGCTAATGTGATTGGCTGTATTTGGGCCATACCTTAACAGTGCCATGTATCTAAGTATGCAATTAGCATTACCCCTTGTCCAAAGTCTGGTAGAAAAGTCATGGATTAGAGAAATACACAGGTATTAAGTATATGAAAGACTTTATTATTCAGGAACTTGGAAACATCTACTTCATAGATGCTGGATGAGTAGCAGGGCTGGTTCTGACAGATGCTGGGCCCTGACAAAGGACCCAGAGAGCTGAGAGGGACAGACCTGCCAGGTCGAGAGTCACCCACAGAGAGGACTGGTCCAAGTGACACTGTCACAAACCTTCTCGTTTGCAAGGAAGGCCATGGGCAAGATGCAGGAGAATGGGAACAGGCTTGAAGTAAAGCACTCCCCAGAGTGAGGCACCAAGGAAACAGTGCCAGAAAGCAGAGAGAAACGATGATCAGAGACAAGAGGACCAGCAATATCAATTAAATATTTAATTACCATACAGCACTTTTCACTTGTTTGTTTGAAGAACTTCACAATAAGGAAGCACAGGGGGGTGTTAAGGTGCATTTTATGGTTATAGTTGTTTCCAAATGCAGCTGAACTTGAATTCTTGAACTTGGAGAGAACTTTAAGGTGGGCTGATCTTAGAGAGCCAAGAACCGAGCCTAGTTATCTCATGCAGGAATAACAGCTTCAATTCCTTTTTTTTCTCAGTTTCCTTTCTATTTTTATATGCGTAGTGATACCTGTCTTTGATAAAACCTTTGATGCAGGTATTTAACTCTCTGCATTGCCTGGGGGGAGTTCTTTGACCTCTCTTTATTCATCTGTATAATGAGGATAATGATGCCTATTTGCCTCAAAGCAGCAATGGAAGACAAATCTGAATAATGATGGTAGAGCCCTTGGATGAAAGCTGCACCACAAGGGCAAACAACTTGGGTTTGTTTGCTCTTGTTGCAACTGTGATCTGACTTCATGAATCTCTCAGGCTGTAAACGAGCTTGAGAACTGATGGACTGGAGCATGTCCACTCTGAATCCTGACTACTAATATTATGACCTGTGTAGATTTATTCATGGCTTTGTTGGCCTCTGTGTTCTCTCTTGTATCCGTGTTTAAAGTTCCTTCAATAATTTATTTACTTGACAGGCTTATTTGATGCTGCTACTGTGAAGTCAGCTGATGAGAAGAGAGACCAAAGAAAAGGGATTTGATGAGAAGTCTAATGGATGGAAATGAAACAGGGAAACAGTGGGCAAATGAGTTGCCTTTTGCTAATAGCAGTTTAGTGACAGAGCTGAGAATGCACCCTAGTTTCTTGGTCCTTCACCCTGCACTTTAAGCAGTAGTTCCTCTTCAGCTGTCCTGCCAACAGCTCTCTTTGCATTAAAAAGATCTGAGCTTGATCCATCTTACACCAGACTAATGGTGATCTTCAGAGTGTCATAGCGCAAACATTGACAGTCCCATAGTCATGTGTATTCTCTGGTGGTGCTTTTAAGCACAGCTGTATGTGTGTTGATGATGAAGCCATCCAAAACACAGTCTGCTTCTCTTGGCACACTTGAGAGCTGAGTCTCATCCCTGGCTCTGAAATGATACTGGTGTTTTATTTCAGATTAGTGTTATACTTTTGATAGGGGTCTCAAGACCCTTATGGGTCTGTAATGGGCTTCAATTCACATCACAGGACAGGGTCAGAGACCACGGATGGAGTTCTTTGGAGATGAAACTCAACTGAATGTGCTCCTGAATGTGGAGCTGAACATGGAACTGAACATGTTCCTCATGGAACACCTGTCTGGAGATGTGTTGCTGTAATCTCTCTGGAATGTGTATGGTGTGGACATGGTGCACAGATCACCAAATCTTGTGATGTGCAGATGTGTTTGTGCTGGACACAGCTCTAGTGGCCGTATGATACGGGAATTCACATAAGAACGGAAGATCTGCATTCGTGTTTTTAGCTTTTTGAAAAATCTGTCCCTCAATCTGTGCATCGGTTTCCAGATCTTTTGCTAGTTTGCTGTCTTCCTCTCTCCCACCGTTCATCTGTCGTGCCTGTCTGGAGCACAAGCTCTTCAGGACAAAGGCTCTTCCTAAATGCATGAGCAGTGCTTGCCACGATGCAGTTTCCATTTAGCTCCAGACCTGAAGGCGCCACAAATAAACATCAGGTTATAGATTACAGGAGGGGAATTTTCTTTTTATATATCTTCTCCCAATCTGGTTTACCCTTGCATAGCTAGGGATTGAGTCATGATATTGCCTTGATCTTACAGATTAACTAGACTGAGTATCTGTTCTAGATGGCTGCAACTAGTGTCGACTTGTCAACGAGAAAAAGAAGAAGATCCCTTGCTGTTAACACAGACCCTTCCAGCACCCCAGCAATGCACCAAAATAACGCTGCACTCTGGAAAAAAAATTGAGTTACTAAGATTCCTTGCTGATCCTTTCTGACACACAGGAATTACCTTTTCCAACCAGAATGAGTTTGAAAAATATCAGAATAGCTGGAGAGCGTTTGGCTGTTCGCAAGATTGTTCGAGTATGCAGTTTCTGTTGGTGTGAGCAGCAGATATTTCCAGCAGTGGCTCCTTCGGTTCTCAGAATCTAGCTCACGGGGCCAATTTTATTTTCCAGCAGTTTCAACCTATTCTTTTCATTTATAGTCTGTCACTGCTAAGGCGTTCAAGCTCAAAAGCGGTCCAAGCAGGTACGGTTATTTTTGCGATAGATTCATTGAGGTTCATTGCCTCAGAATAGATTTGAGGATCCTTTGGTTTTCCTGCAACTTTCCCAGTGCAATTAGGTGGTAGACATTGAATGCCTGTGTGCTCTACAGCCCCCTCCTGGCTACATGCAATAGTGCTCAGCCGTGTGGTCCTGGTGCTTTATTTCTATTTGAATGCTTCACAGCACTTCTTCAGAGCTGGTCTCAGGTTTCTGGTCAAATTTACACATTCCAATTTGTTTGCAACTAATTATAGCCTTGAATCCTTCCAGCTGGCAGATTTTTAAAGAGTAGAGGGGAGAGCTTGACACAGAGCAATCCCAAGAGAGTTTCGAGCTGAACTTGTGTCTGGATTGGTTCTCTGTTGCTTTTTAGATATAGGATAGAAAATTAAGAAGCCTTCTTATTTTCGATTTCCTCAGAGAAAAGACGATTTGGACTTTCTCTACTTCTTAACCATCTCGGCCTTGCGATTTCCATCCCTGTCCCTTCCAGAGAGGCCATTCCCCGGGCTCAGGGTGCAAACTGGGAAGGCTCATCTCCTAGCAGCCCCCGTTCTGTGCTGACATCAAGGCACTGCCTGCAAGGAGCCCTAACTCCAGGTCCTTCATCCTGCAGACAGTGCATCCGCATCGGGAATCCTGGTGCCAATTTTTCACCCTAATTGCTTTTTTTTTTTTCTCTCTCAACCTGAAATGCACTTTTTCCCCCAGCTTTGCCCTTTAGCATCTTCTCTTAGGTTGCTGCAAGATGCAGAGACTGTTCCTTAATCTTTCCACTTAAGGGGGCAGTTGTGTAAAGTCTCACGCCAATGCAAGTCATTTATCATTCCTGTGGGGAAGCAATAGGGTTGCAGTCTCCTTTTCAGTGACTTTCAGTGATTTAGGCACATGCTCCCATCAGCAGTAATGAAAGTGGCATGGGCACATCAGGAGGAGACGCTATCCCTTCTGCTGCTGGCTTAACATTCCTTCCCGTGTGTTTTTGCCACCATACACACTGCTTTCTTTGCTAGGAATCAGTGGAGGCAATTAAAATCTTGTAATTTCTCATGAACAGAATCCTGCTGACATGCTCAGCCTAAAAGGGCTCCCTCCTGTGTCCAAGAAGGCCTGTACTTCCAATGATTTCTTTATTCTCTACCGCCAGAAGAAATCTGTCACAAAGGAATTTGCCGTCAAAAATCTTCTCAGGAGAAGTTAAATAATTTATTTGGTTTGTATTCATTTTACAATTGTGATACTTTCCTTGCTCCTCTGCTTTTAGATCGTTGTGACATTCCTGAACACTAAGTCTGGGGACTAGACGGTCTGATGCACAGATCAGGTGCCACAACAGTGGTCTGGGCTTCTGTAGCTTTTTTTTCTTTATTTCTCTACCCTTTTTTTTTTTGTACAGAAAGGTCCCTTCAAATTCCATCCCCCAGCTTCACTCATTTCACTGGATTGTGCTGTTATGGAATACAATTGTGAGGGAACATACAGCCAAGGCTTGGATCGAAATTTATGACAGGTTCTAGGAAAGAAAAGGAGGCTTTCTCATTTTTTAATATGGTGCATTCCCATCTCAACAACTCTTTGTTTACAATTGATGGTACTCCAAAACCAATCAGAGCGATTGGAACCAATCAATTCCAAAACTGAAAGAATTTTGCAGTGGAAATGCCGGTGGCCAGCGGCAGCAGAGTGGCATGCAGGAGAGCATGGTGGTGTTTAAGGACCTCAATTTTTTTCTTAGCTCTGTCTTTATTTTCTCTCAGGTAACTTCTCATCCTTATTTCAGCTTTCTATACAGTGAGAAATGCATTTCCCATATAAAAGGCCCGGGGATAATGATGGCATGCAATCCTGAGGTCCGGTTTATTTACTGAGGCATGTAGTGACCTGCTTGGATTATTGCGCTGTGGTTGTCTATATTTTTATGTTTTGCTTAGAGGTCATAGCAGCTTAGGTTGCAGTCATGTTGTTTTAGCCCCTACGCAGGCAGCCCCTGCCTCAAAGAGCTCCAGTCTTCCAAGCAAACCGTGGTAGGAAATAATATTCCCCTTTTTCAGATTATGGCATGTGCAGGGTGACATTTGCCTAGGTGTCTCAGATATTAACTCCATAGCAATAATGAAACAATATAGAAATTACTTCAGAATCCAGAGCCAAAATTAAAATTTTCAGTAATTTAGATGTTCCTAAATATGTTTTTTGGTCTTTGAATGAAAAATAGACCGGTGTCAGCTCAGTTCAGAATAGCCAGTGCTTCCATCCATCCTTTGAAGGCGGCTCTCGGAAGGCTTTGGTTTTGTTCTGGAAACCTGCTGTATCCAGTGCAAGTTACAGTTCATTGTGCTGTAACTGAACTTTATCTGCAAGTGAATACAGTTTTCCTCTCGACTTCTACTGAGCCACTTTTGTATTCTTGCCATTCAACTGAAATGTAAAATGAAGAAATTTCCAGCTTAATTCCAGCTGGGAGGAGAGTTTTGGACTATTTCCAGGCTTCTGCAGGGACTTTAAAGGGAGGGGAAATCTTAGCTGCATATTAGATCCAAATGCAAGAGGAGCTCTACCCCTGCAAACCTTATAATTAGCCTTAATGTCCTTGCGATGCATTGCTTTTTTTTTATGCTATTTGAATAAAGTACACCATGCAATGAAAATTTGTGATAAATTAGCTCTGTGGTCTTCATTTAAAGTTCAGCATGGAAAATAAAAAAGCATTTGTTACAAGATTGAGTTATGTGCAGGATATCTGCAGCTATAATGAGCTCAAGTTTTCTGGCAGTGTTAGAATAAACCCTTGCCTGTATCCCCCACAGGATTTTTTTTTCCTAAAAGCGTATTTCTTTCTACTTGATTGTCTCATCTCTTGGAGATGATAAATTTATCTGCAAAAAGCTGTATTTGATGTTGTGCCATGAATCACATGAATTTACTTCTAGGATTAGCATTTGCAAACATAGATCATTTATTAAAAAAAAAAATTAAAAAAAAAGGCAGGAGAGACTTGGGCAGTTTCTGAGTATTTACCCAAAGAGAATGATGTGGGATTGAGGATAATCTTGCAGATCTTTCAGGTGTAGGACCGTCTTCCCAAGATGTGACTGTGCACAGCTCCAGAAAGCATGAGCTGAGGCTGACTCCTGGCTTGTCATGGTGAGGTTGTAGGAGCAACCAGCTTCTCTGGAGGGTTGGTCACAGGACCGTGTAAACGGGTGTTCTGGCTGTGCTGAACGCTGCCAGGTTTTCCAGTCCTTGCACATGCTCACACTGGTCTGGGTTTTGTAAAAGTGTTTCTTTCAAGGGGAATTCACCCAGTAAAGAGCCAGAACACAGATTTGTACTAGACTTAACTTGCACCTACCAGTGATGAATTTCCATGGTCTTGTAAAGAGGGAACTCCATGTGCTGGGAACAACCAAGATGCTCCGAAGCTTTTCCTTGCTGCAAGAACTGAGAGGTGCAGTGACTACTTATATTGCAAGTGTATTGAGCAGCCACTGCATCTGAGACTACATTGTGCTAGGTGCTTTACATACACGTGACTAAACACATTATTTACCTGTTTCTCTCTGTTTTTGATCTTTCTGGTGCAGGTACCTCACCACATGAAGACTTTACCTTATTACAGTTATGACCAACCAGTGATTGGATACTGCCAAGCTCATAAACCTCTCCATGTAAATAAGGGGTACGATACCATGTCCCGGGAGCAGGCTGAAACAACCAACCTGGAACTCAGTCGAGACCACAGCTTCATAGCTACAATCGCGCGTTCGGCCGCTCCAGCCATTTACATTGAGAGGATACCAAACTAATGATGGAGACACCTTCCTCATGGGCGGAGTGGGCAGTGCTTTGGAGGGACTTTTCATCTTAGAAGAGACCAGGGCAAGAAACTAAACTCAACCATTCCAGTTGCAGATGTTCCAACACGAAGGGAAGGGGAGAGAGCAAACTCCGCAGACTGTGGAAATGCAGTACCCACTGAGAACTTCAGGATTTCCTTTGCTTTAAACTTTCAAACAGATTCCTCAATGTAAATATTAAAGAGAGATTGTCAAGTTCTTATTAAAAAGATAGATTTCACTCTAGCTACATAAAGGGATGGATTAAGAGTTTTGTTTGTATATTTGATTTTTCTACATTGCACTGTTCCAGGGAAGGAGAACCACAGGTAAAAATTAAGGGGGACAGGGAGGGAAAGGGCTTGGGTGGGATTGTTGAGCCATGTTTCCTTATTAAGTGTTTATTACTCTTCAAAGATCCGTTTTCTTTATTTTTTTTCTTTCTAAAAAAAAAAAGCTTTTTTTTTCCTTATTTTTAAAGGTCGAACAGTAATATTTCAAACTTCAGAAGTGGGCATTAAAGCTCATGTTGTACCAAAAGGACATTGGCAATTGATGCAACAGACACAAAAAACTTGGGTGCATGTACATTTAAGACACAGGCTGTACACTGTGGAGGGTGCTTTTGATTTTTACTTCGTTGTGCTTCATTGTTGAAATTATAATTCCTTTTTGGTCTCTAAGAAAGGGGAAAACATGCAACGGAGTATCAGCTCTCATATTTACAGTCCAGCGGTGCCGTAAGCAAAATTAATGGACATTTGGAAACCAAAATGGAAGTGATGTGCTTGAAATGGATCAGATGGAAAATCTTTTAAAGCAAGAGTATTTTGGTGAAACTCACTGGCTGACGCAATTTCTAAAACACAGGAGAATGTGTACATTGGTTTTGGTTTTGCTTTTTTAAAAAAATAATTATTATGATCAGTTAGCTTTTGTGTAGTTTTTATCAATAAAATGACAACAAAAACAGTGGTGGAAAAAAAAATAAACATTATTTTGTGGTTGGGAGACCCCAGCCAAAGTACTGTTCGAATGGTTTCTCTGGATGTGTGCCACAGTGACCCAGGGGAAATTAGGGAACAGTAACTTTGTCCTGTTTCGCCTCTATCTCACCTCTCAGAAGAAGCTATAGAAATTGTTTAAAGTTTGAAAAATTAGAACATAAAGAAACTCAATTTATTTGGCCTTGTAAGAAATGGTTAAAAGATGATTTTATCAGAGCACTTATTTAAACCTAGGGAATGGGAGGAGGGAGAAGAAGAGGCTTTTATATATACATGTATATAAAAGGGTTTTTTTTTCTTTTGTCAGAAAGCTGGCTGTTACAATGAAAACCTTGAGATAAAGCTAAGACAGTCCAGATTAGAAAATAAGGTATAAATTCTTAACTGGAGGGAGAACAACTTTAGAGCAATGAGTGTTAGGATATAATGAATTTCTTGTGCTTTCAGGTATTTACTTTTGGTGTTTTTATGGGAAATAGAATTGGCTATAAGGTAAGGGCTTAATGTGTGAATTTCTGGAAGTGCTGAGTATTGTATCCTGTACACAATATTGTCTTCTATGTTTCTCACCTTAAAAACATGGGTTTGAGGTTTTTTTGGAATAAAAGAAGGAATATGTATGCATGTATTCTTTGAGCTAGGCAGCTTGTAGGGAAACACGTAAGTTCAAAGTCAAATTGATGCATTGAAGCTAATATATTCAGAAATAATTAAACAGGAAATGAAACAATAAGCAAATAAATGAATGAAATGAAACAATTAAAAGGTTAGACAATGAGTTTACAGCTGGTTGAATTAGACATCTTTGTATCTGTCAGCTTTAGCAGCGCTAGAGACAGAGGCAGAAAGCCGCTTGAAACACCAGGCTGCTTCAAATTGAGTTTATAACGTTGACCCACAGCCTGTTGAACTCAAAATGAAAAATCTCCTTTGATTTCAATGGGCTCTGGATCAGCAATAGAATCCATTTCATAGAGCATCTAAGGTGGAATGGCATTTCTGTGCTCTGGAAGATTAGGATGGTAGGGCTTTTATTAGAAAGTTCATAACAAAAAATGTAATTCTGGTTCAGTCTTCTAGCTGGCGGTTGTGTGTACGCCAGCTTGATGCTATCAAAACCAGCGAAGAAAATGTATCGCCCTAATACTTAATGTCTCTCTGTGTGTTTTTTCTTGAAATCCCAGCTGCTGGAGTCATGTGAATATTGGAGAATATCTATTTTATTTTTAAATTCTATTTCTAATCTTCATGGATGCAACTTCCCTCACATTCTGGAAAAAGCAACTTGCGTAACTACTGAAAGGAAAGTGAAGGTAACAACCAACCAACCACTCCCACCCCTCCAACTCCTTATTGTTCATTTTCTGATTCAAACACAATCTCACAATGTCAGGTTAGCAGTCATTTGGTAGATATTTGGAACTGACCATTTGGGACCACCTCTGGCCCATTGCAGTCTGATCCCAGGTTTCCTTGCAATTTTGGGGATTTTTGCTGCCTGAGAACAAAATATGCTATTGTGGGCAATCTTCTGCATGGATTCACATTTTTTTTCTCCTCCTGTGAGTGTTGCTGGGTTTCTGCTGATGCCAGTTTGGGAGAGAAGCCTGTTGCTTTTCTTGGCACTCCTGAAGATGAAGGAGGTAATGTTCCAAGAAAGGTTTGAAGACATAAAATTATACCTTGGTGCTAAAGGTCATATAGAACTAGATATTTATGTGCCGGGTTGCTTTAGCTCAAAGCAGGAGGAGTCATTGCGGCATGTATTAAGTAACCTGAATTCGTTTTATCTACTGCTAATTAGGCAGTTGTAGAGATGAAACTAAAATGCCTCTATGCACGCCTGCCTGGAATTCTACACAGTACCTCAGAAAATGAACTTCGTGTTAACCTTGGCTGCAACTATAGCCAGAGCTCCTTAGTTGTAAGGTAGAAATACTGTAGGCACCTTCAGCTCCAGTTTTTCATTATAAGTTTCATATCTGTTTTTGTTTTTAAAGTGCCAGCTCCTGGAATCCTGTGATAATTTGACCACTTCAGCTTAAAAATATGCATCCGCTTTTCTTAGGGAAAGTCTTTCTACTCCTCTTCATGCTCTTTCTTCATCCTCTTCAGTTCGTTTGATGGACATGACTGGGCTGCGAAGGGAAGATGAAGCGACTCCCCCAAAGTTCAGGTAAGGCTCAAGAATGAGTATCTTTGTACAATATCTCTAATGTTTCCTTTCCTAACAAACTGCAAAGGGGGTTTTATCCAAGCAAACTCACTGCTGAATGTTTATCATGACATGTTTATGGTCATTCTAATGGGGCTCAAGGCTTCTGCTTGCTAGCTCCAAAGACATGGTGCTCTTCAGCGGTGCTTTAAGTGAACATCGTATGAAATTTACTGCTTTTGATGTATACTTTAATTGCAGGTAAGAGAATATTTCTAATAGGTACAAATAAGCTGTAAAAAACCATACTTCTCTAAGTAAATTTGTGCTTTTTCTCTAGAAATTGCCAAATTTGGTCAGGAGAGAGGGGAATGTTCCAAAGTGAGCAGAAGCTGAAACACTGCATAGCTGCAAAGCAGCCCTAATACTGCTGTGATTCCTAATTAATGAGATCCTGCCTCTCATAGAGGCAAAATGCAGCTGATCAGATGCCACCTGGCCAGGGAGTTGATCTCATTCCCGCTGCATGCGTGTGGATAGGAATGTTACATAATTAATTGCACAGTGATTGCAGGAACTCCCTGGGGACTTGCCGCTTCACCTGGGTGGTGTCAGGAGAGAGCCGTGTTGCTGACTGTGCTTTACCACACAATTCGGGGGAAATGGCTTTGAACTGTTCTCCACTCCTAGCTGTTAGTGTCTCTTGTTTCACCTCTGAGATTTTTAGGAGAAAACCTGCCATTTATATCCAGCGTTTTGCACCAGTGCAGACTTGGTGTCAGCGACAAGTTTGGTACAGATAAAACAAAAATGATAACAGAATAATAATAAATTTAGGAAAAAAAATCGCTATCTTCTGTACTTTCCCCACCATGGTATTTTTTTTTTTTTGTGTTCAAAGGCCAGGTAAAAGCAATTTGTTAATGCAAAAACTGTGGTAGCTCGTGACTTGCAATCATTGCTTCAGACTTCCCAGTGATCTGAAGCATCATTATTTCCTAAAAATGTGTTCTCAAAACAGCAGGATAAAAATGTGTTCTCAAAACAGCAGGAATTAGGGGATCTTTATAAACTGGTGAAGCGGGAAGAAGAAAGCATTTTCTTCCAAAGCCCTCTTGGGATCTAGAGTTGAAAGAGAGCTAGCGTAGTATATTGTGCAAGGAGAGGGAGACGAGGGCACTGTTGTTTGTTTTAAGAAAATAAGGACTGACAATTTAGAACAAAATATATTTTGTGTCACTGTCAATACTTGTTTTCAGAAAAAAAAAATGTAAAGGCATGTGGACACTTCATTCAGTAAAAGCTTTGGCTACCTATAATGAAACCATAGGATAGGAGAAAAATGTGCTTTGGAAAGGTCCAATGGAGATCATCTAGATCAACATCCTGCTCAAAACAGGACTAATGGGAAAGTTAAATCACATTTTAAAAGTTGCTTACTCCTTGTTTTTCTTTTTACTTGGTGCCTCACCTGAGAAATATCTGGTTTCAGTGACTGATCTGTTGGGTGAGTTCTTTGGGCCAGCCTTGTGCAGGGGGGCTGGACAAGCTGAGCACTGTAGCCCTTAGTCTGATCCTAATACCTTGGGATCTGTGATTTCTTCTAGATACGTCTACCCATGGGACGGTTTTGAGGATGTGTTTGACTGGAAGAAGGTTAGATTAATACAGGCATATTTCTCAACCATTCTCTGAAGTTTAGCAAGTTGGAACACTTGGCATTTAAGATATGTGATAAAGAAATGAATCAGACCTTTTCTTGAGTTAGTAATGTGATTTTAGTATTTCATTATTTCATTATTTCATTATTTCATTTCATTATTTCATTTTAGTATTTCATTTAGTATGTCATTACTCTTCATGGGATCCCAGTCCTGGATGCTGGGTCTGTAGCTGTAACTGTGGTATAAGGAAAAGGAAAAGGCAGTTCCTCTCTGAAGAGCTTTCTAGCAGAGCATCACTAAAGGCGAATTGTATGATTGCAAAAGAGCACGTGAACAGAATATTGGCTGTAAAAAGTACTGGAAATAGGAATGGTTAGTAGGTAGAATGGTTAAAAAGGCAACAGTGCTAACACTAAAGCACTCTAAGCAATGCCAAGAATCTTCTTAAGAAGGAAGTGGAAAGAGGAAGGTACAGATAGCAGATGTTTGTGGGCAACTCCTCCAGTGCTCCAGGAAAGGCATGGTAGGAAGAACAAGTGTGCATGCCTTAAAAACAAACAAACAAAAAAAACCCCACAGAGATGTGATAGAGACTGGCATTACTGAGTGATGAGAGGCAGGAATTGTATTTCATATCACTGAATCCGAAGCGTGGGGCTACATTCCTTTGGAAGTACCATATATAAGGCAAAGGAATGAGCAGGCCCGCAAACCACGAGGGGTAGTCCACAGATTGTAATTTACTAACAACATACTCACTATTTGCAACGTATTTATAGCATATTATGTAAGATAAATGGTTGGCAAACATTTATAAAGTATTCATGGGACATGCCACTGTTCAGTGATTTATAAATCAGTGCAATAAAGTGTAAGCTGGTGACAACGTTTCAGATAAATTCATCACAAAATATTTGCTGTGCATCAGTAATTCTAATAATAATTAGCTTGCAGTTTATCTGCAGGGTCTTTGGGAATGATTTACAGATCATTTTCTTACTAGGTAAACTAGCAAAGGCTTGAAGGTTTACATAGATGATTTGCTAGACCTCTTTGGCATTCACATTTTTATCTGATCAAGGGTGAACAACTGAGCCCATTCTGTGCATCTTTGCCAGAAATACAGTGTAGTAGGATGCACGAGAGGACTTGGGAACTAACTGGAGATACTGGCCTGGGAATAATAGAACAACCCTGAGTGCTTTTGTCAACAATTAGTTTGAACACAGAGGCAGTGCCCAGGTCAGATCTCTGCCATGAGCTTTTCCTGTGCTCCTGGTTTCATCTGTTCCAGTCTCCACCTTTGACAGTACGTTTCCCTTTTGATCATCCTTTGCTTTTTGGTCTATGATGTTTCCAAACAGATTGACTCATTATGGAGCTTAAATAAAGCAATGCACTTCTATTGCTTGGGTACTGATGGAAATTTAAAACTTCATTTTTTCCATTCTTTTTAACCCAGGTCATGCAGTAAGACATTTAATAGAAATGTTAATAGGAGCACAGCTGAAGAGGGGTGATTTAGTTCTGGTGGGGTGATTTAGTTCTGGTGGTTAATTCCTTTCACCTGAGTGTAGTTACAGGCTCTTTGCTGTGCTTGGAGGTTGCTGGTATGGCCCTACTTCAGTTGTGCTGGAGGAGCTTGCAACAGAGGAAGGAAATGCCTTCAGTTCTGCTAGAAGTAAGTATCTGAAGTATACAACTCTTAAGATATACCAAGATAGAGACTTTTTGTTTTTTTACTAATTGAAATTGTATCTGTTGGGATGCAGATGTAGATTAGTTTAGATTTATCTGTACAAATATATATCAGATGTTCTGGTGGTCTGATAGATTGGCAATGCAGTGCTTTTTCTGGCTTACACGCTCTGCTTTGGAGACTGTAGCTGGTTTTAGAGTCACAGAAGATAGAATAACATGTATTAGTATTTGTAAAATTGGCATTCCTATATCTACTTATATTTTTGTATCCATATATCTATCTGTGTTCTTATTTATATAGATAGATAGTCATTTTCTACCATGCCGGTAGAAAATATTTAGACAAGTGGTAGAACTGTAATGAAGATAGAGGGTATTAATTATGGTGTCTTTTGGTTGGTAGTTGATTAATATGGTTTATTCTCCTTTGATAAAGTTTTTAGTGAATAACTGTAGCACCTTGAAATGATGAATAGAGGCATCCAAACCAGTCTGATTGGAAATTGCAGGTAGGCCTTATGTAGCTGTTTTGCTTTGAGTTTCCCTGTTAAAACTGAGTACTTAAGAACAACTAGAACAGTAAAACTCCATTTGTGCTAAACGGGACTGTATAAATTCCATATACCTTGTGCATGGACTTTATTAGCTCTGTTCCTACTAAGAACAACCTTCAGGCCCTGGCAAAGTGAGGGCAGCAATATGAGAGTCTTACGTGATTGATTTGCATAGTTAGACTCATGGTGGCAATAACCATCAAAAGAAAATGTTGATTGATAGCATTGGACAGCATGCCCGTGGAGTGTTGGACATCTCAAGTAAGGAGATCAGTTTGAAGCTCTGATGCAGGAACAGGTAAAGCCTCAGGTATTATCGTAGGGAGCCATCACTTCAGTGTGAGCATCCCTGGCCTCTCCTCAGGTCTTAGATTATTACTATAATGTGCTTAGGCATCTTGATTGAAAGGCTGTGAACTCACGTCTTGTCCAATACTCTTTGACAGATACTCTGTGGCACACCTGGCTCTTCTCTCATGTCATATCTTGCATCTTTAAATTATAAGCTCCTCTGGGCGAGACTTGGCTCTTTCCATATGTTTCTTGGTGGAATGCTGTGCATGCTGCCAGAGTCTGATAAATAATGCAAATGACAGATGGTTAAGACAGGTTGATGGAGATATAGATGAAAGAGTAGAAGTCTGTGCTGTGGTGTCTGAAAGTTCAGATTTAAATTAACTGATGATGCATAATAGACAGGGATAGATGTTAAAGTTGTGCAGAATGTAGCTCATGTGCACTTGGTTTTGGCTGTGTTATTGTAGAGAGCTGCATTCAGATCTGCTATACAGTACTAAATGTTCGGTGGAGCTCAGATGCAGTTTGCATCTCTCCATACTTGGCTAGCATAGTAGCCACAGATAGGAGATCATTTTAGAATTGTGGAGAGTTTTTGTTGTTGTTGCATCATGCAAGGCCAGCGGTGCCAAAATATTCTTTACTTTCTCAAGCAAGACAATAGAAACAAATTTTAGTATGGGTCACCTTACTGTGTCTTCTGAGAAAGGAAAACCGAGTGAGTGCTCACAGCAATGTTCTACCAGTACTGTAGAAGAAGCCCCTCACGAGAGTTATCTTGATGTTTTGGGAGCAAACCTGGAGGAAAAGTGTGAGATCTTTACCTCGATCCAAGATCCAGCAGGAAACTTAGGTGTTCCTTCACCTCTAGTTTTATGCTCAAAGTTGATTTTAAGTATCAAGCAAGGAAGAACTTGTTGTGTTATGGAGAAGACAGATCAGGGACAAGGAGGTCAAATGCAAGGTCAACTTTTTTCAGTAGTTACTTGGTATCTCAGGTGTGTAAAATCTTGCTAATTATTATCAGATGTTTCATACTAGCCTTCAACAGATGCATATGATTCCACAGGCAGTGGAAAAGTCCACCTCAACATTTAACCATATTGGTAGTGGCAAAAAAATATGCCTCTTTAAAATGAAGTTTTGGAAAAGATGGAAAGTCCTGTTTGAACATTAAAAAGGAAGGGATTTTGTTCTAGGGAAATATATAACAAAATGGAGATAGATTTGTAAAGACCATAAAGTGCACCGTGTCAGTTAAGAAAATACTTTGTTTTTCCTTTAGCATGGATTAAGCTGGAGTATTTTAGAGCAGTGCACTTCATATATGGAATTGAGATCTACAGTAGAGGTTTCAAACTTCAAAAAGACAGCGTTATTTCAATTGCACCAGAAAGTTGCTTTGCGATCGGTTCCGTAAATAATATATGTATACTTGTGAAGAAAGCAAAAAATCAATACCTAGTGCAAGTTTAGCTCTGCGTGAATCCTAAGGAAATGTCAACAGTTTTTCTATGCTGTTTCTATTATGATCATCAAATGGTTTGGACCCTCTTTTGAAACCGTCTTTCAGTGATGGCTGTTACTTTTTGGTGAACTTCCTGCTGAATGTTTCGGGGGAAATCTGCAATCGTGTATTTTTATCTTCGGTGATGAAACTTGAGAGACTTTCATCGTTTCTAGAAAAAGTAACACAAAGTGAGTAATGAAACGTGGTGTACCCCTTGTGCAACAGGTAACAAAACCGTGAGGACTTGTCAGCCCTTCCCACGTGTTGTCCTGGACATGTTGTCTACACGAAGGAAGGAGGCTAGTGCCCTATAAATGTGTACAGGGTTGGTTTCATGTGGTCCCCTGATGCCTGCTAAGAAATGTAAGGCAGAATATACTAAAGTAGCCTTTCTTCTACCTTGGGCCTTGTTTTGTTGCAGAAGAAACCTGTTCCCTTCTCGTTTTGTCTTCTGAGGTGGGTTACGAGTAGGAACAGGGAAACCCTGTGAGCACTTCTCCCAGGTCAGCGTGTGGGAGCAGGAAACCTGTGATTCTCGAACTTCATTCCGCACTATCAAATGTAGATATGGACCAATAGTAAGGGTTGTGTATAAACCAGCCTAAACAAAAGCTTAGCACAAACCTTTGGCAATCTGATTAAAGACACATAATAAAATTTTAGGCCTTTTAGGCCTAAAATTTAGGGTGTAGTGGCCTTTGATATGACTTGAGCAATTTTGTTTTTCTCAGATGCTAGGTGAAAAAACCTGTTTTACCATGAAAAAAATAGTAATTACATTTGAAAGTGATGAATACTGATTATATTATTCACTAATCAGTAATAATGTTAAAGACTCTCTGACTTGGAGTTTTTCCTGTTCCATCTCCTGCTGATCCATAATAGAATCATGTTGTTTGCAGTTGTAAAATCAGCAGCTTGTAAATGAGTGTTAATACCTGGCTATCTATATTTTACATTAAAAAAAAAAATCTACTTAAAAGTTTTCCGTGGAAGCTGTTAAATTTTAGATTGCAACTGAGATACTGGCACTGAGTAGAATGAGTGCTCTTGGTGAAATTAGTTGGAGTATGTGGAAAAAGTCAAGTACTGCTTGCGGTGAGCAAGGGCATCCTAATCTTACTCCAAGGAGAAATAGATATGTCATCCCTGCAAGTAAGAGCTTTGTAGGTTCTTTTCCAGAGTCGTTGATGCTTCAAGTTGCTTCCTGTTGGCGCCAGTGCAATTAATGCAGACGTAGAAATTTGGAAAGCAGCATTTTGCTTGATTTAGACCAGGAGATGAAGTGCCCAGGTTAAAATAGACATGGCTATTTTGGCTAGTGTCCTGAGGCATAACGGGGCAACTTTTGGGGGCCAATATTAATTTTAGTAGGCCTCCTTTTCATTTTTTTGCCTTAGTATTATCTGTTTCAGGGGCAAAGTAGTAAACTGGTAGTAGTAATTCACATCCCCACCCAGGGATTGGAGCAGCTGCTGACAAGGGAAAACAGCAACAGATAAACCTGACATGACCAGTGCTACTGTTAAATGCTCAGCTTCAGCCTTTGTAGAGAGAGCCACCTTCCTACCTCACGAATTTGAACAAGAAATAATGGGGCATTTTAGCTGCTTTACTATTCATTAGTGTCTGCTTTCAGCGTAAGAAAAATGAAATTGGCATAAACTAGTGATTTCCCAATGATTTGTAAGTATCTAGTTCAATGACTTAGAGCTCCATAAATATTTGCAAATCAGGATTTGGAATTAGCTCATGTAATGCATGCAAGCAGCGTACTTTTCAATTTACTTATCAATGTAAACATTCATTTAAGTTGATGCTAATGCCAGGTTACATAACTTTCTGAAAAACAAGGAGATTTACAGTTTGCGTGCATCTTCAAAGGTCTGGTCGTGGGTATCCAAGTCAGACTTTGAGGCTTAAGCCTCTTATAGAACTTCACTGATTCAGATGATGGTGGATATGGCGATGATATGCCAATATGTTGGTTAAAAACAATTGGGTTGTGGCGGTAGCATATTGGATAGTGCTTTAAATGACTGGAAATACCATGGGCTCTCTTCTTACCTGCTTTGATCCATGTATGCCGACTTGTACTTTATCTGTGCTGTGAGGAGTTTACAATTTGAATACAAAAGAAAGACAAGCACTTCTGATTTGCATATATAGTGCCTTAAATAAGTCAGCACATCATTGCTTGGAATCTTTAGGCATTGCTGTCATAGAAGTAACATTAACCATTTCATTTTCTTTTGCTATAAAGAGCTCTGTTCTTTCAGAAATACTTAACCATATTTCTTTGTCTCAGTGGGAAAAGACTTTGACAATTTATTCCAAATATTTTTTCCACTGTGAAATGCATGTCTTCTCTCTGAGAAAATAAATCTTTTACAAAGCAAATCTTTTTATATCTTTCTATTTTTCTACATGATTGTTTAGTAGATCCCAATCTGATGCATTATGTCTATGTGACTGAATATACAAAGCAATTAACATTTATTATTGTTTCAAAAAACAGTAGTTCTTTTCAAAAGATGCAACTTTAATATTAAAGACTAATAGCTCATATTACAGTGTTCAGATACAAAAAGTGATAATGGAGCCTGTTGATATTTAATAACAGCTAGAGTCAAGGAATGTTACATTATGATAGTTTTGAAAGTTAAATTTGGAGTTTTCTGAATATTTGGAATAATTGCATCAGCATAAAATATAGTGCCCAAGAACTGTATGTTATGACAATATACCTCTGAAATGCTACTTGTCAATTTTAATAAAGCTGAAGAAACTTTCTATTTGCTACATATCTTTTTGTCTGGGTTAATGTTCTCTTGGGATAGGAGAAAAAAAGTGCTCTCTCGAGGACGTTATCATGTGGATACTGCAATTGAGAAACCTTTCTGGTTGGGCATGGTAAAGATGGGTGAGTTGACCTACATCTGCTCTAACTGTTCCCCATAGCTTTTGTCCTATGGAAATAGGATGCTGGATACTGGAAGGATACTGGTGTTATTGAACCATAGCCCCAGATAAATTTGGTTATGTTTGCATGTGTGCATTGAGTTCTGTTTGAGGTGCTGTTCCTGACCCTTGCTAGGGGAAGTTTTACCCCTGTAGTGTTAGCACCAGATTTGAAATGAATTATGAAATGAATGCTTTGGCATCATGAGAGAGAAAAACAGAGAAAAACACTTTTTTCTTTTTCAGTTCATATAAGAGGTAGAAAAGGTAGCTTTAGCATTCCTGCATGCAAAGACAGGAGAGCAGCAAGAAGGGAGAGCTGGAGGAAGAACTCTTCCAGGAGGAGTTTGGAGGAAGCAGGCATCAGAGTTAAACACATGTGCAGTGCACAAAGCAAGAGGCGAAGGCGGAAAGGAACTGAGAGGGAATCGAGATCGGGGCACCACTTTGAGTCGTTGTTCATTTTTGTGCCCCTTTTTAATTCCTTTTCTTTATACAAGTAAATGAAGAAGCAGAGTCACGTGGCAATGGAGAGAGGCAGGTGAATGAACTGAACAGTGGTGGAAGTTGATGGTGAAAGAGATGTTTCTGAGGGCAACAGGAGTGGAGCAGACGTTTGCTTCCAGGCTGCCAGTCAGCATGTTATCGAAGCTTGAAGTTCCTGGCCCCAGCTTTGCAGCAGGTTTCTGAAACCATCCTGGCAATGTGCTCTTTAGCACGCTTTCCCTCCCCTCTCATCTGAGGAGGCTATTTCTTTTCACGAGCGTGAATTTTCTTTCTCCTTCAGAACAACAAAGAATGCCTCCCCTTTGCTATTTCATCAAAGCTGGAAGTGGTCATTTGTCCTCCTCTTCAGATGTGGAACTGTTCCTTCATCTTCAATCCCTTCTCTGGAGTTGATGCTTATGAAGGTGTATGAGGCAGGTCCCCAGAGTGCTCTCAGGAGCAGAGCAGTGGACTCCTTGCTATTTGATCAGCAAGTCTCCCATCTATTTGCCTGAACTGTTGGGGCAACAAGTGGTTTTGTCTTTGTAGTTTTAAAACCTTTTGCTCAGCGAGCAGAAATTTGCCTGGAGCTTTGAAGTACTTGTCTGCAAAACCGTAGTCCAGCTCTTACATGTTTAGCCACCAAAATGAAACTGAGATGGGCACAACACTGACTAAAATTGCTCATGCTAAGCCTTTCTGATGTGATGTTGCTTTATGCACAGTTCTGCGTGTGAAATCAGTACTGTGATTCTTCTCTGCCAAGATGTTTACATACAGATTCAATTAAGGACACTGCTCGTTTGGAGCAGAGAGAAATCTGGTGCTTAAGGGGGGTTCCCTGTAGGGCAAGTCTGTTTGAAAGACTGCATGTGCCCATCTCTCCCTTTCATATTCCTGTGGCACCCAGTGATCCAGTTGGAAGGTGATTATAAGTCCAAGCACTTATTTATTCTGACATTCTGTATACCCGGCCCTTGTAAGATCCACATGGAATAGACAGGCAGGGTTTTTATTTTCTTTCCAAAGTCAGGGTTGCTTGTTTGCAAAGGGGGCAGATTTCATCCTTTTTTTCCTGTGTGTGTTTGACAGAGAGACAGGAGGGAAAGCCTTCCTTGTCAGCACGCTGTCTTCACTCTTCCCAGATGAAATGTTTGCTGAGCATCAGGCTGGTATTTGACCCCCAGTGGAACGGTTGCATGCAGGTTGTAGTGAACACGTTGCAGAACGAACGGATGCCCTTTCTGAGAGGAGAGAGACTTTATTGTGCTTTATCACAGGTCACTGCAATGACAGTTTGGTGCCTTCGAGGCTGTCACAGGGACTTGCTGCATCTGCTCTCGTTGGGGGAGTCAAATGGAAATGGAAAGCCCTGAGCTGTGTAGTACATCCAACATTCCCTCCGACTTGCTGAGTCGCCTGCTTGTAGGTCTAGTTGTTGTCGGTTTTTCCTCCAGAGATTTGGTGAATTGTGGATTTATGCTCCAGAAATTCCTCATCGCAGAACTTGCTGCAATTTGAACACACAAGCTGCATGCTGTGTAGCAGGTATACAAGCTTCTACACTTCCCACTCAATTCAACGCTGAAAGAGTGAACTGTTGTTCTGCGATAAGCAGAAGACAACCCTGTGTCTCACAACCCCAACACTTTTTGAGTTAGGAAAATGAGCTCCCATTTCTGATTTTGCTTAACTATGGGTTTTTTTGAGCTCTTGTGCAGTTCCTGCACAGCTTTGAAGGATGTGTGGAATCGTTTAGAAGTTTTTAAGATTCTTCGGTACTTAAGAGAGAAAACCTTGAAGTTTTCTCCCACTACTGATCATACAGGCAAGAAGGGAATAAGAAATTAGCTGTTTCAGATTTGTCATTTTGAAAATGCTATTAAGCTGCTCCAGTTTAATTTTGGTTAAGAGCTCTTTCATTATTAATGCAGAGAGGAAGTCATCTCTAATGATCCTTGAGACATGCCAAAGTGCTTTAAGATCAGTTTGGGTAGTCAGAGAGGTGTGAGTAATAAAACGTCTGCTCCATGAAGGACCTTTGCCCACCCTTGGCAAGGGAGGCTGACAGGATGGCCTCTGCCATGGGGTTTGCTGCTCACTTCTGACCCAATGCCTCTCCTAAAGATTCTTTCCATCTTTGCTTTTCAGATTTGCCTATTACTTCTCTGATTTTTTTTTTTTCTCTCCCAGCATAGAAGCCTCCAAAGTTAAGTGCTCCAAGATGCAATATGACATAATCAATACAGTAACTTTTCAAGCTTGCCCAGACTTAGATTTCTTTTTTCTCTTTCTGCTTCTTTTTCTCCTTCTGCTTCTTTTTCTTCAGTGTCTTGCTATCTGTCAACACGTGTTAATGGAGCCTACGTACCCAGATGGCATCTGCACTCTGGTGGAAAATGTTTCAGCAGAGTACAGCAAGTAGTGGTTGAGGAGGAGGGAGGAATTTTCCTGCAAGTATTGTATTCTTGCAAAAACAAACTTGGATTCACTTGTTTCCCCAAAGCACAGACCTGAGTTTAACCTAGAGTATCATTGCCTTAGTCTTAGGGAAGAGATTTTGGATAGGTTGTGTTAAACCTGAGGAGGGCAAGAGAGACGAGAGCGGGCGGTTCAAGCACAATTCAATGGCTGGGGCAGCCCATGTTAAATGTAAGAAATTTGGGCTCTGTTAAATGTAAGAAATGGTAATGCTTTCCTCATGTTCCTCAAGTGGTTTGATAACGGATGCAACTGCTTCAGCTCACTGGGATTATGCATTCCTAGCCTTTCTGCGTGCTCCTACCTGTGCAGTGCTTGCATTTAACTTCAACCCCTGAAATAAGGTGCAAGTGCTTCCTGGGTTGGTTCTAGACAGGCTGTCTGCAAAGGGCTGAATTTCACCTTCTAGAATTAATTAAACATCTGTCACTGTGGGGAAGATGGATGCTCTCTCATTTTCACAGATGGATAAACAGAAGGAGGATGGGTTGCCTAAAGCCACGGACTGAGAGGAAATATTAAAAAAAAAAAAAAACAGTAATATCTCTTGCTTTTCTAAGGAAACAAGACATACGTGGTCGTGCTGTGTCTGTCTGGAACTGGAATGCTTCTGAACTTAGTGACCACTTTCAGTCAGAATTGACAAAATCCTTAAAGGTATTGAATTCCTGCAAACTTGTGAAGCTAGGGGAAGGAGAGCAGAAGGGTGCACGTGAGAAACTTCAGATCATAGTCTCATTAGATAACCAAAGATATCAGCGTCCTCAGACTTAACGTAGGGTTGTTCTGCCTGTCCTGAAAACTGTTACAGCTTTGCTGAGAGTTTGATCCCTCTTTTGCACCAGGAGGTTTAAGTGCCTTATCTAAAGACAGGGAAAGAGGCATCATTCATAACCCTGTTTTGGGCAGGCAGATGACTGGAAATTGGGATTGGGTTGCCCTGCCCTTTATAGATTGCGAGTTTGTATAAATTCATACTGTAGTTACAGGATGTTTGCTGTTAACTGTCTTGTTTTACAACTCCAGTTCCCCCACTTGAAGTCAAGCTAGGGGAATGTGTGAGAACAGTTTGCTTCTCTGATGTAAGAACGCGCTTCAGAGCCAATTGAAGACATTGGAAGCTGTCCCGTTTTGTTCTGTGCTCTGTACTTGCAGCGTGTCTAGAGTTAAAAATAAGCATCTGTTATTTTTAAAAGCAAACCTAGGATGCACAAATTAGAAGTAGCAATTGCTCCATTTTGTCTGTTTTTTTTTGTTGTTTTTTTCAAGCTTTCATCTGCAAGTTCTTATGAAACATTCCACTTCCCATGAATTTGCCTGCCCGGAGACAAGAGAAGGTTTCCTTAGTGTAGGGAGAAGCTGTGATCCTGTGAGGACTGCACACGTCGGAGCCGCTGCCGCTGCTGCAGTGCGGCTGGTGATTCATTTGGGCTGACGTTCGTTGCCTGGGGCTTGTTTTGTGCATCGCGCGGTGCAACACGGAGGCGCTGAACGCCGCTTCTCGCTTCTGGAGCGTTTGCTGCGCCCGGCGTGGCACATCCTGATGTGGCACGACCACGCTTAATAGAATATAAAGAGCTGAAGTGCAGAAATGATTGAAATCTGAAAGGAACCGCAAAATAACCAAACTGTAAAAACTTTTGCTGTTTACGCAGGAGAAGGTGATCACGATCAGCTGTGTGTGGGTGCCAGGGGGGATGCTGTAGCTTTGTAGAGCTGATGGCAAGCAGAGTAGGTCTAATCGGCTTAGAATAACTCGGACGCCTCTCCACGAAGGTGGGTGTTTCTTGGCTTCGCAGCGCTGCTTTGGCAATATCCTGGGGTTTCAGAAAAGGAGCAATATAACTGCCTTTCACTGCGGAGTGTGCAGCGGGAGCTGCGCAGAGCCAGAGGTCCATCACGTAGAGCACTGCACAGCAGCTGAACGGTGCTCCAAGGCGGGCCCCGATTCTGGGCTGCTGCTCCGCGTCGGAGCACCGTGGCAGACAGTGATGCTCGGGTGGGAAAGGGGGAACGGGCGCTGCACGTAGACATGGACCTCTTAAATTTGGGCACTCCTGTGAAACTGCGGCTTCTAATTTATAGCCAGCTATAAATTACCACTCTGCCAACCAGGTTCAGGTTTCACTGTGGTCTCGCTTGTGATAGATTTGCTAGGAATTGGAGGTGTTTTGCCTAGGGATCCTGGTGCTGTTCCAAGATTCTTTTCCAGGGCTTGGAGAGGATATTTTCCTGTCTTCCTATGGGTATATGCACTTCATATCTTGGCCTTGGACCTACAAAGGGGTAGTCTTTTTTTTTTTCATGGAAGGATATTATTTATGACTAAAATATACAAAATTTAGAGCTGAATGGAAGAGGAAAGTGGACAGACTTGTTGCGGACCTGCTGGGTAATCAGAGTATTCCCTTGGGATGTGGAAGACCTGGGTACCAGCTCCTGCTCTGTTGACTTCTCATATGCCAGAAAAGCATTTTAAGTACAAAGCTGTCAAATCCAGTCACTGAGCAGTTCTGATTGGACCAGTTGCCTGTCTTCTCTAGACAGGCTTGCAAAGGCAGTCTCTGTAACCCTATGAATGGGATGTTCCCTTGGGATATGAGAGAGTGTTTCACATTTCTTGCTCTACATCACACAGAAGAGGATTTGAACTTAAATCTCCTATAATTTCAGGTGACTTTCTAACCACTGTGAGGTTACTTCCTCTGGGTCTCTTTGCTTACATACCTACAGAGATAAAATTTATATATATATTATACATATAAATATATAAAAGTGTATAAGTATGTATTTTTTAAAGGAAACCATTTTAAAAAATGTCTTGTTATTTCCTGCTATGGCATGAAAACAATCTCCAAACTGTGACTTTTCCCATGAAAAGTAACTGCTGTTGTTTCCAGCTTACCCATAGGAAAAGTGCTGGAACACATTTAGCACCCTGAAGAGCCAAACTGTCATCGTCCCTGCCAAAAAGGCAGACTATCAGTTTAAGTGACAGCTTTGTTTTGCGTTTTAGCATCTATCTGAGGATGACTGGCTGTCCTAGCAAGAAAGTGTCACCAGATTTGAGACCTCCTTGTGTGTGGATACAAGTAGGAGTATGATGATGTCTAAGCTAACAATAAACACATAAGTCTTCATAGGAAAAATATTTGTTCTAGTCGGTAATCAGACATGCTGTTTGCTCTTGCTGTTGTCCTAGGTTACTTCTAGTATTTTAAACAGTAGGAATTTTGTTTTTGAAGTGCCTTTTGGTTTATTTTGTTTGGCGTGCCAGGTTAGGAGTGCCTGCGTTTGCAGTCTAAATCACCTCCCGCTAATTGGCACGTTTACTTGTACTCGGGATGGAAAAGAAATGAATGTGTCATAGGGAATTGCCCTTGGGATAGCACTGAGACATGCCGGGAGAAATTGCTGCAGTCTCTGTACCTGTTCTGTGCATGCCGAGGACTTCTTTCTTGCTCTGTGTCTGGAGATGTCAGTCAGGGATGTAGCAACAGCCCTGGATTCACTAATGTGAAAAGACAGCGCACGCTGAAAGCCGATGCTCTGGAAGGGCATCAGCTAAAAGTCAATTTTTGTGTTTTCAGTGGAACTAACAAGTACAATCTATGTTTTCCCCAAAATGCCCAGAACATTTGCTGGGAATCATCTTTACATTTTCTCTGCTCCTCTGCCCTGTCTTAAAAGAAAAGGCTGCAAATATTTTTTTTCATATTTCTGTAGAAGGTGAATGGAGAGGAGGGAGGAGAGGAGAACAAACAAACCGTTGTTTCCTGCAGAAACAGGAGAAACACCAAAACCGTCGCTTTTGTCCTGAGGACCTAGCGAGGTGTATGAAGCAGTAACATGTGTCTCACAGTATGTGAGATGGTTAAACACAAAGCTTTTGCAGAAGATATTGCTATTAAAGCAGGTTCTTTCCACAGCTTCCCAGAAAAAGCTTTGCAAGCTCCCATGAAGCTACTCCCACTGTAAGCCCTTTCCTTCTCTGTGAATTTTGGCTCCAGAGGTCAAGTGACTTCCCCAAAGTCATGGGATGGCAATGAAAGTAATTTCTGAGAATTCAGTGCTGTTCTGTTTTTACTAGAACAAACTTTCCCTTATTTTACAGATTTGTCAGTGCTTCTCCTATGCACACTGATAAGGTTTTCCAAGCTGCCTTTTCTTCTGGTTGAACAGTGGTAGCTCCTACCTGCCAACCACGGACCTTGTGACAACAGACCTTGTACTAAAGAAGGCACTTGCAGACACTGGAATAATTGCCACCTTTTTTTTCCCCTCACAACATTTATTTCCCCTATACATCTTTGTGAACAATAATTTCTATCTTTTTTCTTTTCCCTTTTTCTTAACCTTCTGACCTGCCTCACAAAACTGAGTGCTCTGCAGCTGTTAAAGTCAGAATAACTGAAGTGGAGCTGAGGCTCTGGGCAGCTGAGCCTTTCCTTCTGTCACCACAGTATGTTCAAAGCTCCCCGAGGAAGAAGCTCTTGCTGCCTGACTTGGATGAAAAGGCTTGGCAAGGGGCCTTGAAGAGGCCACTACAGTGAGAACCTCAAAGTCCACATGATGAAGGACAGTCACAGCTCAGAAGTCAGTGCTTCAGAGGCCAAATATCTAATGCACCTACTGGTGGAGTTCCAGTGGCTTTGTACTTTCCTCCAGCCTTATCCACACAACCTGTAGAAAGCCACAACAAGGAGAAACTGGCTGACCCCCCTAGAAGACCTTTGAAGGACAGAAGATGTGCATGAAGGTACAGAAATGAAATGTCTCCTGTTATCAGATCCTTCTCATCAGTAGTACATGGCATGTGGCCTCAGTTTCATTGACTAAGGAGCAGGTACTATCAGAGCAAAGGTGGTGACATTGCTGCAAACTCGTAGGCTTCTTTTTTCCCCGTCCTGGATCACTCTGCTGGAAGGTTTTTGATAGCACCTACAAGAGTGAGATACAAGTCATGGTCAGGGTGCCCTGTTTTGCATTCAGCTATGCAGGGCCTGGACCTTGGTGCTTCTGTTGAAATGGCCAGAGCGTTGGTTCTCAGCAGGTACAGACTCCTTAGGTGTGTGGGCTGGGATTTGGGAGCTCTCCCAGTCCTTAGGCAAGGATGAGTCCAGCCTGGGGTATTTTATATGATGCTCATTTGCTGCTAGCTGCAGGATTCTCGGGGGAGTTGCCTCTTGCGCTGCAATGCTGCTGGTTGGTTTGCATCACTACTTTTCCACTTTATTACCATTTGGGGGTGAAAAATAGGTAGCGGGAATGCTTTCGGATGAGATTGGAGCAGGGCCTAGCCTAGTGGAAGCTATAATAGAACACTTTAGAGATTTTAATATTGTTTGGCAAGTAATTTATCACAGTTGTTTTTCTAAATCTCGGAGGTAATCGGTATCCATGGCAAACAGAGCCTGGGTGAAACACGCGCTGGCGTGTTGTTCTGTTAACCAGTGTCTTGTCTTGTAACATGTCAGGCCGGGTTTTAATGGGAAGCAATGCAGAACAACACACTTTCAGTAGTGTGATGCAATGCAACATATCAAATGTTGAAGAGAAAATTACTTTGAAGTATGGAATCTAGTGCTAATTCCATTAATTCATGTGTTTTTGGCAGCTTTCACTTATTTTTGTACTACTGTGTAGCTTAAGCTAGAACTTAGCTGGCATCTAAATGTCAATGTGAGCTTTTGCAAAGCTTAAAATGTCTGAAAGGGCTCAGACAGAGCTCAAGCCTGAAGATCCGTCTCTATTAGTGTGTTCTCCAGTTTTCAGATCAGGATGCCTTTGGCTTCTGCATCAGCTATATTTTATCACTTTAAAATGCTGTGTAATGCTGCATCAATAAATTCTGTATTAGTGAAATCTGTAAAGGAGCAACAGCCTCCTCTTAATTAGGCAAAATGTATGGCTCCTGCCACAGACCATGCCAGGAGCCAGTCAACTTTGTAACAGTCTATTTTTTTCCTTCCTTCTATAGAAATTCTTTTTATGGAAGAAAAGCATGCGTTGTGGAAGCATGACAAAAAATGACAAGCAGCAAGGACAAGCAGGAGGGAGGCCAGCAATATTGCTTGTTAAAGCAGCATCTCCCGTGATCTCCACTCTTTTAGCCCCCTCTATACCTTTGGGCTGTTCCTTAAAACCCAACCCAAATACTTTCTATCTTGCCTCCCAGGGCTGAGCTTTCCAAGCTAAGGGATCTGCTGCTGGGTTTGGCTATTACATTTTTCAGATCACTCCAAGTGACTTGGCTCAGGAAAGGAAGGGGCTTCCAAAAGAGAGAGAGAAAAACCACATTCTGCTATGACTCCTGCTACGCCACTTAAGATATCTTGACTGTTTCTTACACGTGCTGATAATATATCTCAGCAAATGTTTGCAAAGCTGATCCTGCTTTGTCTCTGAAACTCCGAGAGGTATTTTCAGAGAACTTATTATTTGCTTTCCCTTTTCAGAAACTGTTGGCTTGCTTTGCAGAAAGCTGCTGCCACGTTCTGCGCTCTCAGTAGCTGGGTTTATTTGGAGATGACTGATCCCTATCTATATATAATTGGCCCAGCAATTTGTTTCTACAGAATGAAAGGCAGTGTATAAATGCAAGCTGTATATTCAGCATTCTGGCCTCACAGCTCTCCAGAGGGACTATATAGGCAGTGTTTCTATATGGCTGTGCAACTCCATGTTCCCTTAGATTCCTTCACTCAATCATTTGATCTATAGTCGCTGCTTTGCCTGTTCCTATCCCTCTCCTTAACTTCTTGATTTGTATCAGAAAGTTCAACGACTTTGGTTTGAGGTGGATAAGTGAACATGCTTTTAAATCAACTGCACTGCTTTATTTCAGCACTGACCATTTAAAGTCCAGTTAGCTGTGCAGATTTGCTTTCCCATTTAAAGGAAAGGAAAGGTGGCAGCTCCTTGCTCTCTGTAAAACAACAGGCTTAGTGGTAGAAGAGTGTTTTAGTCCTCCTCCTCCTCCCACCCCTTACAGAAAATGAAGGGCTGTTAGTCACTGCTGCTTTCTGAAATCAGGAAAGTGGAGATGGTCTCATCTTGTTTGATGGACACCACAGAGAAGCTGTGAAGCATTTTTTTTTGTTACTAGTGATTTCTAGATCATTTCTTTTACCTCTGCGTATGTTTATTAAGTGAAGGAGAGAGAAACCATAGTGCCTTTTGTTTAGTTTAGAAAGCTCACTCGCTCTCTGCTGTTGCCTTTCAAACCATAGTTATGGTCAGAAAAAATGATACGAGGAAAAACAGATGAGCTGGGGAATGTTAAAATAAATTTTGCTTACTCTCTTCCAAATTTTCTCTGCTTACAGAACCAAAAGATGTCAGCTCAGGTTGCCCGTGCTGCAGACTGTGTGAAATTGCATGGGAGCTGTTCTTCCAGCCTCCCTTTGCATTGTGCAGAGCCAGGACCAAACTGGTTGCCATGGCAGTCAGATCTGAACACTGATGGACCATAGTCTTGTATCTTATTTCTAATAGCAACAAGCAGTGGATGCTTCTGAAAAGAAGTACCAGAAACCTCGCAGAGTCCAGCCGTTGGACGCTTTCTGATGTAAGCGGTCCTGCATTGCTAAGGCGTATTTTGGTTTTGGAGCTGGCTGTGTTTTTCCATTTCCATTAGACTTTGCAAGCAGATGCCCATGCTGTTAATCTTACAAGAAAAGGAGAGAAGAAATTTGCCCTTGATCCCCTCCTATAGCTTCTGTGTTCCTGAGAACATATTCTGATCTAGACAAATAGACACGGGCTCATTTTTAAGTGCTGTCAATCCCATTCATTTGGAAATAGATGAATATAGAATGAATAGATGAATAGGTGCTTTGCTGAAACAGGAGCTTTGGATGCAATACACCTCTATTCATTAGGACTGCTTAAAAGGTTAAGATAAACATTTAAGGCAGATGATTAGTTAAACAGAACAGATGCCTATTCCTTATGTTGATTTCCTATCTGAACCTTCTACACCAGCTCAGAAGGACAATGTCTGTGTAATGCCTTTGCTGATTATTACTTAGTTTTCCATTGCCACAGACTTATCTACGGGACCTCCTAAGGGCAATTCCCCATTGACCCTTCCCTAGGAAATAGGAAGCGTCTGCTGCCTTCCAGGGGCAGTGTGAGTCTTTTAACTGAGTTAAAAGCACATGCCCTATGTGACAGACTCTTTTTTTAAATTGCATAGACTTGACTTTATTCCTGCCAGAGAGGACAGACCGTGTTAAAGTGGAGAAACAGCACAGATTTAATGGAACATTTGCATGGATGAGGTTCCTGTACACTGTGTCAGCTAAGAAAGGTATTTCTGGGAAGCTTTGCTAAGGACGCATAGGAGCTTCTGTCTGACTCAGCCAGAAAAGTGAATCACTGTTTTGCTTGCTTTTTATACACCAAACCTCCCAAGCAAGCCCTCTTTGCAAACAGTACAGCCATGCAAACGTTTCTAAAATGGGAATGATTTTGCTGGCTGTGCGCCAAGCTGAAAAGCGGATGGCTTGGTTTTGAGTTTGCAAGTTATGAGCTGATGTGATAAAGCTTTGTGGCTCCCCTGGCAGATGCTCAGGCCACATGCCTTCCTGAGGGGACGTTGGAAGCTGAGGTCTTGGCAAGACTGGTCTGCCCTAGAATGTGCGATGGCTTCACCAGTGATCCTGGTGATACTGGAGCTTGTGCATGGTGGGGTGTACGGGGTGCCTGTAAGGCACCTTTGCACAAAAGCATATGGTTACATCCCAGTCGGAACACCATACGCGTCTGGAAAAAGTTTTGCTCCTTTTTTGAGCTCGTCTCCTGATATTACGCAGTAGAACATGGAAATTCATGTTCTGTTGATGCATTAAGAATAGCTCGCTCTATTTTGTTACCAAATAACAGAGGAAAGTAAAGCAGCTGTGACAACTTAAGCACTGAAAAATCATATCTTTCCTTTCCTTTTCTCCCCCTAACAATCATAAATAAATGGGGGGTCCCTTAGGAGATATTTTTAAGCTTTTTATTCTTTATTACTAGGAGGCATTAAAAAATGGGTGCTTTTGACATAGCCACATGACTTCAGAGTTGGTTGTTGTAATAAACAATAAGTGCAATTATTAGGGAAGAGCTAAACTAAAAAAGCTTTAGAAACAAAATAGTAGAGAAAATATTTCTTTATGGAGGGGTGTGTTATGGCTTTTTTGGTTTTTTTTTTTTTTGATATTCTTTCCGCTTTCTAAAGATAGTAGTTTATCTAAACTGCAAGACTACAAAAATCTCTCGAGGACTAGTGTTTTGAACAGGGGAGGACTGCAGGCTTGAGCTCTCCTTGGAATTTATAGAGCATGTGCTGAGCTCCCAGAGCCCCAAGTCAGCTCTTTCCCCACACGTTTCCAACCAAACTGTTCCCTGCAGCACTCATATGCACTGACATGAATTGTTAGAAGCACTACGATATAATTTGTGAGGGTTGCTGATTTGCTCATTCTAAAGCCTTTTGAAGTAACTAGATTGTGTTCATTTTCTCCAACTAGCAATACATTCAGAATAACCTTTGAAGCGCTATATTTAAATAGATATTCAATAAAACTAATGATGTTTTAGAACATCCTAAATAACAACACATTAGAGACAGCTGTCCGTATTCTTTATTTAGGTTTACACTCTGCACTGCTACCCATTTTGTTAGTTGATACTGAGATATGTAAGAAGCATAAACCATCTACTGCATCAAACATCAAGAACTGCCACGTTCTCGACACCAGGAACTTAAAGGAGACTATAAAAGCAAAGACCAAGTTTAAATGAAAAGTAACTCAGATGTAATACCTCGGCGTAAAGCGTATTGCTGTTAAGATGGTGCAAAGCACCTCTAGGGGAAGAGAGAATCGGGCCCTGTAATATTTGGTGTCATTATGTGAACTGATAGCACAAAAACCGCTCTTAATTGAGAATGCTAAACAACATTTTAATAACGCCAGGTCATGACTCTGTGGGAATCCATTTTATCAGAAGACTTGCTATGGGCTAAGGAAATGACCGTGCCGAGCTCTTTGATGCAAAAGCTTTTCAGACATAAACCTTGTTTTGTATGAAACTTCACCAGGAAGAGATTTTCCTCACATAGTCTCACAGTCACCTCAATTTTCTCTGCACCATTTTCTAATGAGCTTCCTTTTCTCCCTAAATATATCTTCAAGTAAAGCTATTTTCCAACGAATGACTTCTGTTTTGAAGCTAATGTGAAGCTTGGTATGAACTCCCAATATCATTGTTGCTTCTTAATTTTAGTAATTGCTGATTGCCCTTGCTACTAAACCTTCTGAGGTTCTTCCATTCAGTGTAGAAATCTACTAATGTTTGACTTGTTAGGATATGAGACCCCTCATTAACTCGGAGTATTAAATGAAACAGTTGAGTTAGTAACCAAATCGACAAAGAAACAGCTGATTCTCTCTGTGATTAGGGACTTTGTCATCTCATTCATGAATTAATTATATGGTCCATTATACTGAAATGTGTTTTTGATACCAAGACTAGCTTTGTTCTTGTGTTTTTGCACTTGCTAGCTGCTTGAATGTTCTTTGTCTTTCCCTGAGCAAGCACCAATTGACAGATTTCTTCACTTTTAGAACAGATCCTGAAGATAGCTTTGAATGTATGTTGCTTAAAATATGTTCCATGACAGAATGTACACAGCACTGCCTTTAAAAGAGAAATATGGGGCCATGAAAGCACCCACAAAAAGAAAAAAAATCAGAATAATTGCCTTCACTATTGCACACACTTCCTACCGCCAGATTTTCTTACATATACATCCAATCGTGTTGCATAGCTTAAGGAGAGCAAAGCAGGACTTGGTCAGCTGAGGGGACAAAACCGTGACAGGCACAGTCCATTGACTCTTGCAAGAAAAATCAGGTTCCTGTTACAGAAATGGTTGTGTTTTCCCTCAGAGCACCACTGTTAGAAGAGCAGGGCATGACAACGTTTCAGACCCTACCAAGGATATTTTTGCCTCTGTTTGCTGCCTACTGCTACAGAAGAGGAATCTCCTTTATATCCCTGAGTAGAAATAGCCCTCCTTTTCTAAGCTTTTTCAGGCTAATAATCTAATAGTCTGTGAAGTACAGAAGTTACCTGCACGGCAGGAGTTGTGTAAGTGCATAGATAAACTCGGCTGTGTTTGGACGCTGAATGAAAATTCAATTTTTGATAAGGGTTTATGACACTTTATAGAGAGTGATAAGGAACAAGCATTTGAAAATGAGGTATGTGTTTTTATCTGCAGCAGCTGTCTAACTAGAGGAATGGGGAAATTAAATTTGTCCCATAATTATCATCTGTAAAAACAGGCAATGCCCCTCCAGCCAGGCAGCTTCTAAAAAGCCTATAATTATTGCATATAATAACTACCAACATTAATCTTAGCTGTTGCTGTATAAAAATTATAAATTACTGCACCAAATCCTATTACTGCAAATATTAAAAGTTACTAGAGGCTTATTTGAAACTTGATTTTTTTTTTCTTGTAACTTTCTGCTAATTCTCTCCATATTTCAAAACTCCCCAATCACTGTAATAAAGGTTTGGTAGTTCAAAAAATTCATTACTATGAAACTGGCCTAATCTGGAGGAAAAAAAAAGGTCTTGAAGGCAAGGATTGTGAATATTACATAGAGCAGGCTGTAGCCAAGGCTGCTGCTTTTGTATAGAGGATGTTTCCTAGCAGTTTGTAGTGCTGCTATTAGTGTGGTATCTTGTAGTAGTGCCTTGGAGCCCATAAAACATGCCATTCTGCTCTTCCTTAGGGCTGGGTCCTTCGGGAATACTCACTGTCCTCGCAGCAAGCATTTAAACCTGAGGGTGAGTGCACTTGAGAGTGCACTTGGGTCCATGCTGGAGTGCTGACTGCTTTTGGGAAGGAGGCAGAATTACACCCGCAGTTGGTATTTGCTCTTACATATATGGATGTCATTTTCAAGGCTGCTATTCAAATGCAGCTGGATCAAGACGTAAGTGACATCTTTCAATATACTTGCTTGGTGCACTCTAACGTGTCACCATCCTAAGTCAACTACCTCTGACACATGCACGAGATGCTTAAATAAAAGTAAAAATTATTGTCTGTGACAAGTTGCGGCGGTGCTGGCTGTAAATCCGCTCAGCAGTGAAACCAACTTGTAGTCTGCAGGGCATCAACTGCTTAAAAAGGATTATCTTTAAGTGTATATGGAGTGAACGCAGCCTTGTGTGTACGTATAGCCCAGTGTTGTTCATGATGGAAGTGTAAAAACACAGGAGAGAATATGGATCAGATAATGGCACTGGTAAAGGAATAGGAAGTGATAATACCGTCACTTCTGTCCATCTGTGTGTAGTCTTGGGGCTACTAAAGGGTAGTAAAAAAACCTACTCTACAGGGTTTTATTATTTATTTATTTCAGAATTTCAGAAATTCAGAATTAATGCAGAATTTAATATTTAATAAATATTACATTTATTTATTTTATTTGTTATTTCAGAATAGGTGCTCTGCTCTTGGTTGATGGTCTGGGTAAGTGCCATTCGTGTGATATCATGATGTGAATTGTAGTACCACCAACGCCGCCGTCGCTTGCATTTGCAATACACTGGTGTGTTTAGCAGATTGCCTCTGGCACTTGGAAGACCAGAGGAATGTCTGACCGTGCAGCAGTCTTTGCTGGGCTGCTGACAGGTTGCCTGCTTTGGTTCAAGAGAGGCATTTTCGCCCCAAAACAACGATGAAAGAGGAACTGCTACCGAAACCTTTCCAGTAGAAAGCCTGATTTTTAGAAAAGCAAGTTCTGATGTTCAGAGTTCAATAGCAGCTCTCTATTCCACGCAGTGACTTTAAAACACTAGTTTTGCTTTTAAAGAGAATGAGCATGGTGCAATTTAGACATTTTTTCCCCTAGATTGTCAATCATTAATTTATTGCTATATCGGTGCATAAAGAATTCCTGTCAGAACTGAGTCCTGCTAACTGTGCTGCATATCTGAGCTGCTGTGATTCCTTTGTTAAAATGGAATCACTTAGTCGAATACTTTAATGGCACCATATATCTTTTAATATTTAATAAGACTTATTTGCTTAAGGCAAGCATCTCTTGCCACTCAAGTTGGTTTTGAAGCAAATATACTTTGTTCTCTTGCCATGGATGCCAGATTCTGGTCTTGCTTGCATAGCCATAAACCTTAAACCTTGCTTATTTCTCCATACTTAGTTCAGATTACCTGAAACAATCCATACGTGTTAGTTATTTTTGCAGTTCACAGCTCAGTTTGATTGCATGCTGAATACACTACTAGACAATGATTTAGAATTAGCAATGTTTTGGAAGAAAAATTGGTGTTTCTGATGAATCTCAATATACAGCCTTAATACAAGCTGCTGCATTGAGGATTTTGTTGTCACCTTGGATCCATCTTGTAGCAAGATTCCAGTGAAAGATCTATATATAATTCTTGTTCTTCGGCCAAATAAAGGAAGCATTTATTTTAAGGGCATCAATAACACCCCATAGGTATCATTTATAACTCCGCACTAGCTCTGGGGTCAGCAGATCAATGTTCCTTTGTATAGGTGACTGTGTATACGTAGATGTAGCAGATTAAAAAGGTTTTCTGGAAGAGATATTTTAATGATGTTTTTTTGGGTAAAAGGTGAAAAGAAAAAGCTGCTGAAAACAAACAACTTGCTGCTGCTTCTTTAGGTGGGATCATCTAGTGTTTTTTTCCTCTTTTCTGTTTTTTTTAACTATTTTATTCCTGTCTGACAATTTTGAGAATGATATATTTGACCAAAATTTTCCAGGTTTAGCAGCAAAATGTTTTCAAAGGAATTTACTGAAGACATTCTGCTAGGCAGTATGGATGGATGTCCAGTATGGATGTTGATCTCCAAAAGGAGATCTGAAATACTGAAATACTCCTCCAATCTCCTCCAAAAGGAGATTGAAATACTGAAAATTAGAAGACTGGATACACTTCTTGATTTTGTTCAGAAGTTAGTGATTATGAGTATAGATTTTGTCTGTTGTGGTCAGATACACTAATCAAAACCATGCCCAGAAATTCGGGGGATTTAGTCAGCTCTCCTCTCCCTTCCCTCCGCCTGTTCTGAGATTGGCTGGTGATTGCAAAGTGGCCACTGATTTAAAAAAAAAAATAAAATTAAAAAATTAAAAAATTTAAAAATTAAAAAATTAAAAACTGTAATTGTGGGTTCTATTGCGGGTTCTCCTGAACTAAGTGACATTCGTGGTCTTTTTTTGTCTCAATCCCAGACTTCTTGTCCCACTTGGTTTCTGATCTGATTGGTTGTGGTTCATTGTAAATACTTTCTGCTCCCTAAACTCGATTGTTTGTTGAAATTATCATGCTGGAAGCCCCTGTATCTTGTTAAAGACAGAAACGGCTTTTGGAAGGCCTTCCCGGCCTCCATATGGAAACCACAGGGCAGTTGTTGCCATCTGATGTCTTTAACTACATCTGTCCTGCATCGATTTGCCACATCTATGTGTCGTCAGGAATTTTATTTAGTTTTGTTACCATCTGGAGTGTTTTAGGCAATGTGTTTAACCTTTGTTAGGCATGGCCTTGGCCTCCTCAGTTTCACTCCCCTGCGACTGTGTAATGCATTAATTGTGTGTGTGGTTTAATTAAGTTACAGAGGGATGGCTGATGTGGCAATTCCTACCTGTAGGTTGCCTAATCAAGCCATCTGGTGAAGTTTTTCCTCCATTATCTGAAGTAAGGTTAAAATTAGTCACCCCCATTAAGATTATTCCAGGCCTAAGTACTTCCAGGCCTATTAGTACTATCTAGATCCAGGGGTATCTTCAGTGTCTCTTAAGCAGTATTTGGTGCTATTTTTAATGACCACATGAAATTGCAATACCATCTCCAAGGCCAGATAATATGTTGTAGAAGTTCCTGCATGATTTATCCAAAGCTTTTTCTCAGTGGGACTGAACCTCTTCTCATTTTAACTTTATAGACTTGGGTAAAATTGTGCTTTCATTCCTGGTTTGAGCTAGTGTAAATGGGCTCCTTGTTCTTCTCCATCAGCTTTGCTGTTGCTTAGGAAGTCAACGATGGTCATGGTACCTGAGGGTACCAGTTCTTCCCAGTTTGCAGGTTGTCCTGTAGCTTTTCCCTTGCTCTGCCAACTGAGGTGTTGCAGCATAATCCCAAATATGCTCTCCAATGGATTCTGTACTCTGCTCTCTGATGTTCCCTCCTTATCTCTGATACTTCTTCTCCAAAAATCCAGAGAACAGGGGGTGTAGGCCGTGTCCTGCTGCTCTAATGCCTTCTGTCGGCTGTGGCAAGGGAATCCGTCCACTTAGTCCAAACTCATTTCACATTGCAGGAGCACATTACCCACTGCTCCAACAGTTAATCTGAGGCTTTTGCACTGAACTTGGCTTCTTTTATCCCTTGAGCCATGTAGAAATAGATTGAAACAAAGCATTTTTCCTAGCTAAGTCTCGGAAAAAAAGTAAAAAAAAAAAAAAGGCAATACCTGGAAAAATAAATTAGTTATACACATGGCACGTGTCCAGGGAAGGGAAATAGGGCTGTTGTATCTATGGGGATGTAAGCTCCTCATTTTATTTAATATCAGCTTGTTCTACACTGTGTACAGGGCCACGTAGATTAATGGTTGTAACAGGTATGTAAATACAGTTAATATCCTCTTGGTTTGTTAATCCGCTTAATGTGTGGAGTAAATGAAGTGGCTTGGAGCACATCCTGCTCTTACGGGAGAACTGAACTCACGGCATTTGTAATGGGAAAGGGAGAATATCCAAAACATTGGTAGTTTCCCTCCATTCTTTTTGGACAAGCAGCCATAAGGAAGCATTCCTATGGATTTTTCCTTTTTTCCTTTTTCCTTCTTTTTCCCTTTTTCCCTTTTTCCCTTTTTCCCTTTTTCCCTTTTTCCCTTTTTTCTTTTTTTCTCCTTTCTCCTTTCTCCATTCTCCCTTTCTCCCTTTCTCCCTTTCTTTCTCCCTTTCTCCCTTTTTCTCCCTTTTTCTCCCTTTTTCTCCCTTTTTCTCCCTTTTTCTCCCTTTTTCTCCCTTTTTCTCCCTTTTTCTCCCTTTTCTCCCCTTTTCTCCCCTTTTCTCCCCTTTTCTCC
>VZSG01000302.1:243985-267991 GCA_013398315.1 Nothoprocta pentlandii
ACTGCAATGTCATTTCTTAGCTCTGCCTTCAGAACAGAGAACAAACAGCCTCCTGGTAGCACATGCGGTAAATGTCAACACCTTTCCGTGTTCTGACCTCCCTCAGCTCGAGTCTGTAATGTGCGACTCACATTGGTGTTTACAGATGACAGGGAAGAGAACTGAGCTATTCCTGTGCGAAGCTGGCGGTCAAAATTTCCCTCCTGACTGTGTGAACCTTGTGATTTTGTTGAGGTGACCGTTTCTGCAGGACCTGATAAATAAGGAAACGTTCTGATGTTGATTCTGTTGCCATATCTACAGCTGGTGACTTTAGCCAAAACTATTCTAGAAGTCTGCAGCATCTGCTTTTGGATACCCTTCCTAACTCAGGCTTTCCTAGGGGATAGAGGGAGTCACGGGGTAATGTTGATTTCAAAATAGTTTTTCAAGATTTTCCACTAAAACGGTCACATTGGTACAAAGTACATTTTCCATTTTGTCTTGTTTGGCGTTTTAGTTGTAGTGGAATCATTTGGTTCAAGTTTACATTCCCTGTTTTTGCTACAGTGCATCCTCTGTCTTCCAGTACAGGTGTTCCCCACAGACTCCTGGCTGCAACAGCTTCTCCTCTTCAAGGGAAGGAATGTAATTAAGAATTTTGGGTTTGTTAGGCTTCAATTCAGGGCTGCTCTGCTGCAGGAGAATAATAAACAGATTAGTACCATTGCCAAGAAGAGATTTAGAGTATCATCTCTGATTAAGCTTTTCAGGACCAGCCAGGCAACAATGGAAAGTAGTTAAAGCTGTAGAAAAGCACAGGGGAAAAAATGCTAAGTTTAGCTTGGTTTGGTTTATTCTTCACAAAGACATTGCTAAAGTCAGTGCTGCAAAGAGGCTGAGTTTGGGGGCTGTTAAGACTTGTGCAGGTATATTTTTTTGCCTTCTTTTGGAGTTAGGTAAACACTCTGGGCTATTTGCTTTCCTTCTTCATGTTCTGTCGTCTTTTGTTGCCTCTTTAGCATTCTTTTTTGTTTTTCTTAATAGCGTTTCCTGAAGAATCTTAGTTGTCCCCTCTAAGCAGTGCTGTAGTATTAATACATAGAGTAGAGCTTGCTAAATCCTGCAAAGCTGCCTCTAGACTCATCCATTCTTGCTGAGTTTGCTCTGGTTGTACTGGAGGCCCTCGAACATTCGTATTCATCTCCAAGGTCAGATCCAGTGCTCTGGCAAGTGGAGCAAGGGCTCCAATGAAGTTTGCTTTCTCTCTTGCAAAAAGACACTTATAGGAAGACTAGATATCTGCAAAGTTGGCTTTGCCATGTGGGAAGGAGCTAGGGTAAGGAGTGAGATATAAGCACTGACTTTATGTCGGATTGTGACCATACGTATGTGTTCAGAATTTCATTTGTAATAATATCTGTGCATCTTTAGATCAATTGAGTCAAAATCATAGAAAGGTTATATGTGTGTATATATACATGCAAAAATTATATACACAACCAATTATAGAGCATATCAACTGGAAATAGTTAAAAAAAAAAAAAAGTACTTTCCAATGCATTACCTGCCTGCCCTGTGCCTGTGTGTATATATTGAGTTTCACAAGATCATGCTTAGAGTAACTGTAATAAAGTCTCTGTTTTGCTATTAACTTTGGGTTTGCACTTATGTCACTGAGATCACAATCTGTCCTGATTCTTATGGAGGATCAGATTATGGAAAATGTTCCTTTTTTCTTAGTTTTTTCTTTTTTTTTTTGGCCTGCTAATATTGCCATTTCACTTCTGTAATGCCTGGGATATTTTGTTATAAACCGATTAACTGGAAAGGTGCAGAAGCTGATAAACCCTCATAAAAACTACCTGTAAGAATGAACCCCCTAAATAATGTATATTTAGAAATGCATTTAGGTCTCACTATCCTGCTTAAAGTGGCATTGGATGATAATCACACCTGGCTGGGCAATAAAGTTAATGAAAAGCACCCAGCGTAAAAGTTACCAAGTGTAAAAGTTGAATTTTTAATACAAGCTTTGCTTTCTCAGTAAGCTTTTAAAACCCTATTCTCATTTTAAGCAATCTACTGATACATTTAAGAAATGCCAAGATGAAATGCTTCAGAAGAGATCAAAAAGACTGAGGGTTTTATTATACTGCTCTGATAGTACTGATAGCCTATATTGAACTTTCCTGGTAAGGATCAATAGTTTTATTTGATCAAATAGGGTGAACTATCAAAGATATTGGGTTCTACCTAAAGGACACTTCAGATTGAGTTGTCTCTCTTGACAGCACAAGGGCTTTTGATTTTATGCTTTGATGTTTGGTCATGGCCCTGCCATTTTGAAATGCATTTTTATTTATTTATTTATTTTTTAAAGGCAGAATTGTGGTATATTCATTAGTATTTTCCATGCCCTGGCGTGGCCTGTGGAGATCAAAGCCACTGCCTGCAATTGCAAGGCCAGTGCTGGTCCTATCAAAGTGCTGGTCCTACCAAAGTGTGCTGCTTTATCTAAACAGCGTATTTTTAACTAATACCTCAACACAGAACTCCTTTGTGGTAGTGGGCTTCAATCGCAAGGAGACTGCAGAAAGGCAAGTGCTTTTAAGCAGCGGCCTGGCTGCTGGGAAGCACCAACAGATCAGTCTGTAGCTCTCCTTCCCCTTAGGTTTGCTCACCCCTGGATCCTTTGCGTGCACGATCACACGTGGTCATTTCCAGGTAGGAAAGTTCATCTATAGGAAACGCGTTTCTGCTCCTCAGTCATTTTAAAGGCGAAATTGTGGTGTGTCCAGCCCAGCTTTTATGCGTCAGCTGCCAAAGTCACCTGGAATGCTAGCTGACCTCTGCGTGGTGACGACCACAGAGTTGTACAGGGAAAACAAGGTTGTCTTTAGGGAGTACACGCTAAACAATTTGCCTTGCCAATCCCCAAGTCTTTGCCTTCCTCTGCACCCCCTCTCCCACCTCCACGAGAAATGGTGAAGAGTTCTGAGCTGATACATCAGCTTGGAATAAACATTTGTTTTATGAGTAGAGCTGCTGAAAGAGGAAAGAGGTGGGAGCTAGCTGTAGGTGGCCGGGGGAGGAGAAGAGCATCTGAGGATGAGAAGAAGGCAAGAAATAATCAAATAGTAGAATTAAGCTATCAACTTTGGATCATTAAACCAGGGGAGGTAAGTGATTTCACCTGGGATGCCAAAGGAAGGGCCATGCAAGTGTGCAGATGTGATGGCAGGTACTGGCAGCTGGAGAGCAGGTTATGCAAAGCCCTCTTAGCCATCTGTTTCCCTCTCTGAAAGTGTTCTTGGCAGAGAAAGCCTCAATCATGTACTTCAGAGCCTGCTTCTAAGTGGGAATGTACTCAGCTTCTCTAAGCCAAGCTGGCACATGGTTTTGTGCAGCACACACATGCCCTTGTGCAGGCCTGCATGGGAGGAAAATGCAGGTGGTGAACATGTGTGAACATGTGGTCACTGTAAATAGGAGCCATTGGGATGAAAACCTGTAATATTGATAAAGAAGAAATCATCTCCTTCAAGCTAAGAATATTGATTTCTGAGAATGCTGCAATTGATCCCTTGAGAGTAGGGGATAGGAGAGGATCGGACTTCTGGGCCTGCAAGTTGGAAGAAAAAAAGGGCTCTAAAGGCTCTAAATAATTTGATTCCTGGTTAGAGTGGAGACAGGTAGAAAAGCCCTAGCTCAGTGGAGCACTAGATTGCAGAAGTGACTCTCTTATATTTATGACTAGACAAAGAAATCCTTAGAAAACTTTGTCATGGGAGATTTCACAAAATTCTCTGGAACTTGAGACTTCTTTCTTATGCTCTGGAAATAGGATGTGTGTGAATTGCAGTCTTAAACTGTGCAAAAAACTGAGTCTTGAACTGATAACTCTTTCCTGCTGGCAAGCTGGAAGGAGATTCTCAGTGCAATAGAAATCCATCTTTCCCCTTCTTAACGTGGTGTAAATCTGCCTACCTGCATTTGGAGATGCAAGTCAGCCTTGGCGGATTCTATCTGCTGGTAGGACATGTTTTAGGAGATTAAGTAGGCAGCAAAGTCGGCAGCTGTTTAAGAGCATTATATTTTTATAATAAGAGACAACAGGAAACACATTAACATACAGTGGAATATAGCATAATGCAGCACATAAGATGAAATTCACTGTCTTAAGTATCATCACATGGTACAGGAACCATTTACAACCTCAAAAGAGGATCTAAATAGCTTCTAGGAGCTGGTGTTCTATCTCATTTTAGGGCAAATTTTCGTCTTACAGGAGCGCCCTTACTGATTGAAATAAATTGCTTTGGGGAATTGGTATGCCTCGTAGCAAATGTACTGGGTGGGGGAAGCTAATATTGCGGAAGATTTTTTTCTTCTGGTCTATGTGCTTTCATTCATATGCTCACAGCTATTAAACTAGAAGAACTGTTAGTTTGCATATTCAGAAACAGAAGTGCTGAGCAGTCAGTGATGCTCAAATACCGTGGAAACCCTGGTTTGAACATGTGTAACTATATCAGATTCTCGGGACTGGAAATTAAAGACGTGAACTTGGTGGTCTCCTTGATCATAATGACCTCTCCTCTCTGTCTGCTGTCTGTCATCTGGGCGTAATGTCTTTTATCTCTTAATGATGCTGAAAAATGAAAAAATGAATCGTCTCTGACAACCTCAAAAATAGAGCGCTGGGAGTCATAAAAACCCTGTGAGGAGCCTAAGTGTATCTTTGGGGAAGGTTTACAGTAATATGCCATAAGTGTGGTACAGGACCTCGCGCTGAGCAATAAAGGAGATGACAAAGGACTGAAGAGATGCTAGTTAAGTGAGCAGGCACCTTACCTACCAGATGAGCCATGGTTCTTGCATCTGGGGAGGGGAAGGAAGTAGGAGGAAATCATGAAAAAAGATAGAACCGAGCAGCATTAGTGAAACCGAAGTAACTTTGAAGAAACATGAGGCAGCATGGATGTACTGGGCATTTTCTAGATTTTCATTTGTTTTGAGGGTGTATCCCTACAATGGCAAATATAGCCTACAAAAACCAGACAGGACTTCCCTGCATGTGTTCCCTGTGTTCCTTCTGCTTCTTGGTGGTAGTGTTTTGAATCACACCTCTTCCAAGCCGTTGGGTCTAAAGAGAGGACCTCATTGCTCGGCAGAACATCCTCTGTACAGCAGTCACCAGAGGGAGAGAGAGCACTTCTGAAGTCTGAAACCCAAAGCATGTATTTTAACATGGATTACAAACACCTATCGCAATCCCACTTGCCATTCCCCTTTGAAGCCCCTTCAAAGCTGTTTTGAAAAAAGAAAAGAATGTCCCAAATCTGCATTTTGTAGAGAGCTGCTTTGCATGTGCAGAAATGTGTTGTGTTGCCAAGGGGAGAAATAATATTGCTTGGCCCAACTGGATCTTTCTAAAACAGCTCTTACTAGGGCACTTCATCTTCCAAGGCTTTGTGTTCCGTAGCTGCCTGTGACAAAGCTGTGCTCCAAGGGAACAAAAAGATTTTGATTAGTAAAGACTCACCTCACTTTCCTTCTTGGTGTAATTCTCCCCTTTAAATGGGGAAAAAAAAATAGTGGCAATTTGTGCCAGTTGCATTAATATACTGAATTTCTTCTTTGGCCTCTGTTTTTTCACAGGAGCCGTGCAACAAGGTCATCAAAGCAATTTGTGTTTGTCCTGCATCACCAAGAAGAACTGGTGGCGTGGAGAGAAAGGCTGCTACGGTGAGGGAATTATTAGAGGATGCTTCATGCTCTGATGTGGACTTTTTCTTATTCACTTGTAATTATCTCAATGAGAAGATCACAAGGAGAATTTCTGAGCAGTTCAGCGTTGTCACCTCTTTGCATTTGACCAAGCCTGTAAAAAGTGGTTGTGTTCCTGACTGATTTCGCACTGATGCTTCCTCCTGCCCCTGGCTGCTCAGCCACAGGATGTATGAGCCCTCGGTGGCCACAGAAACGTGTTGGTGTTGACTGCTGCCGTACCTGCTGTCTTCCCTAATCAGTGCCTTGTAACCCAAAGAATGACTTCCTGGTCCTCGGAAGAGGAAGACAGACAGAAGACGAAAAAGGCAAACTTGCAGATTTCTTTTCAAGGCAGATAAACCAGTCTTGTCAATCAGAAGCTCTTTTTTTCCCTACTTGCAAGGGAAAATGGCCATTATTTTAGTAAGCCAAAGGACAGTGGTGCCCACAAGCATTATTTCCTTTAAACAGGGCAGATTCAGTCTTCTGCCACTGGGTTGGTCCAGGTGCACCTGACAAACCTGATGATGCTCCAGTGGAGATGAAGGTGGCACCCTCATCATCGCGTCAGCCGCAAATGAAACTCCTAAACTCTTGATGGGCACCATGAGGTTACATCCAGCAGTTGCTCCGTTATCTCCTCTCCTTATCCTGATGATTCCCATCCTGAATGATTCTGGGCCTACTAAACCAACGAGAAGCTCCGCTCATAGCAGTAAGTGGATGGATTTACATTTACTTGTGTTTTTTTTTCTTCCTCACTGTGTGAAACCATGCATGGACTCTCTCAATGTAAAGAGAGAAAAAAATAGTTAATGTTTAACTGGTGAATGTTTGTACAGTACTTTGAGGATTTAATGCATGATGGAAGCCCTCAGTTTTAGGTTTCATGCACTGTAAGTCTTCAGCTGAGTGAACTCTCATAATGATCTCTTTATTGCCTATATAACTCTAGAAGTTTGCCTTTACTTAACGTATATAAGGAGCAATGTAATGTGGGTGTTCAGCTTGTGTGTGGCAATGCCAACCTCATTTCCAGTGCTTAATGAAATGAAGTTGTCAGATTTGGTGTATCGTTGAAGATTGTATCAGCTGCATGATCTTGTCCAGTTTTAACATCTCAATGTAATTGAATTATGGCAATTCACAAACGTTGAAGAGACATCTGGCTCTGTGTGGAGTTAGCACGAGGAGTTTAACTGTAGCTAAGTAGTTTAGCTTAAACAAGAGTGAGTCCTGCCTCTGGGAGTGTTATTTTACCATGGAGGTGGGGCTGGATTCGATTTTCTGTCCCTAGACATTGCTCAAAGAGTGAATGTATGGCTCGGACACTTAATCCTATGCAGACCCTGGAGTTTAATGTGTTAGTTCTCCTATAAGAAGATTTTCAGATTCTTGTAAAGCAGCTGGAAATATAAAATAGTAATGGATCGTAACTGTGCCATTCAGAGGGACGTTGCACTTGTAAGAATGATATTCTGAGATGAAGGACAAAGTGAGACTTTTTTTATAAATGCGATAAATCCCTGATCTGACAGGGTAAAATTTCATTGCATAATATGGATATTTCCTGCAACTTGCTTGACATGTTGTGGCTGTAGTAGTTCTGTCTCTCTATGAGCCTCTAAGTTTTACTAAATTCATATATACTCAAGGTCTTAGAAACAAGCGGATGGAACAAACTGGTCCCTTGGGATGTCTTAGTCATTTCTTGGTTTATGCAACATGTTCTTTCTTCAAGGTAAAGTACAGCTGCTGGCTGTTAGAAGGATAGCTGATGAATTTCCAGTTATTTGTGCCTATCTCCTTTGGAGAGAGAGACAAGGACAATATCTAGTTAATGGCAACAAACCTGGAGAGGATTGGAGATGGAAGGTGTGTTGCTGTCCCAATAAATCCTGGAGCTGCAGTCTGTGGTCTCTGTGTGTGTGAATTGTATGAGCCATGCACATAACTATTTTTTCCTCAGCATCTTACAGTGCGGTGCCAGGAAGGCAGTACAGAAATCATTAACCTTTCCAGGAGTTACTGTAGCCCTTGGCCTGAGGGCTGCTCCGTTTGTTTTGATCCTGCTATTTGTGACCCAGGATGCTTTGAGATGGGCAGTGAGTGCTTTTGTGCTTTGAATATACGGGGACTGTTTACATTTTGGTTGTCCTATAGCAGACCTCCTTGTTGCGTGTGAGACCTTCCTGTCCTTTAAAAATTAACAGCTTGTTTTTTAATAAAGACAAGCCCCCTGCCAACTCAGGTGTTGTCTAGAAGAGATGGTTGCTGTCTCATTAATCACGCTTTTCACTTCATATGTGGCCTTAAAGCACTTCACAAAGGGAGGTGAATATGATAATTGCCAGATTACATAAAGCCACATGTCTACAGTGACCCAGCATATCAAATCATGGAAAGAAACCTTTGTGTTGTGCCTACAAAACCAGTGGCTTAGTCGTTCCGGCAGGCTGTTTGGTAACAGTTCCTCTGCATCCCAGCAGTGTCATGAGTTCCTGGACTGCAGCAGGTGATGTTAGATGCAGGAGCAGACTGAACTATTTGCAGAGAGGTAATGTTTGCATTTGCCTAGTTCCCCGCTGCGGTATGACTTTTCATGCTGTTCAGGACTTCAAATTGGACCATCTACCACTACCGAGTCCTCACTGCAGTGGAGTATCAAGGACTGTGTTTAATCTTAATTTTTTAATGCTTATCCTGCTGCTAAGAGGTATCAGTGAAAAAGGCCACAGAGAATTAAGCTATCTTCTGATAATACAGCTATTAGATTAATTTTGTGGACTCCATGTGGTTTGTCTGTGTGATGTCTGCGGCAAAGACACTGTCATGTGCAACTACATTGCAACAGCAATAGCTATTTACAAGGAGTAAAACTTACTCTGTGATGGCAACAAGCAATTACTGACAGATAATAAAAGTACAGGGAGACCAAGGCCTTTTAAAACATGAAGAAGTGCTTAGTATCTTTGCTGCTCTGAAAAAATTACAGCATGGACAATTGTCTTTGATAGTTAAGTCTGTGATAAATTGATCTCCTTGAGGATACAAGTCCTTTTTCTGTTTGCTTGAATATGTTATGTATCACTTTCCTCCAGCTCTAGTGCTGTGACATCAATGCTGACCTAATCCTGCCACTGCTGTGTGACATCCCGATCACACAGAGCAGATGTTTAGCTAGGATTCTTAGCAGAATGCCACAGAACCATAAAGCCATCAGCTATAGTGCACTGACTTAAATGGATTTACTACTACTGACCCTATGTGATAATCTGACCCGTGCAGTTGGAGAAATTGCTCACGTTTTCAAAAGGCACACGTGGTGTGTGCAATTCTGAAAATTTTGCCTTTTGCATCATTACTAATGCAGTGGTGGAAGCCTAACTGGTCTTAAAACTTCAAGCTACCTTTTTACTTAACTTTTAATTAAAATGCCTGCCTTTGTTTTGTTTTCTGGAGGTTGCTGTCGTTGTTTGTCTTGCATCAAGAAATGTGCATTAGCGATAGCAAGAACGGCAAACGCAGCATTGAATGCAGAAAGGTGCTGGAGAAGTTTCTGCATTGAAATTGGTGGAAGTAAATGTAGTTCTGTCAAGATAATTACTATGATGAGTAAAAGTGACCTTTTTAGCAGGGAACATAATTGCATTGTCATGGCCCATTATTTGACCTTCTATAAACAATCCTTCAATACCACTAATGAGTACTTCTGTGGATGTGTGTTGACAACCATGATGTTTTCAAGAAGTAAGTGGCACCTAGAAACAAAGCAAAACACTGAGTACCTGGTATGCTTATTACTTATAAAAAAAAATCCCTATTAAAATACTTCCTCCATGATGCTTAAATTGTGAGCTTTACAGGGCTTATTCCTGCTACCCCACTTGTGAAGGCTAAGGATTTTTCTTGACAGGCAGCTCACTTTAGATTCTGCTATTGAGATATTGAAAAGACTCTTAGCCTACATGTTGCTCAAATTAAATTCAGCGTACTTAGCTGCAGAGTCCTACCTGACAAGTAGGTATTTTGTGCTCTTATTTCTTTTTCTAGCTTGCAAGTAAATATTTTCTTCATACGTTTAGAGTAATTTTGTCCTGTACCTCAAGATGGGTATTTTGACACCGTCTTTCTCAAAATCATGAAAGAAGCCACTTGAGTAAATTCTTTTCTTCTGGAGTTTCTAACTCAGAAGTAGTCCTATATTTTTGAGAGTAAAAAGAATCATTTTGATAATCTGCTTCTAGGTCCTGCGAAACACAAGCTAGGGAACCATCTCCTTTAACATCTCCATTATAACAAGGTCTCTGAGAACTATCAAATGGCATTTAGAAAAAAATATTTCTGCTTCTGCAGTGTCTACCAGAGAGCTGTCCAATTTAAATGGTAAGTGTGCACAGCACCACAGTATGAATAGATACTATTCCTAATAGACCCCAACTTGTAGTTTTCTATTCCTGTTGGTTTATCATGAGTCTCTACCATCTGACGAAGACAAAAACATGGGTGGTGAATACCTGTCTCGGTTCCTTTTTGCATCAGGTGTCCTGAAAAGTCATTAGTTTTCATTAATGGTACCTAGAGTTGGGTGAGTGCTGTAGTGTAGTCTTTTTTCCCCACATTTCACTGGATTGGAAAACTGGCATTTAAAATGTATTCTAACGCATTCAACAGTATTCCCTGTGCAGTCAAAAATGGTAATTATCAAGCCTAATTAAAAAAAAAAGTGTTTTGAACAGCAACTTGTAGGGATGGACAATTATTTTATTCTGTAAAGGGTGCTCGAAGATTGGTTGCTTAAGACTTGTGAATATTCAATGTAATGAACTGAATGTAACTGTACTTCAGGGCAAAAACATTATGAAAAGGGTCCAAGCCATATGGTTTATTGGAACCACTAACATTACCAGGAGGGGACTGGCTAGATACTCATAATTACCTAGTCTAAGGATATCTGGGATCTTCCTTGTCAGTGTTTAGCGTTAACGTTGTTGGAAGACAGGATGGATTCTTCCACCAGCTACTAGTTCAGGTGTCGCTGAATAAGGAGTCTCCTTATTTTTATAGTTTTTATTCTTACAGAATATCCCAGATTTCTTGGCTATATTGATAAGTATAGTATTGCTTTAGTGACTCACGAATCACATGGGAATACAACCCACTGCAGGCTGAGAGGTTCACTGAGGCGGCTAAAAGGATTAAAGTTCTAATCCTGACAGAGGAAAAAAATATCAAAAATGTCAAGCAGAAAGACTTACGAGAAATCTACTCCTCAAAGGGCACAACCTTGAAGCAGAACTGAGGCCTGGTCTCAACAGGATTAAGAGTCTCTTTAATTCCAGTTATGTGTAGATTATTAACATGTAGAAAACTTGGAATGTTTGGATGTTGTGATTCTTGGAAGGCATATTGAAGAGGGGGACACGTTTTGGTTGCCGTTCATCACACTTTCAATGCACACAACTAACCTCTTTCCAGTTCCACTCAGAGCACCTGAGACTGCAGAACCAGTGTCCTGTGCTTGGATAATCTGGGAATTAGCTGCTCCAGGGGTTAGCTGAGGCCTGTGTGGTCAAAAAAAAAAAAACAAACGAAAATACTGGGAGGTCTGGGCTGTATCCCAGTATAGAGCTATATATGACACAGTTGTTATTGTCGTATTAGCCTCGTGTGCTTCCAGGATGTGTTTTTGACCACATAGCAGTGGAGCTCTGCTACCACATTTACTCCTGGATTTATCAGGGATGCTTAATTAACACAAATCTTGAACTCTTGCTGAGTGCATTGTCACCATGACCCACTTTCCCGTCTTAGATAAAAGCTACCGACAAAGCATTGGCACGTATGTCCTCTTCTCCACCCCCACATAGTCTCCTTCCAAAACACTTATCCTTCTCACCTCTCAATGAATTCTTGGGCATGACTGCTGCCATAAGCTAACATTTTGCTTAAAAAAAAAAAAAAAAAAAAAAAAGGAGGTGACAGACTAAGCGGGTTTAGCAAGGACTCGGGAGCTGTTAAATGCCATCAGGTCTCTTAAGGACTGCCCATGCTCTTGGGGCTAGCTTTGCGCCCCATCCAAAATGAAACGGCATGTGCGGGTTGTGTGTGCAGTCTGGAGGACATGAGGTCCAAAACTCTTAAGGGGTTATATTTTCTCAAGAGTCAATGAAAATCTTATTGCAACCTAAGTGCAGTTCCTTCTGCATGTGTGGATGTGTCTAGCTCTTCATAACAAAAAGGTCTTCCAGCTTGTGTTTTGCTGCCAATGTCCAGCTGTTTGAGCAGAAGGTCCAAGTAGCTGGTACTTCTGTATCTATTAACTCATCCCTTTTCACCCTTGAAAGCCACTTACTCTTAATAAGTTTAGAAGTTGCTCGTGATAATAAATGCTTATCTTCCGCAGATGTGACCTGATCACACACCTACCATTAATTAGAATTCAGAGTTAGCAGCTTTTGGCTGCACATATTGGACAATGGCAATGAATTTATCATGTCTGGAAGAAGTAGACAGCTGGTGCAATCAGCTGGTAAGAGAACATTTTCTGAATGGTTCATTTAGATTTCACCTCTACTCCCCACATTCAAGTTTGACTCTTAGCTGGCATAGGGTGAATTCAGCCCTCTTCAGCTGAGGGAATATTTAGTGTTTTGTATCGCTTAGCATCCAGCCTTCTGGTCCTGCCTCAACACTGGAGTGTAATCAGCATTCCAACTAGATTCTTACAGCAGTTTCATCCTTTTTTTTCCCCTGCCTTACAATAGTAACAGTCTGTTGGTCTTCACAAAGTACCACCAAAGGGCAAGAATTTAGAAAGGGAAATGAATCAGGACTTCCAGTCCACCAGGACTGAGGGAGTGCAGCTGAATATATCTCATGAACTTGCATCTGAAGGCAACTGTCCTTCACATTTGCAATATCTCTCCATACATAGCTAGTCTCCTGGTGGGACTATAAAAGTGGCATCCTGTTATAATCTTGCTAGTAGAAAGTCAGCGCTTTGACAGATAACATGGCCAAAGGATTTATTTACGTGGGACACTGAGGAAAGTGTAAATTTAAGTCGGACTAATTTAATTTGGCCAAAATTAGATTATATTGAACTTCTGTGTAGCTTCAGATTAAAGCAGTCTTAATTTGCTCCTGTCATTGTTTTGACTTGGAAGTTTTCTATGCAATACTGTGTGCCTGTGCACACAGATCCCTACTCTATGACTGACCTCAGAGTTTAACTACTCTTGATCCTGAACTGAGGTTTACAGGCTGCAATTAGCTGCACAGATGGAGAGACACTCATTCTGGTCTTGAGTTTTGCTTAGGCACAGTCAGTTCTATGGGGAACCAAGAAGTGCAGGCTTGACTCTCCACAGCTTTTGTGCACACATTCTGCACAATCTTCAATCTGCTTGGGGAGAATCCAATAGACTGGACCCCTCCGAAAAGCCTGCAGATCCTTAATCCTCTAATGCAATTTGCTCTTGCATTTAATACAACTTCTGTGCTGGCAACCATGTGAGAGCGACCAATAACTAAATGAAAAACCTCTGGTCTGAGTGTAATGCTTGTACATTTTCTGCTTTGAAACTTCAATAAAAAAGTAAGTCCTCAGAAGATTTCTGTAATGTAGGAGAGACTTTACGAAAGAGAGATAAGTAGGTATCACTTCTCCCATTTTTCTGTGACAAATGAGAAATAACTCTCCTGGAGAAAAATAGCAGTATGAAAGAAGAGTGTTGATCTTTGCTTTTTTGTTGTTTGTTGTGGGTTTTTGTGTTTGTTTTGTTTTTTGATTCATGCAAATCTCTAACTCAATTCAAATCTATTTCAAGTATGTTGGGACGTGTGTGTGAAACTTGTTCATGCTATAAAAAGTGTTGTCTGTGCTATATAATTCTGTTGCAGAGCTGCTAATACCCTATAGAAAGGTTATCATTTTCTATAACAACTACAGATATTTAAGGCTTTCTATCCAAGTTCTATTGGATTTCATTCCTATTAAATTCTATGGGACAGAAGATGCCCCTAAGGATTATTCTGATAACATCGAGAGACCATTTTGCTGGGTAATCCATCTTTTGCTGGGCTGTTTTCAAGCTGGTTTTCTTGCAATTATCTGGTAAAACTCTATCCCATTCTTTAATTTCTCAACAGTCTTTCCCACTCTGAAAAAGGCTGATGAGATCTCTTCCCCAATTTCAGATTATAAGGCTGTCACAAGTCTAAATATGTTTTACATTTGGCTTTCCAGTTTGGCTTTCCAATAAATCAGCACTTCCTGAAAACAACTGGAACCCTTTAGACCAGGTCGATAAAATGTTGGTTTTGCATTCCCTGCTTTGCCGTGCTGCTGCTGAAACGTGTGTGACATCTAATAGCGATTTGCTTTACTCTGTACCTCTGAGTGGTGGCCTGAAGGCTTTTTTCATGAGGTGTTTTCATGGCGATAAGGAAATTGTTGACCCTTGGTATTTCCCCTATTGCTCCGTTTGGTGTGTGCATGAGATCTAACCTGCGTGCTCTGACTCATTCCTTTAGCAGGATGACCATCCACCTCTATGAAAGGAGTGGATGTTCAGAGGAACCCTATGAAATAGGGTTCTTTACTCAAACCCATTGCATTTCACCTAAATTAGATGCCAAAAGTAGCCCTGATGTGAAGCCCTTCTCTGATGATCACAGCTCAGAGGGGATGGCTGTTCTGCCCAGGCTCCCACTGCACAACATGGTTCTGAATGAACTGAACATCAGGACGCAATGGGCCTCTCTGGCAGGCCTCTGTGTGCCATATGTTGAGTGCATCTGGTATGTGGCACCATCACTGAAGCAGATAATTTGCTTCAGGAAGATGAAGCAGACTGCACGTGCCCACTTACCAAGGTTAAAAGCAGCACTGATGAAGACACCGTGGAAAGGGGTGTTGTAGAAGGCCCTGTAGTATTTCTTCAGGGAAGGAATAACGCTGTAATGATTCCTTCCATTGTTCTGGAAGAACAGGTTTGGATTCATATCTTACCTTCAGAAATGAAGGTGTGAGATGAACATTGATAATGGGCTCCTGCAGGTCCAGGAAGACCTGAGTTCTTTCCTTTTCTGTTTCATGATGTTAGTATTTTGTTTATTTCTTTAGGTGAGATTTAGTTAATTCAAGTGGGGGACTGTCTCTCTCAAAAATGTGTATTTCTGATCTAGCATACTGTGACTTTTCTGTAAAGTCTGCACCTTATTATAGGCCATATTTATTACAACTGAGGCAACTCATCAAACTCTTCAAATATCCGGTTCCATGAGGATATTCTTCATTCTCTTTGATTTCCACTGCAGGGAATCCTGCTTTGTATCTTCATGTGGCCGTACTGAAGGAGGAATTCAATGAAGGAGGAATTGAATGCTTTCCTGGAAGTAAAATACTAGAAACAGCCATATATTTCCCAAAAGATCTTGTCTACCATCCTTCAAACATACAATATATGACCAATGCCATCAAGGCTGTTCACACATTTAGTTTTTATTCCCTGGATAGGCTGAAATATGTCTGAACACCTTGCATTTTTCTAAGGCACCAAGCAATAATTTTGAGCAATATGACATAATTAGAATAAATCTGAGTGGAATGTGTTAGGGAAGAAGAATCATCATTTCTCAGAAATACCATTAAAGAATCTTATTTCATGCAATACTATCATTCAAAGCACCACGCTAGTTCACTTTGGCATATTGGAAATGAATCACTGCCTCTGATTATCTCATCTAGGATTTCCAATATATCAACATGTTTCTAAGAACTTGTAAGAAATACAAGAAAGGCAAATTAACTTTCAGACACCCTTATTCAAACCTGTGAACCAAACTTAGATGAGATTAGGGATTTAGTTTTCCCAGCCAGGCCCAAAGATTTTATCTTATTTTTCAAGATAATCAGCCAGCCATCTTATGCATTATATGTCAGAGTCTTTCATAAAGCTTGGTTTTATCTTGCAAGATAGTCTTGCTTCTTCATTAGGAGCTACGTGGCTCTCGGATGTCCGTGTCCAATGGATGGGCATTTGCAACTGGAAAGAACTATCATGTGTGCTCTGAAACAGAAAATTTGTGAGTGATACCTTTTACTGTCTTATCTAAATTGATGAAAGCAAAGCTTTTTTTTTCTTCTTTCTTTTTTTCTTTTTTTTTTTTTCCTCCAGTGACAGAACTCCCTTTCTTTATTTCCTCTCTTGGAAATTCAGAATATTAGGACTCTTTGCCTTAGCTTAATGTAGAGTCCAAGAGCTAATATTTTGGAATGATATAAATTTGATTCTACAAACTGTAGGGGAGGAAAACTAAAAACACTTTAATAAGAGGAAGGAATCTAAAAATAGCTAGATAATACCATGCCTTCTCTTCTTCGATGTAGCTACTGGATTCTACGGATTCAACTTGAAACGATTAACTTCATGTAGGACATTATATGGCACATTATATGGCACACTAAGATGAGGGTCTGTAGTGGCTCTTTTAATCTAAAGACAAAGATGGAGCTCTAAATTCAGTCCTCTGGCAGAGATTAGTTAGCACAGGCAGGAGGACGGAGCCTGCATCGTGACTTCATCCTCCTCCTCCTCCATCCGCCGCCTTGTCACTCTTTTCTGAATGGATGAAGCTTCTTCCTAAAACAGCCTGTTCCTTCCTTCCAGGTTGGGTTCTTCTGTTCCTCCTTTCTCCCCCACTAACTAAATTGTAGAGGACATTTCACACTGTACGTGCTGATAGTCTTTAAAATATCAAATGTCGTATCCCTAGAAGCCCCCTAGGAATTGCTTTTTTTAATGGATTAGCTCTGACAGAGACTGCACTCCCACAGTTTTTAAAATATACAATAAGTATATTACATACTTTTAAAGCTATAAATAAGATTTATACACAACCCATGGGGATTTTCCATTAAAACTTCATAAATCACATTGCACATTATCCTTTTTAATCCTCAGCCTTGCAGTGTTAGTCACCAGAAAATATGTTTAACCCTGTATAAAACTCATGATAAGCACATAGAAAGAATGTTAACAAGTGCTTTTATGTGCTCTGTATTTTCTTGCCCTAATGCATTTTTTTTTCCCAGGCAATTATTATAATAGTAGCAGTTATCTCTTGGCTGCACTTTATTAACTGAAAACCCAGGTGCTTTGCCTAGAATAGGTTCAGTTCAGACTGGCAGCATAGGCTTTATTCAGTGTTATCCTTTCTCCACCTGGAGGGTTCCCCATTGTTTGGTGCTAGGAAAAGACTTCCAGCTTCTGTGGCTCATTCACTCCCTGCCCTGCAGATTAAGCTCTTCCCTTCTGGTGAATGGCATGAGAAGAGCAAGGCTGATCTAATTGCAGCAAATTGGAGCTGCCTTCAGCTCTTTTGCCTGCCTAACATGGCACGGAAATCAGAAGAGCAGGCGGCTGTTGTCTTTGCCCCCTGGCTGGCGTTATTCCATAAGGGCTGCTTAACTCCCTCTTATGCCCTCATGGTGTTTTGGGGAAAAAAAAAGGAGAATTTAGATGGTAGCATCTTGTCACGTGAGCCACTGAAGTGACTATATCTCCTTGTCCTCTTGCGTTGCAAGTGGACAGTGAAGTGTGCACACGGATGCAGAAGTGTGCACGTGTGCGCTTGTGCATCTACATCGTACTTCAGAATTTCAGTCTGCATTGCTGCTTCTCATTTTAAAGCTGTAAAAGGCTCTTAGATGAGGAGTCATTAGGATGCCGTTAGTTTTGGGTTTGTTTTCTTTCTAGGCAAATGTATTTTTTTATTCTGAAGTTGAAGGAGATATATCCATCATATATACATATAATTTTAAATTCATAGCAATTTTGCTAAGATAAAACTGGAATTGGCTGTGCCATGGTGTCAGTTTCATCTGACAAAGTGAAAGCAATGCATCCTAATGAGGTGCTGCAAGAGGCCGCGTTTTATCTCTGTGATTATGGAGACATTAAGTGAACCTGTTTTTCCTGTCCTTTGAACAGCCAAGCAGACGTGTTTTGCCATTACTGACATGAAACACTGAGAACAGAATGATCAAGCTTCCACTCTGGCCTCTGGGTAGCCTGTGAAGGGAACTGCATGTCCTTAATTTAAAAGTTCTTCACAGTTGGGTCTTGCTTATGCTGTCATCTCTTCTGCTCTATCTAGTCATCAACGTGCACCCTTCCAGCCTACATGCCTGCCTTTCTCAGCAGCCTGCTTTCTCCATAAATCCCTTTCTCCTCCCTACAAAGACTCCCGTGACAATTTTAAAAATCCCCTTTTTTTTCCCTTTTGCTCTCTCTCGAAGGCTCCTTAGCAGTTCCTGTGTTGTAGTTCTTACATGTTCTTATCCCTAGACCAATGACGGAGACTTTATCCTATCTTTGCACCACTCTTATTTCAGGTTGCTCCAGTGGTCTTTGCTCAAGCTGTGAGTGCAGGTTGCCCAGACCTCCCCAGGTAGCTTTGGGCCACCTGCCTGATAAGAGAGTAGCCCCAACAGCAGAGCTCCTGCAAGAAACAAGGTCATTACTTGGGCTCTTAAACGCTAGTGGTCCATCATGCTCACTTCACATGTGTCTAGGCGAGGTGTCCTGGATGCTGTGGCAAAGCAGCTTCGCCCAAATGCAATTTGCTGCTCAAAAATGCTGTAGTTGTCTCATCCGTGATGCTTCCCACAAGATCTGAAGCCTGAACAGACTTGTGCGTTTCTTCCACAGTCTGTGGCCTTTTTCCACAATGACGGTGGCAACAGTTCTCCCACAGCTGGAACCAGGACTCTTTTGGGTTGGCCTTTTAATGCAGCAATAAAGGGGATGAAGCTGTAGTGAGGATGGAAGTGTGAGTGATGACAGAGCAGTTGGCTGCCTGGGTACACGTGATACACTAAAAATAATTGCCTGCTGCTGCCTTGTGCTTCCCACCTTTACAATCTGTTGATTAGTTAGACCTGTTATCTCCTATTTGCATGTAATTAGGCTGCAAGCTCTTTAAAACTAGGTCCACCTCATCCCACCTGTTCCTGTTGCAATAGGTGACCACTGCTTGTGTGATGCTGTTGGCTAAGGCACAGCTTAAAGCATGAAAAAGCAATAGCACTTTCTCAAGCAGGAAGCGTGTTGCCATCCGAAGGGAGCCCTTAGCACATCCAGGTTTCTACTTTCTTTACTGGGTTTGATTTTAGCTTGGCAGAGATGTTAGGGAGGCTGTGGCAACTAAAAGCAAACACAGAGAGAACAGCCCTGCCACCACCAGAGCTGTGCAGGACGCGTGCGCTTGCCCCGAGGAACGCTGTGCAATGGGCAAGAACCACCTGAGTGGAAGGAAAACATTCAAATTAAATGCAATGTGCAATCGCAGCCTTCTGGGGAAGCTTGGAGGACCTGCAAGATGGTATATGAGCAAATACACCTGCTTCGACGTGTTTAGTGGTTTTCGGGAGGAAGCCATACAGAAAGTCATGACGATGCTCTTGGGCACCAGGATGCTTTCAGAACACTGGATGATGCAGTGCAGCTGCCTTCCCCCCAGGAGCCACTGGCAGCATGACTTAATTAACAGACCCCTTTCACATTTTGCAGCAGGGATGTTGTTTTGTAGAAAAGTGTCATCCTTAATGCTAGGAAGAGCAGAGCCTCAGCACCAAGGAGAGACAAAGACCGATCTGGATTTTCACTTTAGACGCTGTTAGAAATAAGAGGTCCAGATTAATTTATTGCTGGCACAGCCAAAATAATAATTCCTGAGGCTTGGAAAGCTCTACAAAGGAGAAAGATAGGAGATGCTTCTTGCTTTATAGATGTGCTGGAGGAGCAGAAGTTGTTTTGTACTGGTGTATAGCAGCCTGGATGCTGTGGTGATGGGTGGGTAGATTCTGCCCCCATTTATGTGATAGGGGATTCTCATCTGAAGGTGGATCCTTTTTGACTTGTCTGACAAGACAACAAGCCTTTGAGCGTGTCAACATGGATTTTCCCACCAAATACAAGGAGGATAAAGTGTATTTAAAAGCTGAAGAGCAGAACCAATAGGAAATATGCCAATACCCTGTTCAAGAAAAATCATGGTCTAAACAGGAATGGAAGAAGAGCTGGGATGTGTTTTAATTTGAAAGGGTGAAACTAAAGTAAGCATAGCATTCCTATATTTAAGTTAGGAACTCTGTGTACTTCTCTACAGTGTTTGCTTAGGAAATGTGTCTCTAGTTTGAAATTTAAATAAGTGTGACTGTGGATGGGTACCTAAAATTACAGCATGAGAAGTTCTCATAGGGGGTTTGAGTAGGTGTTTGTCCTCCCATGATAGGTGAGGACATTCCCTCACCTATTCCCTCACCATTCCCATGATAGGTGAGGGATGGGATCCCAGTGAGGTGTGGGGGACATCACAGAAAATAACAAGGTGACGCTGCATGTTATTGATCTACACCATAGCAACTAGTGACCCAGCAGACCTCTGTTTTTATTGCAGAAAATAATGACCTATCTCCCTTAACTTTACAGAACTCCACGTCAGTGCTTGCCCAAAGGCAAAAAGGTTGCATGGAAGAAATGCTGGCAGCTGGGAGTGTAATGGGAAGGTGGCCAGGGAGCATCACGTTGGGCGAGCCACTTGAGATGTGCTGGCATTTGTGAAATGACATTTGCTTATGCCGCCCATCAAAAGGGGCCAGCTGCTGTTTGGGCAATAATAGCTTCTATAGCTTGGCAGTCGTGGCCTGTGCCCTACAGCTTTGGCAATGGTGGGAGGCCACAGTCCCATAGGGCTAAGCAGAAACTTGACTGTGGTGGATGATTTTGGAATGAAACTCTTGTCTGATCCCAGATAAACTCCCTGCCCCTAGCTATAGACAAACGTCAAGAGAGCAACTTGTGATCTCGGCAGACTCCTCCTCACGTCAATATCTTCCTGACATCATGACCTCGGTGTATTACACCGAGTTGTTTAGCAGGTGAGTTCAGGGAGAATTATCTTTTAGTGTTTCCTAGACATAACGTGTATTGGTTTACATAAAGTGTATTGGTTTACAGGACAACCTCTGTGAACTCTTCCATCATCTTCTGCATTTGTCTCCATCATACCAAGTTTTAGCAGCAAGTTTGAAGACCGCTATGATGCTAGCTGAGAGGGCAAACACACTGCACGGTGTAATAATATCTGCCTGGGATTTTTGGTTGCATTTGTGAAGCAGATTCGCTAGTTCTTTCCCACAGGCCAAGAATACATAAATTGTGTGGTTTTTGTCTCCACTAAAAGGACTGTAGGGAAAACCATTTAGTTTAATACACTGAAGTTCCCAAGGTCAGAAAACTCAGCAGCAAGGGTAACATTTGAAAGTACCAGCCAGATCTTTGTGACTCACACTACAGCAATAATATTTTCCCTTTGGGATCTCATGCAGGAAGCTAATATGGCTAATGAAGGTCTTAGAGGGCTAATAAGCCCTAAATCAGGCTTCCCGGCCTTTTAATTATGCTGCATTATTATTGGAGATTTGCCATCATCTTTTTAATCTGGTTGATTAATAGGTAGCTTAGCCAATCCACACAGCAAACTATTTACACTTCAGTGATAAGTGACTATCAGTTGAAAAATTACAGAGGTATTGGCTAAGCAGAAGAAAATATCAGTGGCTGCTTTGTGTTAAATGCCATATGGCAAGCCTCAGGAGAGGATGAGTTTGTCTTCTTTCTTTTGGAAGGTGGGAATGTGTCCTGCTGATTGGTCCTTGGAGAGCAATCTAAAACAACATAAATGCCTGCATGGTATTTATTACCAAAAACGTGGTAATACCATGTTTTGCAGCAGGGGCAAGAAGTTAGGACAACAGGCAATACTCAACAAGGGAAGTACGGCTGTTCCTACCATGGGTTCCAGAGGATTGACGTCCAAGGCAGGTTGAAATGGACTGAGCATTGCTACGTGACTGCTCCTGTGCCACTGAAAGTATTTGGTGGTACTAAAGGAGGAAGTTCAGTTGTTCTGTCATTCCACCTTTGAATCTATGACTGCTTTTGACCCATAGAAGTCCTTCCTACGCTGGAGCCTACTGTGGAATTGGAGTTTAACTGACCTTTTGGTCAATTTAGGGAGTCATTTAGGGAGTTCATGAGCTTGTACATATTGTGGACTAAGTGATAGTCCAGGATGAGGGAGTTTCCTGTCTTCAAGCGAGCATCTGCACAGTGTCATGCTCCTCTGGCTAGATGCCTTGAGTATCCCACTGGATCCTTCTCATGCTCTCAGCCCACAGCATGCACATGACTCAGAAAATGAATTTGAATTTTTTTTTTGACTCCTTCCAAGGACTGTTTGCTTTCTTATCATTCTGAATAGTATGATGAGATTTGACTTTGTTTTCATATATGAGTTAAAATGTGTTTTATAATCTGTATAATCTTTCAAATCTGTATTTTGCCAGCAGTAGAACTTAAGAACTTCTGCTTTTGCCTGATCCTTGACTAATGTGTGCTTTGATTCTTCCACTAAATTCATTTGAGCTAGGCATCTCTACAGATCTGACTTGTCTTTTTGTAATGGTACTGCATAGTTTCCTATTTATATATACATATAGTTCTGTATTGAAATCACATCTATTTAAAATAGTTATCTATGCTGTTTAGAGATAGTGAAAGCTGAGTATATTGTGAAGAAGAAAATTAAGATTTTGATAGTTTTTCCACCTGCATCCTTCTTTGCTCAAAGTGTGCCAAGGTAACTACATCTTGGAAAATACTTTTGTGCTCAATAATTCAGCTGAGGTGGAACACTTCTCCATGCAAGGCGTGGAGCTCTTGGCTCTGCTCGGATCTTGCTGGGACTGCAGCAACGCTTTGGCTTTTGCTCTGGCCTTTGCATTTGAGTCTAATTCAGCCTTGCTGCTGTTAGGAGCAGCTACTTTCCTAAGCACATTACAGTTTTCTTTAGTGGATTAGTTACTTCCCTCTTTCTTTTTCAGCCTAGATGCTGGTAATCTGTGACACAGACTCTGTCATTCATTCTGTGATAAGCCTGGTAAAGCCCTCGGCATTATTTTTGACCGCGAATCATACAAGCTGCTCTGAAGCAAAAACTTCACTGTGGATATGTTTTAAAACATTGCTGCTATGCCTATTCACATATGCCATTTTAATATTCCCCTCCCCCAGACATTTTGGCAGTAAAAAAGCAACTACTCAAATATTAGTAGGATGCAAAAATAAGATGCAGGCACGCAGGCGGCACTGAAATGGATCCAGTTAACAGTGGGAATGAGAAAATGTGGCAAGTTCCCTTTGCATTTTCCCTTTAAAGCTAGCCAGATCTGGACTCTCCTCATTTTTTTTCTGAACTTTTATGTTTTCACCTAAGTCTGAATTTCAGAAGCCTTTACTGTCCTAGGACAAGACTTATGCACTGATAATTCCCTATTTATATGTTCATAAGATATTAAGTATTTATGAAGCTGCAGAACTTTGCCAACAATGTGGTAATTTTTATTATTATTATTTATCTCTGCTCAACATAAACCTGCCTTCTGGCTGAATAAACACCTATTAATGCTCTCTAAACATACTGTATGTAGGGAATTGGTTGTATAGAAGGTTGAGCAAATAGCTGCGTCCCAAATGTTTGTTCTCATCTTCCCTCTCTCTATGTGTCCGTTTTCTCCTGTGGAACAACTTTCGGCAGTGATGGGACAGTGCATAATAAGAAAATACTTCAGTTTACTCTTAATTCTGAATTCTGTAGCCATTGGCACCAATGGGAAGGAGAGATTTTTGTAACTTTGTCCGCCTCTTTTGCGCAACGGTTATGGAAGAGATTAGAGAAGGTACAGATCAGCAGGAAAAGCTTCCTGTGGTTCATACATTACATCTAGATTTGTAGAGGATTCAGAGAAATTGGGTATCAGGCTTTTAAAAGGCTTCCCAAAGGTAGGCGTCCAATTCCCACAGCATTTTCAGCTCTCACATGTGAAGTAAAATTTAAGAGCTCCTCAAAGACACTGATGAGAACTAGGAAATACTCTCCACGGATAGACACATCTCTTTAGCCCATAAAAAGGATAGACTGGTTTTTAATCCTACAAATTCATTCTTGAATAGGGGACAGAAATGCCATGTTGACTCTCACTAAAATCAAAGCCCCTGCACTAGTTTGGAATTAGACTGCAGCTGTCAAATTTGCAGTAACCAAGTCTGCTTGACTTTTTTTATTTTTACTTTTATTTTTACTTTTATTTTTACTTTTATTTTTACTTTTATTTTTACT
>VZSG01000302.1:268146-282451 GCA_013398315.1 Nothoprocta pentlandii
AGCTTTCTGTAGCTCATGGGTTAAAGGGAGCTGTTTGCTAGAAAGCAATCACTGATATTTATGATAAATAAGATAAATGGCCTGGCTGGCGTCTTGCATTAGTTTTCTACTGATGAAACTTCATTTATTCCACGAGCACAAGGGAAACAGGATTAGATATGTTTTGTACGTATTCCAGGAGCTCAGCAGCTTCTGCAAAGCAGCATTACAAATTAATGCTTAGCAATTTAAAGATGTGCACAAGGCTGCAGCACAGAACTACAAACAAATCAACAGCACTATTAGTAAATCTAGCAAATACATGCTATGAATAGCATCAAAAACTGGGCCAAAATTCCACATGTGTAACCAATATTTAGTCATAGAATATGGAAACTCAAGCTTAAATTGAATGGTAGCAAGACTCTGTTGTGAAACAGTTGCTGTGTATTTCTGAATAGCAATCTAAGTAGATGTATACTGAGATTGTCAGCTGTCTTCCTTGCATATGCTGGGAAAATTCCTAAAGTTTGGAGGCTTACTTCAGATGTTAAGTTTGTCCTTGGTTTATTTGAAGTGTGAGAACTTTTGAGGTGCATAAAAAACAAGCTGTAAATTTAACAAATAATAGATTTTTTTTTCAGAGAATACTGCAGTTTCCACGTTTTTCTTGCATTGGAAATAGTTGGCAAATAAATTACCAAAGCAAAACAGAAGAAACGTTGCGCAAACATAAAGACTATATTAGAAGTCCATTTCCTTTTTGGTTTGACTTCTGGAATTGGAGTGGATTTGTTTACCTTGGCCTCAATACTGTGCATGTACCATAGTGTGCAAGTCTGGGTGATTTCAGACAGGTGCTCTTGTCTTGAAAGATATTGCACGGCATTATCCTTGAGTAAGTTTAACGGAGACACGGCCTTTCCAGTCTGGTACTCTGGACTGGGCTCTTAACTTTGTGTGTTGTCTTTATTTTAGCGTCTGTTCCCATAGAGAAATAGCTGGTGGACTAAGGAAGTCCACCAGGTTCCTTAGGAATCCAGGATTCCAGGAATCCAGGTTCCTTCCTGGAAATAGGCAGGTTTTCAGAATGTCGGCAACTTTGTGAAAACAAAAACACCCTTATGCATGTGGAGTTTTATAGTTTCCCAAGTGGCTGCTTGTTGAGAGGGGGTATTTAATTGGGGTATTTAATAAGACATAGCAAAGCCCTTGAAATCCCTATTGCTCCTTGCCAGCCTAGGAGCATCTTTGCTTTATGTGTGGTTTCTTACGCTTTCTCCACATACTGTGGCTAACAGAGAACCGCATGGACCTTTTGGAATAACCCGATATAGCCAATTTAATGACTCATATAGAGCGCTAAACTCTAATTGTGGATTTTCTGAAGGAGGATAGTAATACCATCGCCTGTCCTTATTTTGAGCACATCTACCCTGAGATGCAGGATATCCAGATGGTGTCTTTTACACCTCCTCTTCACCAGCTTGGGTGTATCTTAGCACATTCTCCCTAGCTGTCCTCTCTGGCTTGGGCAAAACTCAAGCCTTGTTTTTCTCCACGTTTAGGTCTTGCCAGTGCAGGTGAGTGAGATGTACTTTGAAAATCCGAAAGACGTCAATTAGTACTATTTAAAATTAGAAAGTGGTTAGAAAAGACTTTGATTATACTGAACAAAGGCAACGGGAGAAGGCCGGAGAGAAAAACTTACCTAGTAAGAAGTCAGATTGTGTTTTAACCATATCTATTTAAAGTATTTTGTTTTAATTCTGGATTAGAGGCAGAAAATGGCCAGGTTAGTCTGTGGTTTCTGAAGAAAGCAAATGTCAGACCTATCTTCAGGAAGGACGAGGAGGAGGATCTGGTGAACTTCAGGCCTGTGAGCCTCCCATCAGTCCTTGCAAGGTGATGGAAATCTTCTAAACATATAAAGGAGTCAAAGTTGAGTAGTCAGCATGGATTTATAAAGGGGAAGGCCTCAGGCCGCGAGGATAATTAAAGAATTAGTGCATATGTCATAGGAGGAGAGGTCAAGAACTCCCCTACGGAGAGTTCTCCCCTTTGGGAGAGAGGCTCGGCCTCTCCAAAGGTCTCCTCAGCCTCAGCTTCCTGCATGAGTCTGTACATGGAACTATCAACTCCTCCGTGTTGTAGGAGAGTTCAGAATTATTAGCTAATTAAAGATGGTTCAGGATGCCTAAAAGATTTAGGCATTAAATTTAGTGGGTTAGGTTATCAGAGGCAGGTTGCCCTGCTGTGTTTATAAAGCACAGAGGTCACGGGGACAGGAAGGAACTTTTATTAACTTCCTTCCTCTAATAAATTCCTTGTGACATTTTCTTCTTGTTAGGGTGGGATTTTAGTTTAAAATAGAAGTAAGCTCGAAATCATAAGCAGCGCTTGTCTGGTGGGGATTTGGCTTTTTACAAAGAAGAAAGAAAAAAAGAAATGCGTCTGGGCTTCCATCCAGCTGGATTAGAGTCAACCAAATCTAGCTGAGAAGGGAAAAGACAGATGTATTGATGGTCACTGAAATGAGATGGAACAAAGAAATGCAACCTGAGCAGGGAAGAAAGGGTAGGCTTTTAAAATGACCATGTTTTGATAGTTCCTTGTTCTTATTTTCAAAGATTCCTGCATACCCCTCTATGCCAAATAATTCCCCCTTTTTCTTTTCTCTCTCTTTTTCTTCTAGCCTCAAGGATTCCATTATTATTTTTTTAATCAAAATTCAGCCGTGCTCCTTTCCTCTCAGCTGTCCTTCATCACAAGCAACGCGGTGCATTTTTAGACCTTTTTAACGTCTAAAAGCCTGCTGCTGTCCCCCCGTCTTTATCATTTGGAGGTTGCAAAGCTCTGGAACACAGAGCTTTTCCGTTGTGTGGAAGGGAGCGCCCGTCACTTATTTCCATTTGTCTGTCAAATGGCATTTTCTGCCTGTACCTCATCCTTTGGATTTTTTTGTCCTCCACTGCACAATCCTGGTGCACACAGTAGGGTGAAAACAGATTTTTTCTACTCGCCAGTGTGCTCTGCGAGTCGCTACCCAAGCCAGGAGTTTATCTCTGAGCTGGGTTAGCCTCCTGCACACCCAACAAAGATAGGCCCAGCTGACAGCCTGTGTGAGGGATTTTAGACCAGGCCTGCTTGTGCGGCGTTGGATTAAATCATTTCAGTGCGGATCAACACAAGGATTTCGGACTGAATTTCTCTCGAGATTCAGATCCTTCCTTGTTTTGATGCAGAGATTTCTGTCTCCTAAATAACAGCCCATCCCAATGTTAACCAAACCAGAAGCAAATACTTACAAACCACCCGTGCCCACCGTATCCAAGCTTAATTTTAAGTGTAGACAGATATCCTTTTGATTTTCATGTATCATAAAGACACATTTAAATACTTTTGTGATTAGGAGTCTATCCTTAAATTTATTACCTTGATTTAATTATTGGCTGCCTCAGCTTACCTAATTTTGTGAAATGCAGAAGTTGATGGCTTCCTTTCTGCTTAAGGTTCTGCATTTTATTCATGTAAGCCGCTCGATTGAAAGGTACCTTACAGTATTGTTATTTCTCTAAAGCATGTTATTCATAGCTCACTGCAAATATAGTTTATAAAACATGTTACCTATGCAGTTTTCATTTTTCATCCTTATTTATTAATACCATTTGAGAGCACTTTAGATAAGTATTTGGAAACCTAGTTGCAGGAATTCATATTTTGCACATTTCACTTTAACTGCGAACATTGTTTTCTGATTTTAATCACAAAAATGGAATGCTCTTAATAGAGCGGAGAAACCCAATTTCCTCAAGAAGCATTTTCAGGCAGATCTGGCTCAGATATTCCTGCGATCACAAGAGGGTAATATCGTCAGCACGAGGAAATGTTCTGTAGTATACCTGAAACAAATATATATGTCCTGGACAACTATGCATTTAGCATCGTTGACTTTCAGCAAAGATATTCTTCACTGCCCATTGTCAATTATTAACCTTAAGAGCTATACAGCTTTTTAATTTTTAATGTAGGGTGTGTGATTTAGACCCGTGCCCTTTCTGCACACAAGGACACCCAGTGACAGACATCATGCTATTTAACGAAGGGTCAGGTACCAAAGCATCAGCTTCTAGTCTGTTCACTGAATTTAGACTGCAATGTACTGATTCCCTTCAACCTAATTCTTTGACCGGTGTATTTATATCAAAAATAAACTCACTACTGCGTAAACTCAAGTTGATCTTGTTGGATACTGCTATATAAACCATAAATAGATAGAAGGTACAGAGAATATAGACGAACCCTCTTTATAAGATACTATGAAGCAGACTGTGCATTTTATGGACAACTGACTTTTGAGGTTTTTGTTTTTGCTTTTGTTCTTCCTCTCTACAAATGTGAAGTAACATCACTTTGTTTTTCAATATATATGCAAACAAATCACAGCAAGTGATTTCATGGTCAGTGCTAACAGAGTTCATTTCAAGTTGCTCGGCAGCACATTTGGAGAGCAGGGCATCAAACATAAAATTATGTTGGCAGCTTGTAGCTGTAACTGCGGAAGGATTAGGAAGCTAACATGAGGACTAGAAGTCCTCATGTCCTTGGTTAAGTTCTAGGCATTTCCCAGAAGGAATTATTTACTTTACCGTGGTGACATGTATTAAATGTTAACAGACACTATCGTAAAAGATATACTGTTGAAATCTCGCTGCCTTTCCATTTTGAACCTTTGAGTAAATGAGAATTATTGCTAGATATGATAAATAGCAGCAGTACCTCATGATAAATCTGGCCATAACTCAACATTTGCTGCAGGCCACCACAGCAATGATAAAGCAAAGGAAATTCATCTCTGGCCCATGCAGGCATAAAGAGACTAGTACAAAGGTGCCTCACGCAGAAGAATCAGCTATTAAGAAATGTATTAAAAAGAGATAATATCATCAACAAACACTGCGCTCACGTCTTTAGCTCAAATATGAGTGGAAGGTACAGACTTTCTTCACTCCTGACTTAAGACTTCAGTAGTTTAATGCAAAAAGTTCAAGTGATTGCAGAGAGGATGGGATAGACATCAAAACACCGTGAAGTCTTCACTCTGCATAAAATAAAGCCATGGAAATCTGTGCTATATCTCTGTACCAGGGAATTGCTAACGTAGACCATGGAGTTAACATAGTGGAAGGAGAGATGGAATATTAAATGCATTAAGAGATAAGGAATTACTTTTAGTCGTTGAGTGAGCTTGTCTCCTGCTCTGAAGGACATGGCTCTCTTTTCCTTGATTGTAAAGGGATTATACAGAGACTGGGTGTATAATTTGACTGCATTAGCTCTTCAGCATTGGCAGGCTATGGCTCAGTCCACCCCATAATGGACAGGCTATGCAGTCAAAGTCATTCTTCTGATAACGCCTTTAGTGTCTGCATAAAACTTAGCAATGCAAAATGAACTAAACCAAGGCCATTGATAGCCCCAGGAAGGCTCTTTATTACCATATTTACCATTACTGTGTTTGTAATGCATGTATAACGTACACACCATATGTAAATAAAAGTTGTAGATCTGTTGCACTCCATGATTAATGTCTTAGGTAGGCACTTCTGTTCCTAATGCTAATAGGAAGTGACTGGCCTTAAACTGTGAGTGGTGCTCAGGTACCTCAGGAGTAATAAAGCTTGCTCTAGGCATATTGCATAATTCCATGAGTCATTAATTATAGCTGCCCAAAGTAGAAAGTATGGAAACATATAGTTTACCTACCTACTTCTGTATCAAATAAATTAAGGCAATTAGATTTGTTTTCAATTAAGCGTATGGAGCTGCTTATGAAGTGTGCAGGTGTGTGGAACAAAAAGTTACCGTGCAAGGGATTTTGTCCTGAGCATGCCTGAGATCTGGCCTGGGATAGTGTCATGTTTATAATCAAACTCGCTCAGTTTAATTATTCTTAGAGGTGATTTTTGACTCTTTAATGAGAGGTATAGAATGAACAAGTAGATACACTTATTTGAGTGGATTTTGAGCTGGGAATCGTGATTTTGAACTGCTCTCCACTTTCTTGCCTCTAGATCAGATAGTTTCATTGAAAGCACTCAAAAACTGGCTACAGCTGCTGAAATAAGACCTGGTCCAGCAAACACTGAATCTGCAAAAGAATTTTGCAAATGATTTCAAAAAGATTTCTTTACATTGTTAGGCTATGCTGCTTTTTCTCAAGTTTGTTCCGCTTCCTGATGCACTTCAAAACGTGTTTTCTGGCAGTCTTAGAAATGTGGCTTCCCCTGCTCATTCCTGATCAATCTTTGAATGATACCTGTTGAAATCAGCTTGCAGTTTGGGAAGCACAGCTAGCTTAGCTGATCTTCATTCTTGTTGCAAGCTGAGAAGCAGAAAAAGTGAACATTTTTGTGGTGATGGATTAATGCAGACTTACAGTTGGAGGCTGACAAGTACCTTATGACCTTGTTAAATATTTAAATGTGGCACATGCAGAAGGTGAATGGAAAGAAGTGGTAGGGCCATTTAAGCCCTGCGCCAATATGTCATGGGTAGAAACTGGTTTTCAGATGACATATGTAAAGGACAGAGGAAATCCCTTGGACTACCCAGCACCCTGTATAATGGAAGTTCAGCTCTTTAGTGCCTGCAAATTGAGGTTCCAAAGTGCCATGAAACCCACAGCAAACCTTTCAGCAAACGTGTGTCTGTCAGATGAACTATGCAATCACGCTTCATCCTGCTGAAGCAGAGAGGCTATTAATGTTTTTTTTTTCTTCGTGTGGCTTTTAATAGAGGCATTGTACAACTGTCTGCTGTGTCAAGTTGTCACATGAACTATCGCTTTTGAAAACGCCTGTACAAGGGCTGCTTTCCACGCTGCAAGAAATAGAGGGGCATTATGCTTTTGTAACTGTGGCCTGCATGGGAAAAGGTGGCCAAGTGGTCAATTACTGCCTAGATCTGTAATTCTTTTTTTTCTTCTTCTTTTTAACACTACTATAACTGCAGAGCTAGGAAGCACCCTGTTTACTAGTTTGGGGTTTTTCATGGTCACACTCTACTAACAGAGTGGGTGCTGCTGGAGAAGCCACTTGGTTCCAGATCTCATGGACCTCCCATTTTGAGCAGATGTATTCCCCCAACTCTTATTTAAATCAGAAGGAATTAAGCACCATGATACTGTTTAAAAAACAAAGAATAGCTATGCTTGAGCTGGAAATTTCTTGATTTCCAACATCTCCCAGGCCCTGATGATTTGTGCCAAGCAGAACCGTGAGATCTCCATACAACACAGCCTGCTTAGAGGAGGCAGCAGGAAGGTGAGTCCTTGCAAACTGGTTGTAGAGGCAGGAATGGTTGATGCCTGCCTGTCACTGCTGCTGTGTATTACAAATTGAGGTACCAAAGGGCACCTGCTTAGCTTAAGAGTATTTTACTTGCATTAGAGCCTCCCTGCCAGACTAAAATAAAAACTGAAATAGTTTCTAATGAAACTGAAGTAGAAGAGGATCAAAAGTCTCCAAAACGTGAAGGGTCATCACCTCCAAAGCTAAATGTCACATTTGTCACTCTACTCAATAATATTACATCTGGAAAAATGCAGCCCTTCCGCTCTGCCGCTGAACTCAAACAGAAGTCCCTGAGTGCAAACACACAGACCAGAATTAAATTTCTTCCTAACTCCCGTGTAATAGAGTTCTGTGGGAGCCAGGAGTCAATTAAGTGGATAAATACGCACGTAGTTCACTTACACTTAGCATTGCAGTAGTGTTTTGCTGAAGTAAGCACTTAATGCGATTATTGCATTTCAGCCTGATTTAAGATGACAAGTTTTGCATTTCCTAAATATTAATTAGCCCTGAATTTCTATTTATTTAAACTCTGAGGCAGCAAGTGGGTAGTTGTGTGATTTACCTCTACCTCCTGGCACTTATCTCATCTGGGACATTTGAAATGCAATTGTAAACAATTAGCCTTCGTGTCTGCCAGCATAAAGAATAAAGAATAGAGCTTGTTTTGTTTCTTTGGGAGAATGATCATTGCACAAATTGGAGCTCGCTACTGGATCAGGCTTTTTGAGACCTAATTAGGGAAAAGCAGTAGACTTAAAATGGGCCTTGTTTTATTTTTCTCTCCTATCTTTTTTTATATTGTTTTTCTTTCTTCTTCTTCCCTCCCTCCTTCAGGGCTGGGAACTTAGGCATACCAAATGTGCACTGTGATGATTTGCTTGTGTTGTGCTGCTGGTAATAAAGCACTCAGAGGTCTGCCCAACAGAAAGAAAATACTTCAGCTGAGTATATTATCCGTGAGGTATTTGAATATAGATAGCATAGGAATGGAAGTGGGAGATGGATCTGAGGAATGGGAATGCGAGATGGATCTGCAGCAGTCCACTACTGGGCTAAGACTGGTGCCAGAGTGGGCAGCATGCCTGGGAAATTGGTTTCTGCAAGAGGAGAGGTCCTTGTTCTAAAGAGGCAAAAGATTTTCCAAAGAAGACTCCTTCGTGTTGGAGTTGTCTAAATCCCTTTGGACTCGTGTTGGAGTTGTCTAAATCCCTTTGAAATATCTGCAGTCCGTGCCTGTACTATCTAAGAATTCCCCAAATGATGTGAAATCGTGTAATTTAATGCATCAGCGATGTGGAGGAAGGATAGATGTTTAAACCTTGAAATGAGCTCGCATTAAAAGAAATAGGCACCCAAAGCTCACGAGGAGTTTGTGTACTCAGCAGCAAGAGCAGAGCTGGCTCTTTAGCACTGATTGGAGTACTGGGAACCTACCCCGAGGACTCCTGCTCTGCTTCTCCGCTCCAATTATAGCCCTGGTTGCGCTCCCTTTGCTAATACTACATATGTAATGAGGTAGTGATTGAAGTGTTTCAGCTCTAATGGCCAAATGGCAGCCAGTTTGAAATGTACATTTTCCTTTTAAATGCTTCCTCGCTCTTCAACAGTGAGAAGCTGAAATACTTGTATTTCTGTGAAAGAAATTGGTTGTAATTAGAGCAAAAGCATTTCACCAAGGGGTCATCTATTTTGCAGCTGTATATGAAAAGCTTCAGATCATCCTCTGTTTTGGAGACTTACTTTTAGATCTGTACTTTTTAATATGTTCTTGGCAGAGTTAAAATAGCTCTTGGTGGAGCTTGCCTATCTCCACCATCCAACTGCAGAGCTTTACGAGACCACTCTAGGAGGGTTTTGAGTTTCCCATTTTGTAGTATTCTTTAATGCAATCACTTTGGTAGCACTTGAAGAGCTCACTACGCCAAACGCAAATGGAATAAAATTTGCTAAGACACATAGGCACTGAGAAATCTGAGATGTTCTTTCGTTTTCAGGAATTATATTTATTTCAATTCTTATTGAAATTAGCAGTTGCAACAGATGGAGTAATTGTACAGTAAGATGAGATTAGCTGAGGCTTTGACATTCTACCTAACGAGGAATTAAGAGGCAGATAGCACTGATTGGGTTTTTCTTCAGGGTCTGATTATCTTTTATTTTCCCTGTTATTCGTGTCAATGGGAATATATCCATAAGTAGCCTGGCCCAATCCTATTGGTAGAACAGATTGTCAAGATGTGTTGAACTCCTCAAAAGACTCTAACTTTCTTATCAGTATTTGCACTGGGTAACTGGCAATTTTGGGGGGACAGAAGAATAAAGAACCATGTGGGGGAAGAATAACGTATTTCCATGAAAAAATATTTGTAGTATATGAAATTCTTATGAAATTCAACCAAGTGCACTCTCCACTTTATGGAGGAATGTGAGCATGGGTAGAATGCACATATTTAACTGGACTGGTAGGATGTGGCTGAAGGCAGGAATGAGGAGTGGCCACTGGAATTTTATCTGACTGTTTCCCAAGTGCATAATCTTAAACTGTTTTAACTGACCTGTGTACCATGGTACATCATTTTCCAGGGTTATTTTTTTTTAAATGGTGGGCTTGATCCAGCAGTGTTTCATCTAATATAAATGTTTCTGCTGATTAGATAGAGAGACAGATTTTGCCCATGGATGTGGCTGCAAGTGTGAACTTTCCTACCAGATGTTATATTCATTCTGGGAGCAAAGAGGTTCTGTTTAGCTTGTGATGTCAATCTTCTCTATCAGCAGCAAAGTCACAGAATTGAAGGGAATACAGTAATTGAGTTTCTTTCATACTAATATACATGGGTAGCCGCTTGGAAATTGTATTAGGGAAACGTGATTAAATCATTGTTCACCACTCCTTTCCACCCGCTCCCACAAATTATGAGATCAGCATGAAGCGTGGTGACTTTTTTTCCAAGCAGCTACCATGAAATCAGGACAAATTTACCATCAAAAACGGACAACTGTAAGATTAAACCAAAGAGTGCTGGAAGCATTAGATCTGTGCTAGCTAACTGGGTGGATTTTTTCTTGTAGAACAGGAGGAGTGGGTTTTTTGGGGCTTTTTCTCTTCTGTTAACCAGCATTGAGCCTGGCAACATCAAGGGTGCAACGTGGTCATATCCAAACAGGATCTAGCTGCTCATTTATCCCTGTAGGACTGGCAAGAGATCATGAATGGTCTCTGAATTTGTAAGATCACAGGCTGGAGTCTGTTGCAGCGTGTGCCAGCAGTTGTCCCCGACTGCTGACATGGGTAAGGCACAATTACCATTGTCCTCGAAGCCCTCAGTGGAGTCCTACAGGACACATACTGCTTGAACCATGTCAACACTTCGTTGAAAGCCACTATGGGCTTTATCTTAAGGGTGAGGCAGAGAATTCTGCTCTTATTTTTTTCCTTAGTATTCAGTAAATTTATAAAATTCTTTTGCTTAAAGTTCAATGTTAGGGTAGCACCTATGAAAAGAAAAAGCTTTTCATCCTTCTCCTGTTTTCTTGAAGTAGGATTTGCTCTAGGTGTTTTTGCCACTCTTATTTTGGCATAATCATAGAAAATTGTCAGTATTTATAAATAACATTTTGCCTGGCTGGCCTCAGGCCAGCAAATGCACAGGAACAAGGTTCTGGTCCCTTCAGGTTCACACCTTTAAATTTGCAAGGAGGAACAATTCCTCCAAGGAATAGCGCAGAACCAACACAAGGTCCTTGGGTGCAGCCCGTAGCCTTGGGCTGTTTGCTTTGGAAAACACATTTGTACAAGCACATTCTGGCGCTTGGCTCTCTGCGGACACTGTAGCAGCGAAAGGGGAAGAAACCGTTTGAGAGTGCTGAAACGTACCCTTTTCAGGAGCCTCTTCTTATTTGGAAAGACAAAGATACAGGATAGATCACTGGGCTGCTGCAGCCAAAAAGAAGACCCTTTTTTTTTTCATTTTATCAAGGCTATATTTCAAATTTTCACCATCAGGAGTGCTCGCAGGCACCAGCTAAACATGCCAGGCTTAGTTTCTGGCTCTTGATAGCTCTAACACTCTGTGAGGGTTTGTAGGACCAAGGCCATCATTTTTTTTCCTGTTTTCTGGATATCTCCAGTGGGCCTGTGCTCCATGTGCAGAATGAATTTCCTCACGAGCAAGAAACTCCCTGTTCCTGAAGTGGGAAATGTTCAAGTTTGGCTTATCTTGATGTATCTGAGCAGTTCCCAAAACCTACTTTCGAGGTCAAGACTATGTAAGGAAAATCAAGGCAGGGATCTCAGGTAAAGGAGTCTTTTGCAGTCCTGCTTTGCTTGCTTTTACAGTGACATCAGTGCAGCGTGCTGTCCTGCTTTCACCACTCGGTCTCCCAGTTTGCCTTTCTAAATCCCTTCACACTTTCTGAGTTGAGCAGGAAGCTGCTTTTCCTGGGAAAACTTTTCCTCTGAAACTTGGTGGGGTACCAAGAGAGAAAGTACAACACATCCTTATTTGTGCTTGCCTAACAGAAGATTCTCCATGGACTTGTAATAATAATCAACTGCTTATGTACTGCTTCTATCTTCCATCCAAGGATGTGTCAATATTAATTGGCTGAGCAATTCCCTGCACTCGATGGCATTTCCCTGTTTGTGTGCAGTGCAGTAACTTGTGAAGATTGTATCTCCTTGGTACAAAACTTGAGAGCAATGTTCTCCTCATCGGGAAATGGAGCCTTAGTAGTTCAAAGAGAAAGACAACATCCAGAAACCTCAAAAAGGACATGGAGCACCTAAAGTAGCAGGGGTGAAGGAGTACCAGGATAGAGGGCATGCAGAGTTGTTATAGAGAGAAAGATAAAGGAATATATAGATGCTGGAAATGGTGCTGACAAAAGCAATGCACGCAGGTAAACTGAGAGGAAGGAAAACCAGGATTCCAGGACAAGTCAGTGCAGAGTCAGGAGCACAACCCAGGAGCTCTCACCTGGACCTGGATATAACCTGGCACTGTATAAGAAGCTCTATCAGTTCATTCTCCTTGCTCATCTAGCCCCGAGTATCTTGATTGGAATCTATGGCGGTAATTCCTCATGCTCACCGTTTGTATTTTGGGACTAATTAACTATTCTAGGTTCCTATAAAGGATATTGTCTACTATTTAATGGCTCATTGGGTTCAGCGGGATTTCTGACTTCTCTTTTACTGCATCAACAGAATAGGTTCTCTGATTTATGGCTTCAAGTGAAGACTCGTGGCTTGTGAGCACATCATGCATGCTACGATGTTAGCTGTAGCCTTTGACAAATAGATTCCCATTGGCTTTCCAGGCATTCCAGGTGATGGTACAAGCCATCCAAAGATAGGGATCCTACGGCAAAGCTTTTTCTCCAAATATGCAAAGCAATGCCATCTTACTAAAAAGTGTCTCACAGATGCGTTCCAACAACTTCAGAAATGGGGAAGAATGGTTAAAATTAATTCCTATATTTTTTTCAGGGCATTTATCATGCATTTGCCTTCAAAACACATTAAAAGCTTTTTAAAATCTGGCCTACATTACTCCTGAAATTAAGTGTTCAAGTAAGACTTTGTAACTCACTTTTCTGTATTATTTTACTCCATTGTCACCATTTCCTTTGGCCTGGTTACTTTATTCTTGTATCAGTACTGCTCTCTGTTTAATATGTGAACCAAGGAATTGGGCATAGGCACAACTCCCCTTCACTTTCTCTTGCTTTTTACCTGCCAGAAGAATTGAACTGGAAAGATCTCCAGTGTTTGTACAATCCTGGACCAAAATAAAACTGAACCTTTCGTTTTAATATTGCAATAGCCACTGAACAGAGCCTGCAAGCTCCTTTCATGTGAAGCAGAGATGGGATGTTAACCAGTTTTGCTTGTTGTCAGGCTGAAGGGAATGCAAACCAATTACCCCCGTGCAAAGTTATATCTCACAAATCCTCTTACTCATCAGCTCAGCTGAACAAGGGGAGAAATGGAGCCCTTTTGTTTGCTTTGTAGATAACAGTATCCATTGTTATTGCAGAAGTAAACACTGAAACACAGGAGGATTTGGGCAGGAATCGTATCATAAGAACACCAGTCAGTGAACTGAAAGCCTCTGAGTTAGAAAATGCAGTGTTATCAGAGGACAAAACCAGTTAGGGGATGAGGTGTGTGTCATGCTTTCAACGTGATGACTGAGGCAGAGAGAAATTGTTGAAAATATTTTGCACAAATTTCCTATTAGATGATTCCCCTAATATTTTATAGTGTGCTTCTCATCCCCATATATTGTGTATACAGCAACCCCATCCAAATGAAGTAAACATTCTCCTTTAATCTGCAAGATTTCATCTAAATAGGGTAGGTGTGTGCACTGAATTATTCATTGTCATCAATGTCTGTGATGTATGTTAACATCATTCAAAGGAGACTTCATGGAAGACGATCTCAGTCCTAAAAACAATCTCCCAAAGTAGTTTTTTGGCAATATAAGATTGCTATAAATCTTTGGCAAACCTCTCTCATGCCAGTTTGTCGATTCCTGAGTGAAGAACTGCATTTGCAGGCTGGTAGGCCAGTATGGCCCAGTTTGTAGGCGGTTTCCTACTTGTATGATATGCCCCTGTCATCTATGAGATAAAAAAAATGCTCATGGCAAAAGCTTGTGGGAATATTTTTATGGACATTTCCAACTTGCTGAAGGAAAATATCATCATATATGGATGCTGGCAGTTTGCTTGATTGAAAAGGTAGCAAGAAATATTCTTGATTCTTTTAGAGCTGGATGGTGCACAGAGATTGCAATGCTAGTGACATGCTGAAATTACAGATGCAGGGTTTCCTTTTGCCCGTGCGCTCTGTCTTATGGCTGCAGTAATGGTAACGACACCTCAGTGAGTTGCTGATGCCCTAAAACAGGAGAGGGATTCACATAAGAAAAGCAAGGGAAAAGGGTAAAAAAAAAAAA
>VZSG01000302.1:282871-333755 GCA_013398315.1 Nothoprocta pentlandii
TTTTTTTTTTTTTTAATAATTTCACCCTCCTCTGCTGACTTTTATAGGGAAAATACCAAGTCAGATTTTGAAATTCTCAGCTGGTAAAAGTCACTGTAGTGCCAATGGCCTTCTTGGGAGCTATACTGACATAAACTCCTTGCTTTACGCTCTGCCATCAAAGAATCCAGAAAGACACTAAAGATCAGTGGTCCCTGGAATATTGAACAGCCTATTCATCAAAAAAGGGTTGAATGGTGTGGTGGAGACTCTCTGCACTGCCACACGTAGCTTTAGGGTGGAATAGTCCTTCCAGCTGTCCAGAATTGACCTTTACATCTCGTGCCTTGTGTGCAACCGTTGCTTTGCTTTCCTTCAGTGAGCGAGTAGATAGAGGTCCTGGTGTGAAACCGATTTGCAAAAAAGGGGGAGATAGGAGGAGGAGGAGGAGTGGTTGGATGGTAAGTGTTGGAGCTAAACATTTCAGTTTGGGTTTTATTTTTCAGTGCATATTTGCTTTAAAAGTGCCCCTAAATACTAACCACTATTATTAGATAATCACTACTATCATATATAACGATTGTATTCATTTCCTTTCCCCTGCCTCAGGTGTGCAGTTTGAGTCTAGTAATATAGGAATCATGAGCTTTTAAAGCACAGTATTTTTTTTTTCCTCGTTGAATTCGATGGACACTGCAGAGCTGAAAGAAGAAAATACAATCCATCTTCTGTGAAATGAACTCAGTCATCCCTCAGTTTATTGACTGAGAGGGAATACAAAACAAATCCACAAATGTCAAAAGCAATCTACAAGGGATCATTCCATTTCTATTTCCATTTGTTTCCGTGATGGAAATGATTTTTAACTGATTCCTCTCTTAATTTAATATGACAAAAGATAAATCACTCCGATATCTCCCCACCCTCTGCCCCACCAAAAGTATGTTTGGCTCCACTTGCTGCAAAGGGATGGAGGGACTTTTTTTGTGGATTGCAAAAAAATCTCTTTACTGTAACTGTAGAACTGTGATGAGAAAATATTTGATCTCATTAAACAAGATTCCTACTGATTTGAATGGGTTAGGAATATGCCAGAGTGATGATCAGTTGACTTCTTGAGAAATAAAAGGAGTCTTTTCAGAATGTTTTTCTGCCTGTGGGCTTATTCTGCTAGCTGAGGATGTGCTTTCTGTCCCTCGCCTCCTCTCCCACAGCACTGGACTGCTGTTTTCTACGGTAAACTTTAATCCCATAGATTTTTCAGGGGAGAGCCAATTCTGCAATCCTATACGTTAAGCGCTCCACATACCGCAGCAGAAACTGGCCCAGCTGTGTTGAGCCTGTGGCACAAGTGCTCTGCTCTGCAGTGTCCTACCCAAATCCCCAGTCCACATACTTGCCGTGCAAATTATTTTACTAGAAGTGAAATACTGGATCAGCTTGTGATGAAGAAGAGCAGCTTCATCACAGCCAGTCAGCCAGGCCCGAGTGCATCTGGCTCACCATGGCTCTGGCAGGAGCTACTAAAAAACCATTGCAAGAACAGGGAGAACCAAATACAATACTTTCCCCAGGCTTTTTTTTTTTAGTTTTTTAGTTGATTTTCTTGTTTCCTAATTGAATAAACATTTTAGCTTAGAGGAGGGAGCAGTATTTCCATCATTCCAGAGGGGTTGTGTCTGAATTCTCTTAGCTGCAAGGCCAAAAACTATTATTCCAGTCTTTCACAAGAAAACTGTGATATGTCATGTCCTCCCTACTGAGGCTGTGGCAGAACCAGGATTAAAATCCAGATTATTCAAACCAATTTTGTGCTTTATACACTGCAAAGTCCTAGCTCCCTAAAAGATTTTAAATGAACAGACAGTTGAGGTCTCTCCGTGTTTCTGAATAGCTGTAGCTCTTCTTTGAACTCCAGTGCCTAAGAAAAATCCGTAATGGAATCAAAATGTACAATGAAAATGAAGAGCATAAAGAGCTATTTTTATGGAGCAGTACAAGACTATTTAGGAACAAGGTTTTCCTCTACTAAGAACATATTATTACCTCAAAGCTAATATCCTGAAATAAAAAAGAAAGCCTTAAAAAGTTGAGACGGAGCTGTAATGAATTAAGAGCCACCAGACATTGTTAGTTTAATGTTATATTGTAAAGATCTGGATTTAAGTGAGGAATAAGTTATCTAGGACACCATTTGTAATTTTTTTCTGTATTAATTTTAGAGCCAGGTGCGAAAGGGGAGTAAATCTGTGCATTTGCAGACGTTCGTGCTGGCTGAGGATCCGAGCCTCTACGTTGAGAACCGGAGCCAAGTTAGGAGCCTTACAGAGAGGCTCTCCTGAGCAACTGGTACCATTATAGAGGTGTCCTACTGCAACACAGTAGGATGCTATGAAACTTGTGGAAACCCCATGCCAGCCCCAAAGTCAACATAGGAAGGTAAATGAATGCTTAATTACAAATGGCATAGGAAAGGAAAGGAAATTACTGCCTTAATTAAGACTTCAGTTTTACTGCAAGTAGGAAGTTCAGTGATTCTCCCTTCCCTTTTAGAGCACTACATGCTTCAGCAGTGATGAATTTTGGCCCATTTGGCCTCAATCCTGGAAAACATCCTCATTAAAAAATGTATTGAAGTTCATACTTAATTCCATTCCTGCCATGCTTAATTGCGGGCCTGAACAGACGTGGAGTTAAGTATTTGATTAAATAAGGTGGGACTGTGGGGCAATTTTTAGGTAATGGTCTTCCATTTGCCAAGCTGAGCTAACTCTCAGAAACTCCCCAGAATATCATTTATCAGAATGAACAGAATCAGTAAGTAATGCAGCATTTTTTATTACAGTGTTTGAGTGGAATTGGGATTTTTGTAAACATCACTCCCTTATGATTGAGAAGAATCTAAAGATTACTAGAGCAGCAAGTTTTCTGCGAAGGCAAATGAGAACAGGAGAAATATTTGAAGGATTAAGACAGTGCATTCACCCCATCAAGGTTCATTTCCTTTAACAAATCTTCACTTATTCGTGACAAAGGCTTCCATTTGCCAGCATGTGAGGTAGAACAAAGTGTCAAACTAAAAATGCTTAAATATTTAGGTTGCTTCACTGGCTGGAAAATTAGCTTTATAGAATGAGTTTTGGATCCATCCTATATAACTTCAGAAGCAAATGCAGACACCCAACTGCCAGCACAAATGCTATGCTGCCATGCTTTGGAAAGCCAGTCATATGTTGTAGAACAGATGGGCTAGATTCTGTCCCTATCAGGAGGAGGAGAGGCAAAGGTGGACTCTGATCAACAGCTTTATGCATGCACATTTGTAGATGAATCGCTGAAACGTATATATTGGATTAACCAGCTATGGAGGGCTTGATATCTGGGAATTAAATTCTCTGGCCTGTGCCACACGGGTTGCACTGGAAGACCTATCCTGTTGCCTCGTAACCTTGCGTTTTCTGAACTGATAGATTCAGAGCAAGAGGCTGTTAGCGATCGCATTAGCACTGCAGTGCACACTTCATCCTCATGTGACTCAGGGGAAAAGAATTTGCTGTAAAAAAAAAAAAAAGAAGTTATGAGGCTTGGAAAGAATCAGAAAATGTGGCACTGAATCTCTTTGAATAAGATTCCTTTTAAAATCAATGAGAGTTTCATAAGTGACACTGCTCAGGCATTATTGATTAGGGACTGACAGATGAATCATTTTTCAACAGTGAGATTTCTCTTTCTATTTATGCATTTTTTTTTCTTATGAGTTCCTCATCCTTTTAGCTTTAAAAAGAAATTAGTTCTCTTACGGAGGCTAACACCAGTGTGGTAACGTGATAGGGGTTTTGTTTGATTGATTGATTGATTGCTTTGTGGGCATGCCTGAATTTCCCTATCCAAAAACACCTCGTGTCCACTCCAAAATGCACCCATGGACGCAAGGTTCAAACAAACAGATGGAGCTCCTGTGTAACACTGAGTGTCTGCAGCACCTAGCGCACCCAGGGCAAACCAGGAAAGTTCCTGCATTCAGCCCAGGGCGAGGGAAGGAGGAGGGAAGCCAAACACATCTGAATCCAGCTCACGATTCCTGGGTGTCTGGGCTGGAGGAACATTTCTCATCCAGCTATTCTGGCTATAAATGTTAAATGTTTTTCTTTTTTGTTGTTAGCAGCTTTTCTATTGTGCATACTGGAAGATGAGTCATTGCCCTTCAGAGCAAAGCTAGGAATCAATAGACCTCTGTAAATTAGATAATGTGCTAAAATATGGGTATCTACAAAGTCACGGGAATTGTGATGGTGACTAATGGTTCAGGGGAAATACACAGTGAAAACAATCCAAGCAGCCAACAATCTTCCTGGAGCTGACTTTGAGACCCATTCCATGGGTCCATGGGTATGACATCTCTTTGCCTGTGCCACATGACAGATCGGAGGACGGGAAATTCAGGAGGCTCAGCCTCTATAAGGTTGACGTATGGGGAAGGGGCGAGGGGGAACCTTGTCAATGTGTATAGACATTTAATTGGGGTGTGCAAAGAAGATGGAGACAGACTCAGACCCAGGGAAAGAACTGAAACACGGGAAATGTCATTTAGACGTAAGCAAAAGATTTTTTTACTGTGAGGGTGGTGAAACACTGGAACAGGCTGCCCAAAGAGGTTCAGTCTTTGGAGATGTTCCTCGTCTGGACAAGACCCTGAGCAACCTGCCCTAGGTGACCCTGCTCTGAGCAGGGGAGTTGGACTAGGTGATCTCTAGAAGTCCCTTCCAACCTCAGCCATTCTGTGATTCCGTGAAATCCAGGCTCATGGCAGCGATCAAAGCTAAATAATGCTTACACAGTTCTCTCACTAAGATCTGAAATATATGAAGTCAGAATAAACCCAACCTTCAGGTTAGCTTTCCTGAAATAGTCTCACGGCTTTCCAAGTTCCCTTCATCTTTCTCCAAATGTTTCTCAGCTGCCTGTGGCTTCTGAATGCCTGTTGTGCCTGTCCACTTTATCTAATGACCCTTGCTAGCTTCTGAAAACAAAATAATTCATCATAAGATCCTCAAAATAGTGTTAGTTACAAATATTCTGAGTTCCTAGGACATGCTTTCATGGAGCAGCTAAGTTTGCATTGGGAGTTTTTGTTGTTGTTTCTCTGAACAGTGTAGACAGCCTCAGGCAGATCTAGAAAATCACATCTGTAGCCGATTGGGGGAAGCAAAAGTCAGAAACAATCAGCCACATTTTTTTCTCACTTAGCACACAATGAAGTTGTGGACTTCATGATGCCCCAATGCCAAGAGCTTCCTTTCCTCCCCTTGACTTCCATTCTGGACTGGGAAGCAATGAAAGAGTTGTAAGCTATAACCCGTGATGCTTCAAGACATTAGTTTACCCTAAGGTTCATGGTGGCCCTTTAGATGGGCTGCAATTTAGAAAACCTAGGTTTTAGTTTAACATATCTATGACTGTTTGACATGATTTGTTTATATTTATTCAGGACTATATATTTATTTTATATTTATTTATTTTATACAAATATATAAATGTATATAAATATATAATAATATATAATAATATATTTATTTTATATTTATTCAGGACGCATTTAAATTGCCTAAAGGGAGTTCACACCTTCTTTTAAAAATATTGTCAGGTTAATGTAGATCATTTGTGCTTCAGGAAACAGCCTTTTTGTCCTTCTTGGGAGTTTTCAACTTTATGAGTAGTTGAACCAGCCCTCTTTTTTCTTAGCCATTTGACTAGATTAAAAAAATTACTGTCTATGAACCAGCTTTTCTTTCTTTATTCCTTAAGATTTCATAGTTTTATGTCACTGAAACTGTGCACTTCAAATTCCTATCCCAAGATTTTGAATAGATTTTCATGGCAGATACAAGCAGTGATTCCTTATATCTCATGTATCTCAAGCCATTTGTCATGCTGTCTTGCAATGTGGGACTCACATTTATATGGTTTGGAGAGATGTAACTCATTTTCTGTTTAAACTACTGTCTGTCAAAGAGAGATTTAAGATGGAATACTGTGCACTTTCTGACATGGTTCACAGGTTTTTTATGTATTTGTATTTATTTATTTTCTGTGCACACTCTGGCATTTGTTAGGTTGGTGCAGAAGAGAGTTGGTTTGCCAATAGGTGCAATTTGAAAATGTCTTTCAGCATACAGGGGTTTAGATATGATTATGCCATGCTAGTTAGATATTTAGAAGTGTCCTGGGGAACAGATTGTTTTATTCTTCCAGTTCTGCTCCTAAGCAAGTCTTAGCAAGTTAATCCCCTATTATTTGGTGTCTGGTAAGAAAGGAGTTAATGTTACTGCTCCTCTTGGTGAAATGCTTTGAGATCCACAGTGGAAAAATTCTGCTGGATGGTTCTTGTCATTTAAAGTTAAAAATAACTTCAATATGGGGCAAATTCTACTGTGGCTTGGTGTGGAAAAGAAAGGGCTGGGCTGCTGTGAGCAGGAGGTTGTCTACTTGTTGTACGGACACATTCTGAAGAGAAGCAGACCCCACTGAGCATGAGAACATATAAAAGAACAGGAAAACACAGGAACTCACAGCCTCAGCAGATGAGGTGAGAGATAAGGGGAGCAGAGGTGGGGAGGTGAGGTGACTAGCAGCATGGTGACATGTTAGCATGAAGTCTCATCTCCTGGATGCCTAGACAGTGCTACTGCAGAGCAATGGGTCTTGTCACACAGAGGTGTAGCAGGCAAAGCCGAGATTCAAAAAGCCTGTTGTCACGTAGCACCCATCAGCTTGGCACTGGGTGCTCATTATACCCACTGAGGAGGGAAGGTCTCTGCCCTGGAAAGTGTAGGTCTACATGGAGACATGTAGGGAGACAAGAGGCAGGAGGAGAAACAGAACGGAAGAAACTCCCTCACAGTCGACTTCAGAGATCACAGAATCACTGGCCACAGGCCTCCAAGTGGACTCAGCCCCATTTATCACCACCCTCTGGGCTCTGCCATCCAGCCAGTTCTCGTTGTGCCCTCATCCAGCCCACACTCCCAGAGCTGAGATGGAGCTCCCAGGAGATGGAGCTGAGAACTGAGCCAGATCTCCACGCTTGCTTTCTGGCTAGCACTCTTTCATTCACGTAGCTGCAACATGCCAGGCGAGGTGAAATGATGAGGTGACAGTAAACAAAAGAGTGAGGTTGTATTACCAGGAAGATTTCAAAGAAGTGAGATCTGAAATAGTTTCCCAAGAGATTTGGTCCAGACAGTGATATGAGATATGCTCTTGAGAGCATTCTCTTACTGTCAGGATAGACTAGAAAGCGAGCTCTTCTCCATCATTCCTCTGAGTCAGGATGGTTAAGTGCTGTCAAAAATACATCAGAGGAGCATTTCTTTTGGATTATCAGTCTGGAGTATTGGACAATTGATGATGTCAATTCATTGATGCACTGGACAAGATACACGAAGGCTGAGAACGTTTGTCAGTCTTGTATGAGCCTCTTTGTGGCCAAAGTCCAGCACTCCTGCCATTTTATAGGAGTTTTACTTTTTAGTGAAATGCAAAGAAAGAAACATAACAGATGAAAGGAGACTTTTAAAGGATTGTAAACACAACTGCATAAACCCAGTAAAAATGGGATAGATGAAGTTCAAAATTGTGCCTTGAAATCATTTGGGCTGTAGACGCATAGAAAGCTCATGAGATTCTTAAATCACAGCATGCCCTTACCAACCTTTCTTGTATACCTGAAACCCCAGGATAGCTGATCGAAGGCTGTAAATTATTCAGTATTATTTATGTACCCTTTGATACCATCTAGAGAACTAGTCGCACATCAGCCCCAGGCAATAATGATGTACAAAATCAGCATAAAGCAAGTGGCAACAGGTGGGCACATCAGACGTGGGCAGCGCTGGGGGAAGCATCCTTCTGTCTCTGTTTACATCAGTCTCTCTGGCAGTTCTTTAGCTGCCCTCACGTCTTTTCACTTCCTGCAATTCTACCATGTCTATGGTTTTTCTCATCCAGCATTACAGGAAGCAAAAAGTAAATTTGGAAAAGGGAGGTGTTCTCAGAAACCGTCATTTCAAAAGTAGGCCTTGCTGCTTCAGGGTAATATATTTATGTCAGTGGTGAAGAATGAAATGGGCCGAATTCAAGCATATTTAATTCAGTACAGGGCAAATAAAATGCTTTTGGCAGTACATTAGACCCCTTGGCTTATGTTCTCTCTTTAATTAGTTTGCTAATTTCTTAACCTAAGACTAGCTGTATTTGAAAATCAGGGCCTGTCACAGCTGAACTTTCAGTCTAGCTAGGCGGGTACAGGAGGTTACTCCTCTGCTTACGTGACCGAACAAGCTGAAGAACAGATGAATTATTCATTGGAAACCACCGTCAGTAAATAAATAAGAACAAATTAGCAATAATGGCAAACATGAAAGACAAAATCTTCCATATTTGCTTCACAGCAATTACAGTGAGGAAAGAAAAGGTGCTGTTGTTAAGACATTGAAGTGCTGTTTGGAGAGCTGTATCTTTTGTTGCTCTGTGTAGAAGCTTGCATGGTGCGAAGCCGTGAGCAAACGTCTCTAATTTCTCTCTGTTGCCTGTCACTCGTGTAGAGGACTATGCCATTTGTTTGTAGACAGCAGAGACTTTTGATTTGTTTACTACTGTTTTGACAGTGTGTGTGACCTGAGACCTTAAATGCAGCTTCAATAATTACTGCGAAACTCCAGTGCTTTATCGACATCATGTACATCTTTGGCAATACGATTGAGAAGTAGGCAACTGTTAATAACTCCACAAATGACCACTATAGTTCTGAGAGAGCTTTCAGTGAGCTAGCAGTAGTATTCAGGAGTTTCTGGCTTTGAAAAGCATTACCATCTGACTTGTCTCACTGACATCTTTAGGCTTAAATGGCTAGGCCATATTTAATGTTTAGACTGGCGCATTCGATCCTTGGAAAGGGCTAGGAGCCTGCACAAAGGCAGCGTGAGTGGCTCAGCTGTTGAGAGAGAACTCTTGAAGTTGCACTTACTCACTTGACATTATCTTCCCATATTTTTTCAGTGCTTCCAAGTGAAAAAGAAATGAAAACCAGGATGGAGTTGGAGCAGCCTTCTTAGGAGCTGACTTAGAGAGGTTAAGTAATGCCTGATTTAGTCTTCAACTAAATCAGTAATCAACTGCAGGTCCTAAACTAGGCACCTAAGTTAGATGCTGAAAGTCCAAGATGGATAGGAGATCAGCCAGGAAAAAGTTAGCAAGCGAGCCTGTGGGAATCACCTCCAGACAGAACAAACTTTTGGCCTGAATCAAGCAGTTTTGCTTCTCAGAGGAGGAGGAGTTATCACAGGAACTTGAGCTGCTTTAGTTTGGAAAGGTACTCTTTTGTAGACATTGCGAAGTAAGCAGTGATGGGAAAAGGAAGACATTCTAATACTGGATCCATAGCAAAGAGAAACGGAAGGGAGAGAAACTTTCCAAGATAGTTCCCGGGTAAGCAGATCACCCATTGAATTTCGTAAGGAAAATCTAAATAAGCAGGATGATAACAGTGTTTAGCTTTGAGATTAAGATAAGGTATGAAGTTTTTGGACTATAGAAAGATAAAGGAGAAGGGTCACCTGGTGGGAAGATAGAATGAATTAAGTTCTTCACTTCTCCAATGCAGCCAGGAAATGTTTCAGAGGGGGGATGAAGATAATTCATTGTGGTTGCTGTAGGAGCAGAAGCTGGGACAATGAGTAACCATGGCTTTTCAGTGGTAATCTATGTGGTCTTGAGCAAGAACAGCTATGTACTTGTCCTCGAAGGTGCATAAATAGAATGCAGTGTTAGAGCAATAGAAGGTAAAATCAGAGCTATACTGCTTGGGCATTTTCTCCCTTTAAAAAATGGGTATAGAAATGATCCTTTGTTGTCTCCCCCAGCTGTTATCAAACATAATTCATGAATGTTTGCAAAAGGCTCCAAACTCAAATATGAGGTCTCTTGGAAAAGTCCTCTCTTATCAGTGATTATCTGTCTCTGCACTGTAACCAGCAGCAGATCAGGACTAACCTGGATAAATCTGATGTTTGTAAGGTTGGCTTTGGTTGCAGAGGCAGAAGATTAAAGCCACTCAAAGCTGAAACAGTGATTTTAGGTATATATGAAGTTGGTGGTGCATTTTAATTTAGCTGTGTATGGAGTAATAGGATAGAGATCTTTCTACAGGCTGATGTCAGTAACATGCATCTCATTTTGGCTGGTACAGTGTTTCTTTTTGATGTTATCTGTCTTGAAAATTCATTCTTCTCCTGTTCCGTCATCTTATTTATTCTTTGTGATGGGAGTTAGGGATCAAAACTGTATATACTGCTTGCATCACATGAATTCTGTAATATGCTAGTCCTCGCTTGGCTTTTTTCTCAACTTCAGAGGAGTTTCATCACCTTTCCCTTCTTCCTGGACTTTGTTATGTACACAGCTGTTTGATGAGACTATGGGACTTGGGAGTTCAACTGTTGAATACTAAACTGGGCAGATGGGAAAGAAAGTGTGCATATAAGAGAAAAGCTAGGGAAAAAAAAAAAGGTCAAAATGGCAAACAAATGGATCTGAATGGAGCAAAAAGAAAACCAGCCAGCCGTTTCAGTTGTTCCATTCAGATCCCATAAAATGGAGTCATGCAAGATAACAGAAAGAGGTTAACAAGGACAAAACTTCCATGCTAGAGGTCATAAAGCTAAATCATTTAGCTAAAATTTGATCCAAATTTAGGGCAGGGATGTCATGGCCTGCGTTGCTTTCTTTGCCTGAACTGCCCGCTGTTCATTCAAAAGGAAGATCCGGGCTCCTTTTTCTTGGGGTTGTGTTAAAGCTGCCAACTTTCAGAGTCAGGAGTGAGCTGGATGAAACCATGGCAAAGTTGGTGTGTCAGTGACGCCCCGAGAGCATCCGAGCTTGGAACGTATGGTTAGGATCTTCACTGAGCCCCTACTTCACCGAGAAGCAGTGAGTCATTCAAACAAGAAAGGGCTCAGGCTTTTTTATGCTGCTTTTGTGTTAACGGTGAATGTTTGTTAGGATTAAGAGAAACTATTTAATAGGAATACCAAGAAAACATTTTTTTTTGTATTTATGCTGGCCAGATAACCAGCAGAAAGATTCAGAGACTCATTTTTGCACTTGAGAGGGGGTCACAAATCTATAACTGAACTGCAGCTACTTTAAATACCAAATGCCATCTAGCTGACTGAAAGTTTACTGTTGGGATTGCAATTTTGCATACTCTTCCCATGCCATGCAAAACAGAAGCCTCGATTTGGGAAATAAAAATTAATGCTCTATATCATCTGCTAAGGTGGCAGAATAATTTTGGTATGAAGAAATATCAGACTCATTATGTGCTGTGTTAGTTAACCATAAAAATCTGGAATTCTGTAACCACAAAGACCCCTGTCACGTATCTGTATCTTTTTATGTCCCATAGACACAAATCATATCCTGCAGTTGTCTCCTGTGCACGATATTTGCCCATGTTAAATGTATGATACAACATATATTTTCAGGGCTAGCTTTGACAGGAAAAGGTTGCAGTGATGATCAAAGGCAAAACTGTTAATACAATAAATAACATTTCGATGCAACAGCTCAGAGTCTATAGCTCACACCATATCCTTGTGAAAAAATATGCAATGAATAAGGCATTCAGAGGGACACCCATTTGCCTAAAATCTTTAGCAGAGTAAGTAGGAGAGTACCGAGCTCCTCTCCTGATCTTAATCACTAATGGACATTTTCTTCTTTTGCGGATAACGTATTTCAGCGGGGCCTTCCCTAGCATTTACAAGTACCCAGTATTCACCTAACACTCCTCACATCGGCGTAGTAGAGCGTGCACAAAATAAGACAACACAGGACCAATGCGCAGTGTCTGTTTCTACCCCTAGTTTATGGGAATAAATCTCTGAGCCTCTTTGTGTCTCAGTTTCCCAAGCAGTCAAGTGATGCCCAATTCCATAATCAAAGCTTTATAGAAAAGTCAAATGCTTTGATTGTGAAATAAAGAACTGACAGCTGATTGAATGACACTGGCCAGTGCTAGCAGATGTGCCCGCACACTTATTTTAAGATTTGTGTCTTTCTCTACACAGCTCATCTGAATTTGGAAATCATGAACAGTTTGGCTGTGTGAAACTGAGACTATCACTGGATTTTTTTTTTTAAATCCTGACTCTGAAGAGCTCCAGTCCAAATAAGTGAGAAGTCCTCTTTGCCTTGCAAACTAAGGCACATCGTGATTGAAATGTTTGCTCAGTGTCCTCCAAAGTGGCTGCTGACAGAGGTGCAGACTAACCCCAGATCCCTTCTGCCCTCCTTTTCCCTAGTGCCTCATCTGCAAAACCTTTCTTCCTCTCGTTTGGCTGTAGAGGTATTTATATAACATGAGTATTGAAGTATATCCTTTACAGAGGGTTCGCTTTGATCAGAAGCAACTACATTTAGTTCTATCTTAAATAACACTCCAAAGCCTTGAGGACTTTTCTAGCACATAGTCTGTCAGAGGTCTTTCTACCTGAATAAATTTGTGTGCATCCAGAGCACGCCACAGGAAGGATCAAATTAATTGACTTCTCCTCATAACAAAACATTTTGAATAATGGGGCATCAAAATGCTTGTCTGATGCAAATCATCTGCTTCCTTTTTCTTTCCCTCCCTCTTCACCCTTGTTATGGAAGAAAACACAAAAGCATCCTTTAAGGTGATATTTACAGTGTCATTGTTTCCAGTGCAATCATGACATTTCATCACAGAGAAACACCTCCTGCCTTGCCAATTACATTAAATTTTCAAGATGTCTTGGAGTCAGCTGAGAGCAAACAACAGCAAACAGACGCCTGGCTGTAAATAGTATTTCTAGGCTCCCTTAAAGATCCGTTAAAGGTTTAGTTGTCCTTAGTACAAACTAACTAGGCAGTGTGTTCATTCAGTGCTCTCCATGCCAGTAAAGTCCCAAGGACCAGACTGAAATGGAGGAGAGACAGATGTGAGTGAATTGGTGATGAAATGCGGCCATCTGTAGGTCAGGTATGGCTAAAAACACTGAACATTTAATTACCTGCTGAAAACTCCTGGACAAGGAGAGACGGACAAGGTCTGCCACTAATCTCGCCCTGGCAGTGTACGATGCTTCCAAGGCCTTTCACATGACCTCTGCTTATGAATATGAATTTATAAGTCTAGCTTAAACCTGAATTCAGCCTTCTTACCAAGCTCTTTACTGTTTTGTATTTTAATGGCTTGTTTTAATTGATAAAGCATTGATAATAAGATTGCTAAAATAGTATATGGGCCAAAGTTAGGAAGGTAAACCTGCTTGAGGATTTTAGGCTAGCCCCAGTTAAGCTCTGCTAGCTTTAATCATTATTATATAAACAGCTCTGTTTCATTCTAAATATTAAGCAATGGCCATTCTTTTAATCTCTTGATATTATTTTCCCAGCTCTTTTGTAGGCAGCGGGGAAGATCCTAACTAAGTTATAGAGGTAGAATCCAATGTGCTAGCAGGAATGGGAAGTCGCTATGTGATGTCAACATTGGTTTGTCTCAGATGTTTAAAAATAATGAAACATATAAAAGCTTTCTTTTGAATAACAGTGAGCTGCTGCTCACTGAAGTGAAAGAACAGGTATCCGATCCGGAGTCTTATTCTGTTCCCTGTGCTCCTCCGTGTGCACATTCCTGTGTGGTTCCCCCCAAGAAAGAAATCCCCATGGGGTGGGGTTTTTTTTCCCTTGTGGAAAAATTGGCAGCTTTTAATCCAGTGTTTTTTTCTGCATTGGCCTTTTGGAGGGGCATATATTTTGAATACCTTTTAGAGATTTACCAATTAATAGTGATTAAAATATTGTTTCTATAGCCAGACATTTGTCTTTGCCCATTTTATCACTCAGACTATTCCCTTCTGCAGATCATAGCACCCAAAGCCATGATCCTACAGCTTACCTGGTGGGAAATTGCGCTTTATATGCAAGGTTATTTAAATTTAGTACATGCTACCACCACTAATTTCTGGCCAGGTCTAGGTTTAAGCAGGACCATCATGAAGCATGGTCACAGACAATGTGCCAAGCCCTGTACCTAGTGTTCAGCCTAAACATCCCTGGGGAGCTGGATTAGAAGCACCTCAAAAAGCCCGAGCAAGTAAGCATTTACTCAGCATTTAGGCTGATTATGAACTTACATGTGAATAAATCTCTCAGGAAAGAGAGGCTAGGAAACAAGAAACCCTTTTCACTGATGCCCCTTTAAGTCCGACTCTGGTAAGACATGCTAAAGTCCTAGCTTTAATGGACAAACCTGTATGCCTGCTTTCAACTGACTCACCAGGGTGAAGAAGTCTGGTTTAGTGTCTATATCTGTGAAAGATAGGATAAATTTGGGATGGACTCCCCTTTGCTTGTTCAGAGGTTATGTCATGACAACAGAGACCTGTCAGCTTGCCCGTGCTATTTGTAGATGGATCTTTCACTGTATGGCTCAGATGCTGTCAACTGTGGACATAGGTGATTCAGAGCAGTGCAGAGAAGGGACATGCTGGGAATCAAAGCTGCTTGGCAGGTGAATAGAATTGTATTTATGGAGGCCAGCTCAGAGCAAAGCGAATGAACAACTGTCCTTTCAGCTGTTCAGCCGTAGCCAAGGGTAAGGCAGGACCTCCCCTGGAGCAAGCAGGACAATCCAGGAAGTGCATCCAAAATCTTAGCTCAGTATCCAAAGCTCACAAATCACAGAATCCCAGAACGGTTGAGGTTGGAAGGGACTTCCAGAGATCATCTAGTCCAACCCTCTGCTCCAGCAGGGACATCCAGAGCATGTGGCACGGGGCGGCATCCAGGTGGGTTTGGAAGATCTCCAGAGAAGGAGACTCCACAACCTCCCTGGGCAGCCTGTTCCAGACTGCTATGTCACCCTCACTGTAAAGTTGTTCTTCCTCATATGGAGATGGAACTTCCTGTGTTTTAATTTATACCTATTACCCCTTGTCCTATCACTGGCCACCACTGAGAAGAGTTTGACCCCTTCCTCTCTACATTCTCCCCTCAGGTATTTGTACGTGTTGTTGAGATCCCTCTCAACCTTCTCTTCTCCAGGGAAAAGAGGCCCAACTCACTCAGTCTTCCCCTATATGAGAGATGCTCCAGTCCCTTAATCATCTTGGTTGCTCTCTGCTAGACCCTCTTGAGAAGGTGCACATGCCTCTTATACTGGGGAGCCCAGAAGTGCCCCCAGTACTCCAGCTGTGATGACTTCACAGAATCACAGAATCATTGAGGTTGGAAGGGAACATCCAGTCCAACCCCACTGCTCCAGCAGGGACACCCAGAGCACGTGGCACAGGGAGGCATCCAGGCAGTTTTGAAGACTTCTAGAGGAGGAGACTCCACAACCTCCCTGGGCAGCCTTTGTGCGACCTAGGCACAAAGTCAGTGCCTGGGTTAGAAGCTACAAAACTACTAACTTTGAAGGGTGGTAGGGCTAGAGATGTGAGAGATGCACTGAAATCCGTCCCTTGGCGCTATTTGTACACTGAAGTCGCTGACCCTTACTCAAGGTGGGCTGCAGCCTGTAATCTCTTGTGGACACTGATACAGAAAGCCCCACAGTTTGTTCTGTTCCCTAATGATATGTGGCTTTCCACACCAATGGTGCTTATTTCCAGCCCAGTGAGTTAACCTAATTTTCCATGGATGAGATGAGTAGCTCTTTTATTTTTCCACAAATTTCCTTTGGAGGAGGTAAGCCTTACTCTGAAATAGCGCAGTCGCAAAAAGAAGAGATGCATTAATACGAACTGAGGGAAGTCCACACTGTTTTACTCCAGAGATTTTCTTTGAGCTAATTAAACTTCACTTAATAAATCCACTTGAGGGAAGTTATAGAGGTTACTTGGTTTAAAATAGGTCTGTCCTTGCTAGCAGTCTGCTACTAGTTGTTGTTCCTCCATAAGGCAAGCAAGAAGGAACAAGAAAAGAGACTGTGACTCAAATAAATATTTCAAGTTAAAGCAGCATTAAAAATATGTTGTAAAAGAGGAGTTGAAATTTATCTCCAGACTAAATGCTGCAGTTAGAAAGACACATATTCAAGAGTGGAAGGGTGTAATGAAGAATGCTGACTTGAAAGTGTAAGTAGAGCCAACTCCTGGAGTTGTGTATTGACAAAGCAGGTAGGGACTTCTGCTGCGTCACCTGGATCACATTGGATGCAGGAGCAACTGCTGCTTGTCAGTGTTTTAGGTACGAGGGACTCCTTGCAGCGAACAACAGCAAGTGCCTGCGTGAGTTCATGTGGGATCATAGCACAAGAAAGGAGACCTCCAAGGAAAACCGAAGCCGTGCTAGGAGTCACAATATAGGTCTGTTGTCTCGGAAGGTGGGCTCTGTTTTGATCAAAGAGGGTTAGCAAGACATGGTAGATGAAAGCTAAATAGAGTTTTCTTCAGGCTCTTCTGAAAGGAGAGGACTTCTGGAGCAGAGGGAAATAACTTTGCAGTAAGTGATTGAAAAGAGCATCTCCTCTGCTGTCCAAGAATTGGCAATGCATTCCGTTGTCAGACCCAAGGGAAGCCTGTCTTATTGATGCTCAGTGCCTTTCTCAGCTTTAATTTTTGTCCACCTGGATCTTCTCTATCTCCATTACAAGCAGAAGCTGCTTTTTATAGGCAGGGCAGGTCTCTGGGAGGTTCTCAGGTATTCTCTATGGACAATACTATTTTGTGGAGAAACCATTCAAAACCATAGCAATGAGGCAGTATAAAATCCCAAGATAGATATTAATTGTAACTGTGCAGTGTAATTGTGTAATAGGAACCAGGTTTGGAGTTATTGATCCTTATGGAGTTTGACACAGTCAGAGCTGATTCTGTCTGCAATTTTTTGAATAGGAATTTATAGGTCATTTAAGGCTTAGTGACCTCTATCTAAAAACTTCTGACTTTGGAACCTTTGTAAGGAAAATACACACAGGAAAACTACCCAGCTTTCTGGCTATGGGGAAGGAAGGAAGTGCCCTGAGGAAGTCTGATTACGAATCAAATCATGTATTGGCAAACAGGCTTCAGAAAAGCGAAGGATAATTAAGTGAGAAGGAAGAGGATGCAATTGGAAGTCATCCCTCTTAGCTCCCAAAAAGGGAAAGAAGCAATAAAGGTCATTGAGGTTAAATAGTGACGTAAGACTTTATGCTGATTTCAGAAGACATATCTAAAAAATGCAAGCGGCTTTTCAGGGATGCATCTGTCAATAACAGCAATATCAGACTAGAGGCAAGGAAAAAATACCAAGGGTAGAATCATTCCCAAGATTGCATCTCCCAAGAAATGGCTTTTTACACCTCTGTTCTGTGGGGAGGAAGGAAAGAGAAATGAAGAAAGAGGGAAGGGGAATACAGAAAACAGATTGATTTCAACATCTCTCTCCCTTTGCTTTATGCCAAGGGAAATTGTGCTGGAAAGGTTCTAAAGGCAACATTTGGATGACTGTTGATGCTGCTAGGAGAGACCATAAGTGCTACCTACAGGCAAGAGGGAACTAAGGTCATTTTAAAAGGTCTTTGAATAAGAAGGGAGAGAAAGATGTGTATTTTTTAAGGGCACGGTCTGAATAATGAAGAAGAATTGCAGTAAAATAAATGTAAGCATGTATTTTTGAATGTCAGAAAGGGAAAGAAAATTGGAACTATTTAGAGATTTATTAGTAGTTTCAGATAAGAATTAAAATCACTGTTCTCCATGCTTCATTGATATATTTTGTTCTGCTTCTGCTGTTTCGATTGTAGTCTGGAAAGAAAAGTTTTTATAAAGAAAGTAGTTAAGATGTAAGTATCAGAAATCCAAAGGTGAAGTTTCTTGCCTTGCAAAGTTCTTGCCTAGCACTGGTGTAAATCTCCTAAATGAATGACGTGATGGAGTACAACAGGCAAGTGCTCTTAAGAACTGCATTGGAATAAAGGATGCAATTTTCATGCGCATTTTTAAAACACATTAATTAGCTGTCTTGTAATAACAGCCTAGGCTTTTGCTAAAAGCAATATCTGAAGAGATATAATATCCTCCTTTATGTTCCCGGCAGGTATGCATGGTAGTATTGGTACAAGAGGGCTATAAAATTATTTTCTTTGAAAGAAACGGGTTTTTTGGTTTTATTTTTTTGTTTGGTTGGGGCTTTTTTTGTTGGTTTTTTTTTGCTTTAGGCATGGGATCTCCCGCAGTGCAGCGTGACTCACAAAAAGCCACCCCTTTCCTCCCCTTAGATTTACAATATTCCGGGAGTCTGATGCTCGCAATGAGTAACCGCTCCTGAAGCCGTGTATTTATCAGGAGTGGCAGAGGAGTTAATTGCATAGCCAGAGCGCTATGCATTAAACAATGCCTGGCAATTTGTTTGGGTGTTTGTTTATTACTGTTTGGGTGTTGTTATTACTGTGATCAAACACTTCTGGGCTTCCTCTCTTGCTGTTTCTCCTCCACTCATGAAAAAAAAGCGAGTAACAGACCACTGAACAATGGTGTCAAGGGATTCTTCTCTGCTCTAAGAGCTGATGTCTGAAAAGAAATACTGCTTCTTAATTAATCATTTATCCACTTCATTAGGTACCATTAGCAGCTGAATAAGAAATGGGGCCGCTAAGAAGATGCGCATTTGTATTTATTTTGTTTTCTAGGGAGCTGGAGGGTGTTTAAACAAGCAGATGTGTTAGGAACACCGAAGGCAGGATTTTCTATTGAGCAGAACATGGGCTGGATGTCAGGACAGGCTTGATCCATTCCCTGCCGTGTTACCAGCTCAGCTTTCGAGAGCGTATTTCCATAAAAGCTGTTGTCTCTAACCTGGCTTTGAGATACCCTCTGGAAAGATGTTTTATCTTCCTTTTCCGATTTGCTGTCTCTTCTGATGCCTCTTGCAACATGTGTAAGCAGGGACTATTAGAGTGCAACTTCAGTCGTTGTAGGGGTCTGCAGGTATTACTACAGTGCAAGTAAAATAAAATAATAAAAAAAATTGCCATGGCAGTGACATCTCTAACTTAAAAATAAACTCCTTGACACTGAAAGGTGCTGTCCCCCCCAGTTATCACTGACTTTAACAGGACACACGCTCTCGAGTACCGTCTTTGAATATGTGGCCTTAAATTAAGATATTTACTTATTTTCCTCTGAAAAAGCGAGCAGGACCAAGTGGTCAGCCGGGACTCCGCATCTGTTGCGGTGCTGTGCACATCAGCTGTTTGCTGGCAGCAGGGAAAACGCACATCTTCCTGCCTGCAACTCCTTTTCCTTTATTTATTTCCTGTAGTTATCCCGGTAGGCACTGCTCCATCTTCCCCAAATAGACTGGACAGCTCTTCTTTCTCCTCCCACTCTCCTTCTGACTTCTTCTCCTTCTGATATTCTGTAGACCATATCAGAATTTGATTTATTTGTTTGCTCTTCTGTATTCTTTTGGATCAGAGGATGTAAAACTTCCCAACAAGATTCCTAGAGAATAGCATGGGCAACTCCAGGTCTAATTCCAGTATTAATCACCTGTCAAATTTTACTGTGGGGCTATTACTGCTCACCTAGCCCCCACTAGTATTCAGTCCAATCTGCCATGGACCTTTTAAACTACACTGAATTTCATTGACAGTAGATGGTATTTTCATTGTCACCTCTGACCTTGTCTCTGTTAAATTAATAAGCATTTCTTCATGTTTTTAATTGATTCTTTTTTTATTTTCTGTTCTTGTCACTCTGACATTCTGTTGTGTGGCACAGAGAGAAATGAAATCCGTTTGGCTGAACAGCAAGGCAAAGATAAAATGGCCCAAAGTGCAAACTCTGGGAAAACATGGAGAGAAATCAAAGGAAAAGAACCCCTACTGCAGAGAATCCATTCAGGGGTTTTTGTATTTGTTTAATGATTGTCTAGATTCATAATATTTCATGCAAGTAAAAAGGATGTAGTACAGATGAAACACAGACAAACTTTTTCTGCATTAATCACCAGCAATTACGTTTTGCTCCATATGTTCTAGACTATTATCTAATGACAATAGCTGAATACACTGAATTGATTGTAATCAATTAGGACCACATCTTACCTAAATAGAGAATTCTTATTCATGATGTATTTTTATAGTCTCAGAAGTCCTTATTTAAAATTCAAAGATGAGAGACTTTGACCCAGAAGAATGTGGGATGTGTGAAAAATTAAAGCCAAAAAGAAACAGGAAGATGACTTCAGGCAAACCAAATAATCAGACAGTTTAATCATCATGCTGCCCATCAATCTTTGCTTTCATCATTGCGTGAATCAGTTCTATGGGGAATGCACAGTGCAGTCAATCCCGTATACTTCTTTTGTTTAAAACCAAGTAATGATAGTGATGTTCTCTGTAAAGACCTTGCCTGAATCCACCACTAACTAAGAGTAAAGAACCAAGCACTTGCAGAGGACATTCCGTATCCTTCCTGATGCTGTCTGTGGTCCTGGGAGACGTGGGCAGGAATGAATGCTGCTTTGACGTGCCAGATGGGGGACTCAGAGCCACTGGAACAAGTGGCCCCGAATCTTTATGGGAACTCTGACAAGACTGGAAGTCCGGAGCTGTGGCCTGCTGGACCAGCTAAGTCTGGGAGGTCTTTCTGTTTGTTTGTTTTGGGGAAAAAAATGACTCTGATCCCCTACATTTTGATGTTGTTTTGACACTTTCAGTAACATATTTGGCCAGTCATTTGGGGTATTCTCAAAATCAAGATGTTGTTTTTCTTTTTTTCTAGCCTAAGTGGAGCCCCTCTTGGTCTTATCCATGGTTGGAAAGCAAAAAAGCTTGCAGGACAAAAACAAAATCCTTGCTCCTCCTTCATGTCTAGCAGACCCAATATTATTCACCATTATTTCACCTAGCATTATTCGCATTATTCGCCTAGCAGCATTGGCTGCAATGGCTGGAAAGGGAGGGCTCGCTCTTGTCTTCACGTCTACTTGTGTGGAAATTCTGTCCTCCTGCTCCTCCTCACCTGTTTCCTTATTGCCCTCCCTTCAGTTTATTCCCTTTCCTTGCACTTTACCTCAGAAAACAGTCTTTACAGCTTGCATTACAGTTTCAAAACACAGATCTAGAGAATAGCTGTTTTTTCACCAACAGTAGAGCCTTCAGTGTTCTTTCCAGTCCAAATCTGTGTAACTACAATTCCCATTTGTATCTGAGTCAGCCTGGGATGGTTGTCTTCTACAGGTGACAAGCTATTTGCCATATTTAAACCTCAGTCTTTCCTTTTTTCCTTCATTCTATGAAAATTCTGTTTCTCCTTTTTTCTTTCTATGATTCTGTGATTCCGTTACTGATCCCACACCCTAAATGATGGGAGGAGTAACAGCGACACGCAGATGCCTTCAGAGATCAGCTTTGAAATGGGCACCCAGAGGATTTAATTATTTCTTGAAGTCTGATGCTGACAATTTCCAGTGCACTCTGTCCACTCCCATATGAATTTCGGCTGAGATTGTGGGCATACATCCAGAGTGAGAAAGTATATGGATTAATTATAGGCCTGGCCACCTGCTTCACCTAGCACAGGCTCTCTGAATTTGTCCCTAATTTCACATTGGCAGGCTCCATCCTTTTGAATATGGAAATGAAATGAGCTTGTAGAACACTGCTTTAACCAATGTAATACCTTCGGAAAGCTCCACTCAGTATTCTGCAAAAGAGATTGGAAACTCTGAACTAAATTTTGGTTGTTAAATCTATGTACATTTCTGGAATGGAATAGAGAAGAAGTGATTAGATCCTCCTCTATCTCCCCTTTCCCTTGGGCTGCGATGCTTTGTCAAAGAAAAAGATGTTTGGAGATAGAAGAATATAGGCTGTAGGTGACTACAGTTTGAAGAAGGTTGCGTGTTTTTCAGGACATTTCCAAAAAGAGGGAAGCCATTGACAACTGCATGCATTTTACTCTCTGCTCTCACTCTGGCTTGGTAGAGGTTAAGGACAGAAATGGCTCGTTGGGATTGCATCTTCTGTGAAGCTTTTTTTTATTGAGATTCTTGGCTTTCTTTATGCCTCAGTTTCCCATACTGGGAAGTATGGGAAGTGGGAATAATAGTTCTTAGTCCTTCTGGAAGTGGGAGTTTGCTTGAGCATTTTGTTACCCATAGATTGAAATTTTTTGTTCAGTCCTAGCTATATACATCTAATATGATTTTACAGAAGACAAATTATGTATGCACAAACCCTGTGTTAAAAAGCTAAATTTTCTTCTATTAAAATATGAATTGCAGTTGGTCATTTCTTTCCATGCATGTGGATCAGAAGGCTTTTGTGTTATTTTATAAGAGTATTGAGAGGATACTGGAGTCTGATGTTTGAAATTAAATTCAGTTAAATTTTTTGTTTCTTTATCAAAGTGTGGAGTATGTTTAATCTCTCCTGGCATCTGAAAGATCATTCTGGCATCATCTGAAAGACCAATAATTTCTGATGAACATGTTCTAGGAAATAGTGTCAATTATAACTTTGTAGGACTTTGTTATTTCAGTCTATTAGCTATAAATGAGTTATTCTGGAACAGAAGTTCAATTGATAAAAGACAAAAAATCAATAGGTAAGATAGAGATTGTTGAGATTAATTCTGAGTTCCTAATGGATTTCTTTCCCATTGAGATTCCCAGAAGCTTTTGTAGACTCTCTATCTTAGACTTAAATTTAAGTTCAGTGATGTCAAATGTGCAAAACTTTTGGAAATCCATATTTTTGTATTGTCTGATAGTAATTTCAGGCATTGGGAATAAATGATGCAGCTAAAGAAACACACAGGACAGTTACTTATTCTAGTGAATTAAGGGATAATTTAGTTTAATTTTACAAATGTGTGTCAGGGATCAGGATATCATTGTGCAGGCTGCTGTACCTGCTCAAAGACAGATTGACTAAATGGGATTGTCATCTACATAGAGAAGAAAAAGAGAATATTGTTCTCTGTTTGCAGCTGGGCAAGAGGATGCTAAAGGCATTGACAAAGTGATGCTGCAACAGATGGCAAAAATTTGAACCTCCAAAGATGGACAGAGAAGCCTTTCTAGACTTAGGTTTAGCTGTAATCTTCTCTCCTCTCTCTGACACTCTTTGCACTGCAAGACCTAGCACACGTTTTGGCAGCCTTCTTCCCACTGCTGTCTCTTGGTTATTGTTGCCTTTGCTGAACGGTCAGTAAAATTTGATAACTTGCAGATCAGAGAAGCGTTGAGCATCCTTGAAAAGTCCTTGTTTGGTGTTTTCATATGGACCAAGCAGGTCCCCAAGGAGGTTTAGAAAAAGTGCTGCTTACTTTCTTCTCCTGCTAGTATTTTACACCATTTTGCCCACTCTCATTTCCATTTACCTTTTCCTGATGAACTAGGATTTCCTGACTCTCCATCCAGTCACCTTCCCCTGTTGCTGGACAGAGGCTTAGAGCCATCATCGACGTCTCCAAGAACATCAGTTAGTCTCTGTTTTTTATCAAGGAATCATATCTTTCTCTTCAGGCCCATCCATCATCTGAGGTTCCTTGTGAAGCTGCAGTCATCCATCCTTCACCTGCCTCATTACTCCGAGGACCGTTGTGCTGACACGCTAGGCAGAGAGGTTGCTGTGCCAGCACTCCCCGCAGTGCTCTCAGATTGCAGGCTGCAGGGCGTTCCTCTCCACCGGGGAGAACATGAATATTTTGCCTTTCTCCACCTTTTTTTTTCAAGGGACTTAAATCACTTTGTATGAGCTTCTTTCTTATGGGGCTGTAGTTCATGCTGATGCAGGCTGTGCAGGTAGCCCTCAAACTGGGCAACCACATAATATTGTTCAATACCAACTAGGCTCTGGCAGGGACTCTCCCCTTGCAACTGGGAACGACACACACAAGAGAAAATCCAGTCTGGACAAGCCATAGCAGTCAGATTGCCACTCAGTGTATCTGTGATTAATTACGCATAAAGTAGACCTAATTGCATGCAAAACAATGCCTAAAGTCAATGCCATAATACGTGCCACCTGCTAGTGTCCTGCTGTTTAGGGGCGATGATGAAATGCGGTCTTACACTGTTGTCACAGAGATAGGCCTAGGAAGAATATGACTAGATGTTGCTTAATCCCTTGTTCTCTTGGCTGAAAGTCATGGTTTCCAGTGGGATTTATGAAAAAAAGATAACAACTCTTGCTTCAGAAGGAGATGTGTCCCCACAGCTTAACCCAGGTCTCAGTTTGAGCAGGGATCTCACTGCATTTGGAGATTTTGCTGTCACATCTTGTGGCTAAAGGGCGAGTTGCGAGCAAAACCCCTGTGCCACCACGGTCACTGCTCTGTGGCTCTCCAGGAGAGCAGGGGTTAACAGACAGCCTCTCCAGATTGCCTACACACCTGAACTGAGAGGGGAAGCGAAGAAGACAAGTGTAGTGAGGCGTATTTCTCATTAGCTTCAGCAACTGGAAACCCGGCGCCTGGAAAAGGAAGCTCGTTTATCATACCTCGTGGATGACACTGTTTTATTATCTTCGGGGCTGGAGGTAAACTTCCAGCTGCCTTGCTGGGCAACACTGGGAATCAGAGCGTTGTCGTTGCTGGGGTTTCAGCCAATATTGCCAATGTCTCCGTTGCAACTTTGGTTTCTTGGGTGGAGCGCTTTGGGGCACAGGCATCTGACCCTCTTGCAACTAAGCCACTGGTTCTCTTTCCAGTGACCTCTCGGATACCTTATTGGAAAACTACACTGCACTGGATTTCTGCATCCTGGCTTTCAGATCTTGAAGTTTACATATTGCAGTTTCCCCTTTTCTCACTCTAAATGCTGTCTCACATCAAGCCATGCCTTACAGAAAGTGATTTTTGTTAGATCCTAATTTTTGTTAAATCCCAGTTAACAAAAATCCTAATTTTTGTTAGATTCTAGTTGTTGGCTGGGCTGACACACTTGTCCATGTATTTGATAATACAGCCATCTTCTTTGGCAGGCATAATGAGTAATTACCCATATTGTTGTTTAAGGTTATTAAGGTCATAAAGAGGATGTAACAGAATTGATACGGTAAAGGTCATAATTGTAATTTTATTAGCGTAACTTTGCTCTTTAGACTGAGATTAAAGATTCACCTCTATAAATAATTGTGATTTTAAAATTAATTTCATCTTTCTTTTTTAAGGAAATGTGATTACAGGTGAAAAAAAAAAAAAGGTTCCTTATTATCATATCTCCAGTGCAGGTACCTAAGTTATTAGAAGCACCTAGGAAAAATGAGATTTCTTCCTTGACTGGTTCTGACTATATGCAACAGTGAGCCTTGAACAGAGCTTATATAAATTAAAAATATTATGTGAATAAAATGTCAAAATGGCTTTCTTTCTAAGATATCAATATGCCAGCAGTGAATGCATAGATCCAACTGGAGAGAGCAGGAATGAATTTTACAGATTATGTGTCTTTATGCTGTAACAAAAGATGTGGGGTAGTGTCGAAAGAATTTTTTGTCTTTCTTTTGTATTCTTGAAGGTTTCGCTGAATCCGCCCGTGGAGAAAGAATTAGGTGTTAGAATGGAGGGAGAAAATGAACATAATAAGGAACCTGAACTGCCTTTCTCAAAATCGCTTATCCAGCACCTTGTCTGAGAGGTGTTTTTTTCAGTTCGTGTCATTGTGCACAAGTCAAAATCATTTTCAGCCCTTCTAGTCTAGCAGTATTCTACAGGAAAAAAGTCCCTTTCATTTTTCACTTACTCTGTTGTTTGATTTGCAAGCTTACCTCTCCTCCCCTCTTCCTCTAGTGGCTTCAGGAAGCACAGGGAAGGGTTCTTTTCCCTAGGAACGGTTTTTAAAATTGAAACTAAACCACATTATGCAAGAAAAACTGTGTAAAATCCTTTAAACAAATGTAATCAGGAAAAAAAAATGTTCCCCTTGAGGAAATAGTGAAAACACATGATGCTCCCCTTCATTTTTATTCCAATACTCTGTCTCTCTATGATAAATATATTGCCTTTTCCCTGCTTTTCTAGGCTTTGCCACATCTGTCTTGGCTTTGTCTTCTCATTGCTGTTTCTGTATCTTCTGCCATGCAGTTTTCTTTGATATATCACTGTCTGCTGTACTTACATTTTTTAGTTGTGCTTGCAGAGCCTGAAGCCCCGTGGCAAATGGCCTTAGTATAGAGCTATGTAATGAAAACTATACTTATAGGTGTTAGTCTGTTGACTAGTAAATCTGGAAGCCTATAGATTTGTTCTTTTTTTTCTGAGTCTGAGCCACTACATATTAGTAGAGACAAAAAATCCTCTGCCATGGCCTTATGGAAATTATGAGCAATGTTTGTCCTCTGCTGAGGACTTGGAGTTGTCCAGGAGAAAGTCCCTGTTTAAAGGAGGATGCTTATGACTTAAAGACCTGTGAACCTCTCTGAAGTGGGAGTCAGGCATGCTGAGAAATTTTGTATGGAGATATACGATGGCCACCACCATCTAGCTCTTCCAGATATATTGTACTAGTGTCTTTTGTGCTTTGCAAGCACCTTCTTGCGTAGAGAGGAGCAATATGTTGTCAGTGAGTTCCCTCTTAATTTGCTTTCCTCCAATCTAATCAAACCTTGGTAAACATTGGCTTCTGAAAATAATAATCAACAGCAAGAGACACGTTGGCAGGCTAAGGGAAGTTGAATTAAGATGCTTTTCTTTCACCTATGCTAATCCTTTCCTAATTATATTTTATTAATATTATGATGCAGGCATTGCCGTTCTTGTTTTCACTCATCTTGTCCATAGTTAAAAGCAACTTGCAAATGAATAAGCCATATATTTGACTTAATCACTTAAGCCTCTCACTTTAATCATTTCTTTAAACAGCCCCTATAGTCATCCCAGAACTGGGTGCATTTCTTTTTCTTTTCTCTCTCTTTTTGAAGTAGTTTTACATGATTATTCTATGGATGACATTGACATTTTGTTATGATAAATTGGCTGAGTCATTATCATCAGGGGGCTGTTGGGTTTTCTTGTATTTATAAGGTACTTGTCATTCCAGAATAAAAAAGACAAACCTTTTTTGTTTTAAGCAATCTAACATTGCAGCTTTTTCTTTTTCTTTTTTTTTTTTTTGTCAGAATTGCCATAGAATAATGCGATATTCCTCACTTTTGATTTTTTTAGGGATGCTTTGAAAGGCCTAATCAAAAGGGAAATTTGAGTCTTGAGCTTGCTTGTTCTCCGCAAATGAGGAGAGGAAAAGTCTTTGAAGTTGAACAGTTGGTAATGGGGGCTGTTCAGGACGTGTAGAGTCTTCAGTGCCTAGTGCAGGCCATTATTTTTACAGGAAATTATATCAGGACCAGCTTCTTCAGACAAGCCACTGGGCTGCTATACAGCAACCTTAGCTTAAATAAGAATAATTTGAGAACACTCTTCTAATAAATGAGGCGCAGTATTTACCCTTCTTTGGAGAGCAGGTCTTCAAAAAAAGAAAGTTTTAAGTCTAATTGGCTAAAAACAAAAGCTTAATTACAGACCTGAAGATACATAATCTTTTCCAATGAAGCAAACAAATCAAGTGCAGTGCTGTCATTGAAATTATGTGTAAGCTGTTTGTTTGATTTTGAGTGGGCTGAGTGATGTGTGTCCATTTGTGGGGTGCAAGTAGGGGTGCAACAGTTTTTGAGGGAGGGTTATATGTTATTTTTCAGGTGCAGCAGTATGGTGAAAATTGTGTATGTGAAATGTATGCTCAATTTAGAAGCTTTTGATCAAGATCTGTTTTGATGGAAGTGCCAAATTCTATCAGCTTAGTGTATTTCAGGTGGCTCTAGCAAATCCTCCTGCTGGCTTGTCCATCTGTTGATGCTTATGCTTTTTATTTTCAATTTTTTAATGGAGATATGAGGATACCCTTCACCACTATGGACAGTTTTGAGAATACTGCTGATCTTGTATCTTATCAAGCAAATGTCAACTGCTGAGTTTGTTTCCTTCCTGGAAGAAAGAAAATAATGCCTTAAAAGGGCAAAATATTTTTTTTTCCTTGACAGAAGCTATTTAAATTTATAATTATCACTGGGAGGGAGTCATTACCGTGAAACATTTTCTACTCTGATGAATCTATTGAATTACTTGCATCAGAGCCACTTATAGATCTAGCTTAAAAACATATATAAATAAGGTACAGTGACTTATATTCAAGCTAACACACCCTCACTGCAGTTCCGCAGTTACAGGACTTAGTTCTGATCCTGTAGCACCTAAAAGCTGAAGTAAAATAAATATTTTCAAAAGGGTTGTGCTGGTTTTTCTCTGGTATTATTGAGATGAGTCAGTAGACCTGTGCATATTAGGGGTGAAATTCTGTCCTATGTGGAGGATCAGTTCAAGTAGGAGAGCTTAAGGACCATTGAGCACTTAAGAAGAAATTCCCAATGTTTTGAAAATCATAGTTTTAAGGTCTTAAGTGGAATTCAAGTAGTACAGGGGCCTTCTGTAGAAGACTGTTTTCACCTTGATGGGGAGGAAGAGGTATCTTTATTGCAGAGTGCTCTTCGCAGTGCTTTTCCTTGTTCTTTCTTCCACTCCACAAACCTGGCATTTGCTGCAGAGTCAAGGAGAGGAGCACGCTGCTGAGAATGAAACTACCCTTAAAAGAGAAAGATATGCAGGTCTAAAGAACAAATACTCCCGTAACTATGCAAAGAAAAGGACTGACGTTAAAACAAATGCTGCAACAGCAGAGACTGTTTTAAATTCAGACGGTTCTGATAGGCATATGTAGCAGATTGCTCATCTAGCAACAATCACTGTAGTTCCAGGTTATCCAAGATTCTGGAGTTACACAAGACTGGAGGTTTTTAATGCAAATAAATTGCTTTACTCCTTCCTTGCTGAACGTTTTTCTTTATGCTATCTGTCCTTTTTAGGCTCCACTTTTCACTAGTTTTATCTACTCCTTCTGTATCTGCGCTCAACTGGTTATAAGAAGAGAATAACCACAAAGTTAGAGAGGCGGGGACTCAAAGAGGGATTTTATGGGATTATGCTCCAAATAATGCCCCTGAGAAGGCATTGCAATAAATTCATGGAATGAAGTGTGCATGCCTTGCCAGAAGACTTGATGTTTCTCCCGCGATGCACAATATATTTGCTCTTAAAGATACAAAAGCCATCAAGAAGAGCAACTAAATATGCAGCTTGTCATACTTATCTAGGGGCATTGCCAGGCTCAAATTGTGATTGTGAACACAAAGTGCTGCCAGTGGGAAGCTGTACCTATATAGTGTTATCATATAGGTACTATACGTTACTATACGTTGTATAGAGCTCTCCTGTACAGGATTAAAAAATGCATGCATCAGACACAAAGTTAAAGAGTTGTCATTGGAGTGGTTCCTGACTTTCTCTTATCCCCTCAGCACTTCCCTGCACACACCAGCTCTCCACATATGTCCAAACGTACATTTCCCCATGGTCCTATAACTGATAGGCTGAGTGACCTGTGCATTTGGAACAGATGCAACTCAGATATCTTTTTTAAGTTGGCTGTACGTGCAGTTCCAGTTGGTTTCAGTAACAATTAGTCATCATTGTGCATAGCAAAAAAAAAAAAAAAATTGAAGGGTATGAAGGGTATGCAAAGTGAATTTTTCCAACCTAATTTATGTGGGCAGATTTGAATTCTTTGGTCACTCATCTTAATTATAATTATTCTTAATTGCAGATTTTTTCTTTATAGCTATTCCGAGTGAGGCTCTGCTAGGGTAGTTGATGGATGTTCAGGGTCTGCGTAAGAAGATTTGGTCTCAGTCCAGTTCCCAGTAGACGCGTCTCCACATTATAAAAATAGAACTTTATTAAATGGCCATTGAATTGATGGAGTCAGAACAAAGGCTCAGCAGGCCATTAATACTGAGCTGGGATACAGGACGCTTCACTGCTTAGGGTGCAGCCTTCATGCTCAGAAGGCTCTGTGCTAAGGACACCCATTTCTGGATTCAGTTGGATCACGGTCTGGTTTCTCCATCTGTAAAGTGCAGATTGCTGCCCTTCAAGAAGTTCAAAAGTAAATAGTCAGAAAGCTGTGACCACAGCAGAAGCTGTGGATATAGTTAGTTCCTCATTGCATGTCACAGTGACAGTACTTTCGGTCACTAAGTGGACGCACACCTCGATCTGGGGCCAAGCTGGGATTTTGTGTACTTTGTGCCATCCTTTTGTGGAATTTTTGAGGAATGCTTTCCCTGAGAAATTACAGGAACTTTATCAATTTTGGACTGGGTTTCAGAACATTAGAGCTGGCCTGAGGAAGACAGGCGTTGGTAATCTTTTCCCCTAAGCTTAGAATTTCATGATCTACCAAACATAGATGAGCACCAAAAAATTAGGGAGCTCCATTGAAAATCATGCTGGAGAAATTTCTCAAAAACATTAATTGCGTTTCGCTGAACGTTGTCACTTTAACACGCTGGCATTTGGAAAGATTAAGTGCCTCTTTTTATACCTCAGTGAAGCCCTAGCAGTGGCATCAAAACTATTATTGAGGAGCCAAAGAGGGTTCACATCTTCTGCAGACGCGTGTTCTCCTCTGTAAGTACCCTGCAGAAACGCAGGGGCAATTTTATCAATTCAGTTTCAGATAAACCTGTGCAGTTCAGGGGTGGAAAGCCTGGTTGCTCACTCCTGCAGCTGAACAAATTCTCCTTCGCATTTAGCAGAGCCTCAGAGGGAAAGCAAAGATAAAAATAAAAGCCTCGTGAGACTGAAGGTCATGAGAAGACACAGAGATTTAACATGAGCCCCAAGACAATACAAGTGGTACCAACTCTGCAGGCGTCAAGGAGAAGGGGAGGGAGGTTTGTGCACACAAGCCCCACTAAGAAGCTGTGTTGAAGACCAGTGTTGATGGTTAGGAGTGTGTAATTTTTGGTTTCGGAGCAAAAGAACAGCAGAAACAGGGAGTGGGCTGCTGTTTATCTGCAAGTGTGACAGCAGTGGGGGGTACATGATAGAAACATCTGCTGCTGTGCAGAACCTGCTTGGAAAGTGATGGGATGCAGGAAATGGGTAGAGAAGTGTGAGTGCTGAAATACCAAGCAAAGAACTTTTCTAAAGGCCCTTGTGAGTTTTTGTGCATCAAGACAGTTATTTATATCTTGAACCAAGAACCTGTTTATGCCAACTGGAATACTTCTGTTTTGTGCTTGTGTCGTGTAATGATGTGTATATGTGCCCCTTAAGCCCTGGCTCTTAGAAGTCACATCCAGGAAGCAGAACTGTATTTGCTTTAGAGATGGCAATGTGGATTTTAGTGGGGAAATGAAGGATCTGTATTTTTTGGTAGAGAGGTTCTGATGTATGAAATGAAAAATTGGAAATGCCTCTTAGAGCTCCTCGTTTCCTCGCTGGTGCAGGTCAGCACCAGGACCTAAATGTCCCCATTGTACCTGACAGCAGTAGCTGCCAGCTGATGTGCTGTTGTCTGCTTGCTTTTCTTGTCTCTTACATTCATGTATATTTATGTGACGCTCCAAAATAGCCAAGAGCACTTTAATCAGAGGACTATCTGCAGCCTAATCAGTGATAATATTAATCAGGAAGTTCGGAACATGCTTAAACACTTACTGCAGGAGGGGGAAGTTTGCTCCCAAGTCTAGAAGTTTGGTGATGTCTTTGCATTTGCCCCCTATACAGAAAGAGAAAACAGAGATTTACCATTTACATCTGGTATTTTAAAGCTTCCTATAGGGGCAATGAATGCTGGGTTAGGGCATAAGAGCAGGCACTGTCAGAAAGAAATTGTGCAAACAGTATGACGGTAATTTTGATCTACCATCTCTTATGCTTCTTACCATAAGGATCTCACTTTTCAAGCCAATCTCTCAGAATTCATATTTTTTGTCACATATCTTGGTTTAAATTTGTATTTTAGCTTGCAGGAGAATGATTTAAATGCAGAAACGTTTGCATGTTCTTTCCATATAGGTATTTTTATACCATTGACTTTGCATTCTTGATAGCCTGAATTTTCCTGCAGTGATTGTATTCAAAAGGGGAGAAAAAAATCTCAGAATATTTGGCTGCAAATACAAGTAAAATTTGTTAAGGTTTAGCAAACTTAAAATTAGTGCTTATGAGGGTTGTAGATCTGCCAGGCAATATTGTATATCTTTTTAACATGATGCCCTTTCTTGAATTGAGATTTTTCTATCATTCTCACTCTGACACAGAATTTTACAGAAAATCCTTTTACAAGCTCCACATGAAAGTCTTTACATCCTGAAGTCTTCTCAGATAGAAATGACAAAAGCTCACATTATCTGTCCCATTTTTCGAATGCAACTTTATGGGATAAGGAACCACAGTGCAGCTGGATTATATCTTTAATGCAGATTTTCCACTGAGGTTTTATTTTTGAAGTATTCATCTTCAGAAATATGTGGATTTAAAAATAAATAAAACATCTCTTCCACTTTGGTCTCAATCCGGCTTCATCTGAAGTCAAAGAGAAGCAGCTTTAGGCAACAAATTCTGTCTAGTTAGTGTGCCTGTCTGCTTGCTGGATATCTCTCTCCTTCTTCCCTGGAATACTAATGGAATGGGGACCAGATCCTCTGTGATGATAGTGGCATAGGGAAGTCTGAAGCAGTATCAATCTTTAGATACAAAACGTATTACATAAAAAAACGCACAACTCCTGAAATCAACAGTTGCTAAGTTGTATAATGGGATTCTTTCCCCCTCTTCTCTCTTGAGCACATCCCTTCTTAGGCATTAAGTGGTAGCTAAAGTGGCAGAATAAATACTGGTGTGGCAAATACAGTCAGCATTGACACAGTCGTGTTGGTGCCAAATGATTAATCGGTTCCAGGTAAGTGCATAAATTCAGTTTGATGTCAGTAAATGCAGTGCTGTCTAAAATCAGGGCAGCTCAGGCATGCTGCAGCAGGGCTAAAACAGCCCAAAAAAGAGCTACCAACCTCAGCTGAACCATGATACCTTCTTACACCGCAATATATTGTCACAAAATAATTTCACAAAGAATAACTTCCTTCCTTTTTTTTTGTCTTTTCTACAAAGCAACCAAGTAACAAGGCAACAAAATAAAAATTTGATCTTTGTAGGTGAAGCAAAATTACATTTGGAACTAAAATAAAAGGATCAATTGCTCTTCATGCACAAAGCCTGGGTTTAAGTAATTCTTGAAGCTGGAGATGTTTTGGGAGCAGAGAAGGGACTGTAATCAAAATGCTGGAGGAAAATGGGATCCATTCAGAAAACTGCACCTTATTCAAAATCAATCCCCTTTCTATGCTTTAAATGGTATATTGGTTATAATACTTTATCAGGTATCTTTATGATTACATTTGCTTGAGAATTTTTTAAAAAAATGTATTGTGTCATATTTATTAAAGGATTTAGCCATCTCTAGGTGCCATTTGATTCACAGAAGTTTTATGAAATTCCGAAGGAAATCAGATACCTGCTATGATATTCGCCTGGGGAAAGGCAGTTATATTAGCACGTTTTCTTCGTTGCTCAATTCCTAATTGTAAACCCGACCCTTTATGATGAGTTCATTGCTACCTAGCACTACTTCAGTCACTCTTTCTTCACTTTCAGGGCTTTTTTTTTCCTTTTTTCCCAGGAAAATCAGAGATGCTTCTGATCTTACCGAGCATGTAACCAAGGATTTGCAAGGGAAAACAGGGTAGCAAGCAGTTGATTGGAGGAGGTTTATTATTCAAATTCAATTTCCTGATTTCCAGCACGCTAACTTTCTTAATTTACCAGCAAAAAAAAAACTCCCTTGAGTCTTTGAGCTTATAAATTATTTTTCCTCCTTCACCTAGCAAAGCTAGAGCAGCAGGAATTACCAGAGGATTCAGAGTTCACTAGCACCATTGTGATCCTACTTTTTAATGAGAACCTCTGAGTGCCACCTTCATGTGATTCTTGATTATACTATACATCTCACCTAAGACAGGCTTTAAATCGTGCTTCTGAAATATTTATAGGAGTGAGCCCAAATACAAATCTCATCTGACCATCCAAGTGATGATCTCTCCTCCTATATTGAATTAGAGGCAAGTTAGTATGAAAAAGATTGCTCTGCTGTTTTCCATAACAAGCATGTTCTTTGAATTCTTATATTCAATCATCAATAATTACAGCTGATAATGCCTCCCTGTAACAATAAATTCTTTTGATTACTCTCTCTTTATTTCACCATCCACTTAAATTGCTAGAGTTTGGAAAATCTGACTCATCTTACAGCAGTAGAGTTGGATAAGGGAGAAGAAAAAGCCTTGATTTTAGGACAGTCCTTTTTTTTTTTCCCAAAGAAAATTGTGGGACTATCCTCAACCTGTGCAGAAACACAACATGCTCTACTATTGATTTGCATTCATGGATCTAACTTAGAATAATCTCAAGCTTCTTCCGAGTGCCAGTAAGTAGATTATTTGACTGTAGTTGCCTCGTTGGATCTCTCCCCAACCCTCCCCATAATTTCCTATCAGGAAAGCTTGTGTACATTTAATTAAGTGTAAATTTTTACATTTAATCTTAAATCTCAAAATCTCAAAAAATCTCAAAATGCAAAAAGCATTTTGGCTGTTTCTGCACTTCTTCATGTGAGGGGCTGTCCCCTGGAAAGTGGACCAGTGCAGAGGCTGCTGCGGTTGCTCCAGTTTGTTCAGAGACCCGCTGCCTTTTTGGGCTCCCAGAACCAAACCACTGTCCCTGCCACCGCAGCAAAGACTCAGACTAGGAACTTCCTGCTGCCTGCATAATCTGTAGCATATTTTTGACACCAAGAAAAATGCAAATGTGGCAGAGCTTTCCACTGCCCTGCCTGAGAAGGAATGGCAGGCTCTGATTTTTGTAAGACACGGATGCTAATTACTGTGAAATGCTTTCCTGACAGATACCAGTCCCCTAAGGGAAAGTATTGGGGGAGGCATTATTTTCCATCTAATCTATTAAATTTAGAAGCTAGGCTGGCTGCCACCTGGGAGACCACTGTGATTATTGACTTATGCAACAACACTAATTTCCACTGCTATGTCAGCTGCAAATAACCAGAACTGTAGATTTTTTTTTTAATTTTTATACCAGCACCCACAATTTCCTCAGAAATACCGTAATAAAAACAAAGCAAATACTTTGGTTTCTTGTTGACCCCGATGGTCAACTCTGTGTGTTTTCTTTTGCTTTCCTATGGAAGGAGACTTGTATGAGCCTATCATCATCCCTAGAAGAAGACCTATCTCCTAGCTGTAGGAACAGGATTCTTTAGCATCTTGCTGCTACCAACAGCCAAAAGTTTGAGTGTGCCATTTAGGGAAGCGATCGAACATATGGGCACCATAATCAAAACAAACTCAGTCTGCATCTATAAAAGTTTAGTCATATTTGCATGTTGACTAGGAAACAAGACTTTGTAATTGTAATAGGAACTGACAGGCTGGATTGTCCATCTTCAGTAAAATTGCCAAAGGGTTTGCTTTGATTTAAATACACTGTTTGCTCGACATGGGGGAGAATGTGAACAAAGGAATGTATTGTTTATTCCGGATCTGATTGTGCATTCATTCCATGTGTTGAATTCCACACAATTCAGCTGAATCCAGCCTGTTACAAGCAAACCCATTGCAACAGCTTTTGCTCACCGAGGTGGAGTTTATGAAAGCAAATAAAAAACCCACTTGCATTAAAATCAAGTGGAGTTGAATGTGACGAAACAAAGAAGACATCTGCAAACATTTCAGCGTCGGGGAAGAAATTCTGTTATCCTAGGAAATGCGAGTCCTCGGGATGGGCTACTGTAAATGGCCAGTCTGTTCTGACATTCTTAAATTATCCTTAGCAATTACAGGCAGCATTGCTGGTGATTCACAGACATATCCGTGGGGGAAAGGGCTTGGCTTTGGTTGCACACATTGCATTTCCCGTGTAGTCCTTTGGGAAGTTTGGGCTCTAGACCCAGGTCCAGCAAGCAATTCATATTGCACGCACACACTTCACAGATCTGGCAGCCAAGGGGTATTAGCCTTATGACTGAGTAGGTTAGGCTCACACCAGAGCTTAATGGCAATTTAAATCTTTCTCTTGCTCCGATGCAGATCTATTAGCACTTTGATCAAGGCCTTTCAGTCTTTCAGTTCTTTATCTCACGGTGCAGAGATGATTCTGTCTTAATGAACCAGGGGACCCAGGTGCTTAAGACATCAAAACGAGGCAAATTTTCTTTTTCTTTTCCGTTTTTAAACCCTTTAGTCTGCAGTTCAGACCTTCGCCTTTCATATTTCTTCACAGTTCTTGTCAGAATGAATAAAGCAATTAGGGACGTTGTTTTTATAGGGCTAACAGTAATTAATGCACTGGTTAAAAATAAAAAATGTGCACTTAGCACAAAGAAGAAACCCAAACCCTTTTCTGCAGGAAACTGTTTCCTAGGAGGTTTCCTTCTGTTACAAAAATATTTACTTGCAATCAGAAAAAAATAAACATTTCTTCTTATTAGAAGAACAAAAAATCGTTTTCTCTGCAGCCTAATGGGAAGAGGCATATGTTTTTAATAAACATATGGAAGAATATTTCTTCAGTTAGATCACACCACTTGGTATTCAGGAGCCTTGCAATAAATATATAAATAGCCATTAATTTTCCTTCCTTTTCTTTCCTAACTAAGCCAAATTTTCTCTCTGTGTCCACTAAAGTCCTCATAGTTTTACTGAGTCTTTTCATGATCATTTAGACTGTGCAAGTGCTTTTGGCATCTGAAACCCTTTAATTAACATGGCGTTTATCTATTCAGTTAAGTTTCATCTTTTTCACTGTGACTTTAGTCTCTGGCAGATTGTGGTGCCTGCATACAAATTTCGAGCCAGTGATCACCAGTTTGAGGAGATGCTGGGAGCAGGAGATGGAAGTCTGCAGTATCTCACTCCTTTTTATTCAGAGCACTACATCAATATTAACAAGGAAGTTTTTATACTTTACAGTTCGCACAGCCAGGTCATGATGTGTTATAAATCTTTGATAAGTCCAGCATAACTTCTTGCTGGCTATAGGATATGCTTGGCCCTGTTAAGAATAATAGCATGAATAACCATAAGCCATTAATTTTGACAGATCAGGCCCATATCACCTCGAAAAGCACGCACTGATATCATGGGAAACATTTGGCTCTTTCCACTGTTCTCTCCCTTAATGAATAAAAATATGAACATAGCTGCTTTGTTTAAAACACTGCTTTGTTTAAAAGCAGCATCTTTCATTATTTTATTTCTTTTATTATTTTAAGTATCTGTAAGGCTATTGCATGCTCACTGGATACCGTGAAGGTATCGAAGTGAACAGCTTGCCTGTACCAAAGAGACAATATCTGGTTATGAACTTTCCCATCTCTCTTGCTTCCAGTGCTCCTCCGTGGTCTGTAAGGAACTGCAAAAAATACAGATATTTGGCAATGGAGCCTTAAGGCTTGGTTTAGAGGTTGATAGACATTGCTGTAATACTTCTATGCATGACTCTTTCCGTCAGAGAGGATGAAACAAGTGGACTGATGATGAGGGATCACATTCCGCTAGGCTTTTGAAGGAGTCCTTTTTAATATACGTGCGCAAACATGTGCATTGTTATGTCTTGTACTGCGAAGCAAAGCAGAAGCCCTTGACAGCTTCTTTGGAAGAAGCTCATCGCTGTAGACAGCTTTCAGACCATCTATTCTTGTGACTCTTCGGAAGGACTCAAGAATACATCAGCCACTGAAGGAAAGCAAGCAGGAGGCACACTGTGTGCCTGCTTGTTTTAGCCTTGTTTTTGTTTCGGTGCAAGGTAAAGGTGCAGCTGTCTACATACCTGGAGCAGGACTCATTCATTGCATGTTTTCCCACTAACGGAGTTTCCCATGATTAAAGAGCCATGATTAAAAAGGGGAAAGAATAGAAAGGTTTTAACCTGTTTAATTACTTCATAATGGGCGTGTGGTTTCTGGGTCTTGGTATATATTCTAATGTATGAATTCAACACTAATGATGATCCCATGTGGAGTCCTTCTACTTATTTTCCTTAGTCCACTGCTCAATTCTTGTTTTATGCCAAAGTTGGTTGGGTTTCTTGGCAGTTTCCTGTTCAAGTATTTTGGAGGCCAAAAGCAGCTGATCTCTAAGATCACACAGAAGTCAGCACTTTAGCATGGCTATAATCCAAGTGTTTCAATAGGTAATTTCCACTAATTCACAAAACTAGACTGTTAATTAACTGACAGATTTACTTAGAGCTACTCCGTTGATAATGTTCTTAATGCCTATATTAACTAAGTTGCTTCTAGATTGTAATTCTCAGTCATTCAGTTATAAGCAACTACTCTTTTTGCCCATTCCTTGGGAGCTCTTGCTTTTGCTCTTAATTTTCTGTTAAACTAATAAGTCAGCTTCCATATTCCTCCCTTATATGTAATAGATACCCTCATGCTTCTACAGCCATGTAACAGGCAAATTCAGAAGTAATAAAATTCAGTATGGACACCGTCTGTCAGACGGTCTTTTCTAGGTTCCCTGAATTGGGGTTGACAACTTATGAAGAATGTAAATCCTCCTCCTGGTCCCAAATAACTGTAGCCACTCCGGCATTCAGAAATGACCAACAATTCACCTCTAAATGGGGGGAAACTTTGACATGGAATCAAAGGACCCACCACCTTTGATGGAAGAACCACTCTGCAACGCGTCGGCTGACGACAGTTAGCAGCTCTGGCAGTTTAGGAGACGGAACCATAGTTTGCAATTCCATCCATCAAAAAGCAACGTGCTCCCATATACTTGCTGACATGAAAGAAATGAGAACAGATATGCCCTCTCTCTTTGTTGACTCTGTCAGGCAGGCTGTCACCAGAGTAATTTCACAGTCAATTTCAGTAATTGCTTGGCATAATTTCCATCAGGTAAAGAGCAGGAAGATGGTTGTGCTTCATCAGAAGACTGGATCTTCAGCAGTCATTCATTACTGTTTGACACCAGGAGGTATTCCCATCTGTTGCTTTCTCCCACAGGACAATGGTCCAAATACTTCTCTTTACACAATACAAGAGGTACACCAGAAGAAGACTAAAATTCATTTCATTGGTAGTTTCCCAGCTCCACACTCCCTTTTTAAATTCGTTAAGATTGCACCTTGCCCATGGCAAACAGGTGGCTGCAGCTCCAAGGTCTGGGATCAGGGCATGTTAAAACAGAAAGGGAGAAAGACCTGGGAATATAGCACTGATGACTTTTCCCATTGTGATCACCACCATCAGTCATCCAGATCTTTCCTTCTCCTTAACAGTATCACCCTTAGCTAAAGCTGCTAAACATCTTCAACAGACCATGATTTAGTTCTGTGAAGGAAAACGAGGCCAATGGACCCTAGACCCATTTGTTTAGATGCAAATGCCTACTTGTTGTGTTGTGTTACAGGTTAAAATGAACAGCTACAACACAACTAAAGCCATGCATGTACAGCTGATCAAAAAAATGCTAGAAGCTGATCTGGACTTATCAGTGATGTGACTCATATCTCTGCCCGTGCTCTGGGTTGAGGAGACACAATAACGATCAGCACACAGGTCAGGATTTCAGCAAGCTAAGAAGAATTTACTCCAGCTTCTTCCTGAAAAGAGACAGATAAAAACAATGCAGGTATAAAAAACAATGCAGAGACTTCTCTTCAAGCAATAGCTGTGTAAAATATTGTTCCTAAGAGCTATGAGGGTTGCCTCAGCAGAGAAAACATGTCTGCAGCTTTTGGCTCTTTATTTCTTTAGGGAATCCATTTGTGAGTTATGTTGAAGACAAGGAGAAATAGCTAGTGATTGGCAAGGAGATTGGCAGAACACCCCAGCTTCAATCTCCTCCAGTTAGGACGTTACAGTCATCTTGAGTTCTTTCATTGGCTTAAATAGCCTCTGCCATTGCATCTAGTTACGGATTTGTAAAATGATCAAAAGACTTCTCGCATTTTATTATAATATGTAGCAGCCACTAACTACCTTTAAGTAGTCATATTGCATTGATAGCAGTTCTGTTTTTCCCTTCTCTATTCAATATGCTTCACATGCAGGCCACAAACCAACTGTGGAAAAGCAGCAAGTAATAATGCTTTGCACAAGATGAACAAATTGAATTGAAGGAGGGAGAGAGATTAAAGCAATTATCTTGCTATCTGTGAATCCCGTATCTCAGTTCTGACTGTAACTGAATGGTTAAGAGAAGATAAAGCCTAGATCAGGCAAAATAGTAGTAAGTTGTATGTTGTATGTGGGATACAGGAGGTCATTATTCTAAGTACAAACGGGGCATCATTGCTTCCCAGTTACTACAAGGTTAGAAGATGGAAACAGACTGGAAATGATAGAGAAGTGAAAAGACAAAGCTGCTCCAAAGAGGTTGTGAGACTGCTCCGTGAGGCCATGGCACGTTTTGAAGTACATCAGTGTATTACAAAGTGCTGACAACCAGATGTGCCTCTTAGCACCCGAGGCAAAAAGAGTTCTTAGCTTAATTTGCAATTAGGGAAGTTTAATTACTATTTTATTATGGGAAAGAGATGCAGTTCTCTCTCATGGAAACCTTTGTACAAAGATCTATCAAGGATGGCCATTATAGGATTGAGCCTTCCCTAGAGCAGGAACATCTTGGGATTCCGACCACCAATAAAAAGGAAGAGCGCCTAAATATCTCCCTCTATCAGCATGGGCTCTTCAACAGGGAAATCAAAGTTATTTTTGATGAAGCCCTGCATTTGTTTGTGACATTAGCATTTTTAGCGTGAGGAGGGTGTGACCAGAAGCCATTCTGAGAAGCACTGCCAATCAAAAAGTGATTTCCTCCCTGTGTAAGACCCTCTCCTCCTCTCTTTCAAGGAAAAAGAAAAAAAAAAAAAAAAAAGGAGAAGCACTGCCAATCAAAAAGTGATTTCCTCCCTGTGTAAGACCCTCTCCTCCTCTCTTTAAAAAAAAAAAAAAAAAAAAAAAAAAACAGACTAGTCCACAAATGATACAAAGTAATTAAACATCTCAAAAGTGCTAGAGATTGCCTTTAGCAGATGACAGGCACAAAAGAAACGCCCTGAAAGGGAGCATTTCTAGTAGGCAAAAGTGAGATTGTGATGGGACGCTAGCTGCTAGATCTTGACCTTTAGTTGTTGTACAGCGGAGAATGCAGATTGCAAAATTACAGCTGATTTTTCTCTGCATCATTACCTTTCCATGCCACTGAGCAGGGATCAGGAACAGGAAAGACAGCATCCAAAGAAGTCTTAGTATTGTAGTTTTCTCCCCGCGGTTCAGGACCTAGCCCTATCCTGTGGCCAGTCTCATTCACTGACACTTCACTCGCTTGAAAACCCTGCACAGCCCCAGATATCAGTTAGTTCAGACCATACAGGCGTAATGTTAGGACTATAATTTCATAAGTAATTCTCTCAGATTTGCTCTCACTTTTGGCCAGTTACAGCCAATGTCTTTAGAGGTAAAACTCCGCTTCTTTGACATATACAGACTGATGATCACCACAATTAGTAATGTTCCCTTCTATTACTGTTTTAATAAAAGAAAATATATTGTGAAGAGATATGTGACCATTTGTTTCACACAGAAGCATACACTAAAGCCTTTTTCTGCTCCAGCAGCAGCTCCAGTTCTAGAAGCAGAAACGTAATTCCAACTTTGACTTCTTCTTTGGAAAGTTAGCCAGAGTATTTCCACTATATTTTACCCAGATTTATTTCCTGGTGGTGTCCTCTGCTGACCGACCACTTTTCTTTTATGCTGTAGTGGCATGTAAGTGCCATCTGGTGGCAACTGGTAGGAAAGAAAGTACATTTAAAGCAACTTTGGCCAAGACTCTTAAAAGAAAGGGATTGGAGGAGTGGTCCTCTTAAAATTCTCCAATTTCTGGAGACTAGCCTTCATCTGAGATGTTGCATGAAGAGCAGGCAGTCTGAATAACCAAAGCGTTTGCATAAAATCTCCAGGGCCCCTAATTTTCACAGAATCACAGAATGGTGAAGGTTGGAAGGGACCTCTAGAGATCATCTCGTCCAACCTTCCTGCTCCAGCAGGGACACCCAGAGCATGGGGCACAGGGTGGCGTGCAGGCGGGTTTGGAAGACCTCCAGAGAAGGAATTTTATCTTTTGTTGGAATTGTTGGTTCATTACCAGTATGACTGCTGGTACATACTTTATCAGGAGATTGTTTTCTCATTAAAGTAACAGGTTCCATTAGATTATTCGTACTGTAAAAGTTGAAAACTAAGATACCCTGCAAGTTGTTTTACAAAACTACTCCTTTGTTTTTGTCCTCAGTTATATTTTTCCCCATTGCCTGAACTTTTCCCTTTTCTAATTTTTTACTTGCCATCCTATATTTTCTCAGTGGTCAAATGAATTTAAGAGAAAGAAGGCATTTCAAAAATGGAAATCAACAGTCTAAAGCCAGAAAATGTTCTTTTATGTTCTGTTCTGTTTCTGGTTTTGTTTGTTTGGTTTGTTTCCTGACACGGTGAGGAGAGGAAATAATTATTTGGGGATTTATTTATTTATTGTGTAATATCTTTATGAAATACTGATCATAATGTTATAATACTTCAGATCAGCATGATCCGTGTAGGGTTTGGCAGGGAAGGGGTAATACTCAGAAAGAATTGAATACCAGCACAGAAGTATGAATAGTCATCTACGAAAATATGATAGAAGAAAAACAGAAGAAATGATCAGATTATTATTCAGTAGGTAATGAATTGGATTACAAGGAGAAAAGACATGCTGAGACAATTATTTCATAAGGCTGTACTTCACCCCCGTGAAAAGCAGCTGCAAGGCCATGCATCACTTATGGCTTATTTATAGGATTTCAATAGAACATAACTGTTGTGCTGACCCTTTGCAGATGGGTGAATTGTACCCTAAAGCAAATCTAGGAAACTTGTATTATTCATCAGCCTCGGTTAATAGGGTTATTGCAGGCTGAGATGTTGCCTGTCTTGACCGAATAGCACACACTGGCCTCCGTGACTTATGCTTGCATAATTATACTGTAAATTCTGTCCTGCTATGTTTATCTAATTACATTTTAAATAAGAAAAAAAATCTATATACATATATATGCAGAGGGCTTTTTTTTTCCCCGGAGATTCTGAGGCCAGGCTTTGAAATAATCAGGATTAGGATTGGCTGGAAAACAAGTTTTGCTTTTGCAACAAGAAAAAGGAAATGTGATTTGCATCATTTTGTTGTTGTTGTTGTTGTTTGCTTTTCTGTTTCATAGCAGAATTAAATCAGGCATTACTCCTGGCTTTTAATAAGGGGAAGACTATTCTACTGTGGACATTCAGCTTCGCTATCAGGGGGAAATCAGCCTGTGTAGCCCCTCTGGTTCACGTCAGTCACACAGATATCCGTACTGGAAAAGAGCAAGAGATTTGAGTCTCCAAACAAAAAAAGGCATTTTCAAGGAGCATTCAGTCACCTGATTTTGATGGGTGAAGTTAAAAGGAAGCTGGCAGTAAGGTAACGCTGGAAAGGGATTCCTCTGAGATCTTCAAAGACCAATTGCAGAATCTGCTTGGCTTTTTATTTGCACTGATGACTTTAGTCACAAAAATGGGGACGGAGATCCTGCTAACAATAAAAATAAATCTCAGACGAAATCATAAGGGCACAGGAATAGCCTTAAAAACTCGAATGTGATAGCTATGTTAAAAAAATAGTTTTAAATGCAGGCTGGTTTGCAATAATTTGATTAGTAGCTGGATGTGACTGAAGAGAGACCTGTGTATGGATGACAAGAGAATTCAAGAGCTGTGGGAATGATCAGAGAATGGAGTGTCTACATTAAGGGAGAGAGAGCTTGTTCATTTAACAGAATGAATGCTGAGAAGCCACCCGATTGCTTTTTATAAGCACAACAGGCAGTAGACACCTAGGAGGAAGGAAAGCCATCAAATCTGAAGGGCAAAGCTGACACCAGAACAAATCAGTATAAACTGGCCATGAATAAATGAAGGCTGCCAATTAGAAAAATGTTCCCAGCCATCAGAGCAGTGAAGGAGGTGACTGTCTTGGGTAGCAAGGATTGGTCTTGCTGTCCCACAAGGCCCTTTCGAGACCAGTTCCTAATTTCAGTTGGTTCCTCAAGTTTTCTACAGGTATAATTTTCTCTTTTAATTAAATGTAGAGCATTACCCTTCAAGCTCTGTTCGCTTGTAATCAAAATAAAAGGACAATATTTACTCATTTTTACAGAAACATCTTTTGTTACACACGTTGAACCTATATAATATTCTCACCGGGTCATTAATTTGGGCAATTTTCATATGAATGTTAATACTCTACTTTATTCCCAGCGAGATCCTGCAGCTAAATTAGCTATTTTACTTTCTTTAACTTGGACATTTAAAGTCATGGAGTTTAATCTCCCTGAGAGCTAATGAGCCCTGTTTAAAGAGATTACCACAAAAGTCTGGGGACCCAAATTGATTCTAATCTATTTATTCTATACCTGCTTGGAGGGAAGAGCAGCATTAGACAAGGTTTTTGTGTCCCTGCCTATCTGCGTCAACACATTTCTATGACATACTGTCATCTGTAACCTGATGCCTAGAAGTTGAGTATTCACCTTCACACCTTACTCATCCTGGTGTGCTTTCTCCACTGTCCATTTTTATGATTTAAGCACTAGTAATATGAAGTCCACTGCAACTCAGCAACACTGCAGTCATGTATAGGAATCCTTATTACCGCCTGGAGCTAAATAGTAAAATTTGGTGGCTTTACACAGATCAAGGGATTGATGGAGTTTAATTGGATCGCGCTTGCCACTTGCTTTGCCTTGACTGATCATCCTGAAAATGTGAAAATAACCTTTCTTGTACTTTAGATGCACCTGTACATGACTACCCTTTCTGGAGCTTTTCACTCCAAGGATTTGGGTGCTTGTGAACTTTGTGCCAAATGTTTTCATGTTGATAGCTAGTCATTAAGCCAGGCCCTGTACTGGTAGACAGAGGCATCTCCTCATCCAGCCTCACTAGGCATAGGAAACTCCTTGTCAAGCCTTTTATCTCAACCAAGATAGAAATGGAAACAAGCAATACACAGTTCTGAGAATTAGTATTTTAAAGTAATCAGAAATTATTTTTTAGTGGCTAGGAAGTAACAGATTGTTAAGTGCTATTTTTTATCATGACTAAGTGCCTACTTTTGATATTATTATATCTGAACACATAAAGCAAAAGGACAAGAAACATTGATCATATAGATAAGGAACTGTCTGAAATAGGATGGATGTCCTACTGATAGCTATATATTTTACTATAGCATAGATGAATCCATTCTGTGAATTCTTTTGTTATTAATGGTCTTTCTGGTCTCCTGGAGAGTCAGTTTTCCCAAAGCAAGCAAGAGTGACTCAACCTTTCTTGTGTCTGCAGCAAATTGAGCTGCCTGTTTCTTTTCTTCTTTTTTTCTTTTTTTTTTTTCTTTTGGTGAATCAGTCTTTCAGAAGATACTTGAACACCTAAAGCTGCATTTTCCAAAGGTTCTTGGACCGCAGGTCGTCACTGTAGTTGAGCCAATTGACTTCACCAGGAATTACACTGTCTTAAAATCAGTAGGACAGCATGAAGACATGAAGAACCACTCCCAGAGATTTCAAAGACTGTAGCAGCTCTGAAGATCACACCAGAAAGCCCTGTCTGCTCAGTGTAGCATTCCAGAGAGTGTACCAGGACAATTACAGCTGCTAATGCAAGATTATTATCATGGCAAGAACAAAATGAAGAAATCTCTGCTCAAGTCTCGGAACATTTTCTTTTCCATTTCTTTCATCTTTTATCTGAAGTTCAAACAAGAATGTGTTAGAAAATCACAATGGCAGATCATGGACTTTTTCATTTGCTCACTTACCATTGTGAATATCCAGGCTCCGCACGCTGCTCCAGAACGGTACGCAGAGCCTGGATATAGATAATAAGACTGTCAAAGGTGACTTCAAAAATAGATATATTGGTGGGAGGAAAGCGAAATGGCTTAATAATTTCCTTTGTGGCTATTGATTTCACCAGTAGGATCGCTCCCTTTTCTTCTTCATTTCAGCTGCTATCTGAACTTGGGGACCTGTTAGATCCAGATCCTTAAAGGTATTCAGACACCTACATTTCAATGCTTTATCTCTGTTATTTTGTTTCCTTTCTTATCTTTTGCCTCTTTTATTTACGTTCCTTAGGAAGCAGTTGTCTCCTGCTCTTGATCTGGCTGGCTCGTGGAGTTAGCAGGTTTCCATCAGACAGTAGGTGGGACCGGACTACAAAAGAGAGGACTTTGCTTTCCCAGCGTTTGGAACAGGGCTCGTTTCTTGCCTCCTGAGTGCTGGTTCAGGTGACTTCCTGATGCTCTAAGTGAATTGCCAGACTGTAGATACGGAAATTCTAATATCTCAGCACACAGTATAAAGAACTTTTTCATAGGCTGGGCTCTAAACTTCCCAGCCCGCTTTTTTTTTTTCTTTCTTTCTTTTTTTGCCCTTTTTTTTGAGAAAATAGAAGAGAGAAACATTTTCTTTTCCTCATGAGAGGGGAGGTCACTGCGGGAGTAAGACTTTTAAAATATCAGAATTCATTGGCCATGTGAAACGCAGAGAGCTGGAATAAGAGAAGCAAAGATTTGGCTTCTCCTGGATGTGCTTGAGATGGGCTGTAGGAGCTCCAGCAGGTAAGCAGCGAGGAGCAAAACAAATTCTGCATGATAAAAAGCCTGCGGGGGAAAGGAGAGAGGAGGAATCTCTCACAGGAGAGGTGCCTGAAAGCGCTGAGAAATAAATCAGCAAAGCCTGTGAAATGTGGTTTCCAAGATGAGCCTGGGGAACGTGCAGGCTTCAAAAATACTCTGGTGCCTTATGTAAAAGACTGTGCATGATGCTCATATCACAGCTGTCATAGCTTATTAGCTATCGCACAACGTTCAGCTTCAGGAAGATGGAATTTTATATTCATATAAATTGATATTCATATAAATGAGTGTTATATATCCCCTTTCCCTATGGAATCTAAGAAGTTCCAGGGCTATTGTAAATTGCTCCTACAGCTTCCAGGAGAAGCTGGGACTGGCCAGGCTGTCGTGGTTTGGTCCTGTTGTTTCCAGGTAACATATCCCATGTCTACGATTGCAAATGGGTGGTGTGGCATCTTCCAACAAGTTCATTCTCTCTATGTAAGGGGCATTTTGTACTATCCATTTCTTCTAATTTAAGGTTTAATTTAAGGTTCTGCTGGTTCTTCTAATCTAAGGTTCTGCTGCTGGATCCATATGTTTTCTGCAGAATAAAATCTTAAACCCAGGGGCTTTAGGCCCCTCCTGTAGATTGCATATGGTAGCTCAACACATCTGGCAACTTTAAGTGTTTTAGTTTCATAGATCTCTTAGGTGATAGATCTTTAATTTCATAGATCTCTTAGATCTCCCCTTCTTCCTATCTACTTCCCAGCAAAATAATTACAATTATTAGACAGTGTGCTAACCCATTCTCTGGCTTCACATCTGGCTTCTCTACTACTAAATAGTATCCACCTAGAGATTTTAATTAGCTTTGAATGCAATATTGTTCATTAATAAAACCCCAGGACGGTAAAATGTATGTCAATAAGTTTGGGGGGTGTGTAGGAGAATAATGCTGGTTGCAAATAGAAGCATTGCTTGTTTTTAGATCAGAATTCATGATGATGAAGGTGAATTAAAAATTTAAAAAAAAAAAAAGCAAAGAATCAGGGATCATTTCAGGCTTTGTGTATTCCCTCTTGGTAAGATATTTCATCTGCAATGAATCAGAAAAAAAAAACTCTCTAAATATTTAACATCTAACTTTTTTCATGCTCCTGCATCTTTGCATAATCAGAGTTTCTTCATAAAACTGACATAAAATGCGAATGTTCTGCATAGCTAAGAATGCGTCAGTAGGTATCTCAGTTTGGGACTTGGTAGCACGTGCTGCACAGATGAACAGAGAGCATCAGGACAGGGTCCACCAGCTGATTCAGGTCAACAGGGGCTGAAGCCTGTAGTGGTGAACTTCTCGTGCTAGGTGATTTCTTGCATACTGCAAATCACAGGCAAGCCTTTGGTGGGGTGCTTTGGAAGCAGCAGGCTGCTTACTGCCCCTTCATGAACATGGAGATACTTAAAATTCCTTACTTAATAGAAATTAAGTAAGGAATAGGTTTGTGGGAGAAGAATTGAAAGGAAATTTTGTGGGCTGGAGTCAAAGGCTATGGCTCTATTGCATCTCCTAGGAGTCTGCTTTGCAATATTTCTATCAGGCGCTGAAACAAGTGTAAAATTGAACAGTTCAGGGATAGCCCTGAAAGATTTGCAGGAAAATCTACAAATCAGGGAACTTCAACAGCCATGAATGTAACTTCCACGAGAGGGAGCCCATAAACCATGCACAGATAATTGACAGGCAGCCACTGACACCAATTAGGAAAGAAAAGGCTTAGCCAGGGGTTCTCCCTCTGCCCAGCTTGGGTAAACTTCCACATCTTGATACTATTATTATATAATAGTATTATTATTATTGTATTATATAGTATTATTTTTTGTTTTGAATAGTATAATTATGTAGTATAATAGTATATATATAATAGTATAATAATAATATTATATATTGTCTTGTCACTGTTAGCTCCTGAACTTGCTTTAATTTGCAGCACATTCAGATTCATAATGATGTTTACATTTCCACAAAAAAAAAAAAAAAAAAGGAGATAATGGTGAGAAGGATGAAGCTAAGGGTAATATGTGATGTTATACTTCTAGGATTGATGGAGAGGGAATTCCCTTGTCTCTAAGTCGACGGAATCTTACCCCCTCCAAATTCAATGACAGGCTTCCCCAGGTGGGACTAGGTTGTCACCTAGGGTGAGCTGAGCTTGCAGCAACACCAAAGATCTAAAGTGCAGTAGATTTCAGATCCACGTTTGTAATTTGTTATTAAGCCCTAACAATTATTATTACTATTTTACTGTAACAGATAGAGGGGATTTTTTTAATATATCCTCGACTCTAATTATGCATCTTCTGGATTTCATGTTTTGGCCTCTGAAACATCTGCTATCAGCAATATCAGCAATGTCACTTTACTGTGGCTTGTCAGAGCGCCTTTTGTCATTTCTGTTCCTGAATCTGTGTCTCCTGAAAAAAACTGTCCTTCTCTTTGATCTTTCATAAGCCATACCTATTTTTTATGGAAGTGACTTGAGTTCCTGTGGCTCTAAAATCATTTTCTGCAGCATCTTGCAAGTGTTATGTCTGGGTGACTGGTCCTATCAGCTGGTACTTCTCAGTGAATATGAAAGTCGATTTGCCTTTTCTAAAGCACCCCAAAATGTCCAGCTTTATGATGAGGGAAACACGAGCACGCTCCTTCACCTTTTAGCGCTCAACTTTTTGTCTGGGATATTAATTCTGTGCCACTTTCCAGCAAGGGCAAATTTGCTACCATGGGCAATCAGCTACCAAGGGGAGGACTACCTAAAATCCATCATGAGGAGATCTCTGTACCATTTGGGTGAACCTTGTGGCATTTCTTTGGCTCCTGAATGCTTTCCAGCATCCTTTTCCCTTTCCAAGGAATGAGCAGATAGACTTCACAAGATGTAAGTTGCCCAAGTGAATGTCCTCTGTTTACACTGTAGGTAGCTAATGAAAAATGCTTTATATTCCACAAATGCTGATCAACCACAACCCATCAGTCCTGGTGAGTCTCCGAGGCATTTGGCCCACGGTTGGCACTTGATTTTTTTTAACACGTACTTCTTTCTTTTCCCTTCTAAAATATACTCCTAGTTTCTCCTTCATATAGAGAGGCCAGCAGAAAGGTCAGGTAGCCAGCAGAAATGAGACAAAGGCAGTTTAATCCAGACTCCAATAGACAAAGGCAGTTTAATCCAGACTCACACCTGAAGATCCTGCCTAAACGCCCTTGAAGTGAGAAATCCCGTCCTTCCTTCATGTAGATAAGCCCACCAACCAGCAAGAAAATGCTGATTTACACCAGACGGCTGTCCCTTCATTGAAATCTGGTTGGAAATACAGATTACATTTGGAACACTACAAACTGATGTTTTCACTTGAAGAATATTAGTTTTTGTTCCTTTTTTTTCCTTCCCAGTTGTAAAATTTTCTTGTAAGAACTTAAACTGATGTGACTGAAATGGCTGAGCTTTCCTTCCCTTAATTTAAAGCCAATTAAGCTAGATAATCCTTTCAGAGGAAAGTCTCTGTGCTTTAGGAGACGAGAATTTTGTGCCTCATGCCACCCTTGGGAAGTCATTAGGGAAGCAAAGAGAACAGTCTCCCTGCGTGGGAACAGGCAAGAGAGACGTTGGATTGTTTTATTCATTGTGTAACAAACAAATAATACAGTATGAGGAGCTCAGAATGACGTGAACAAGGCCTGAATGCCATCCCTGGGAGGAATTTTTTATGGAGTGCTTAGAGCAGCCTGTTAGGTATCTTGTGCAGCTCATCCTTTGTCACTTCCTATTTAAATACAGTACAGGAAAGGATTTCAATATGTCCTAATGCAAAAGATGGTCAGAATTTATGGTGTTTCTGAAATGGGATAGCTCCTAGATATTTGGAGGCTCTTGTCCGAAATTGTGTTGACAAAGGTTGGAGTCACTAAGGTCCATGACTTTAAAGCTGAAGAGAGCAGGTGCCATCTGGCTTCACTGAAGTCAGGAGGAGTTCTGCCATTAACATCAGTAGGAGAATTTCACAAAATACAAAAGAAGATCACAAAAAAACAAAAGAGAGGTATAATATCAATATATTTGTATAATAAATTTA
>VZSG01000302.1:334641-363271 GCA_013398315.1 Nothoprocta pentlandii
AGCATTTGCTGCTTTAGATTAAAAAGATAATCGTTTTAACTGACTCATGATTTTTCGCTCGAGTCTGGCAATTCTCTTTATAGTGCTAGCTGAATAAGACTGATGCCTCAGCTCCAAAACGTGGAGGAAAATAACTGTAAAAATGCACTATATAGGCACTTAGTTCTTACTGCACTGCTGCAGGACCAAGGCAGGACAAAGGTCTCCTTCCTTCCTAGAGGTCCACTGTATGATAGAATGCTGGAATCCTAGACCTAGTCCTAGTCCTAGAAAGCTTTTTTCCGCAAAATTCTTGTTAAATGACACAAGTGTATCCAAGAATTAAAAAAAAAAAAGGCAAATAGTTGCTGCTAGCTGAGGATATTATCCTACAAATACTAAGAGCAGTCGAGAGGAAGAGCCTGGGAGCTGAACCAAGCCCCCAGTTGAACAGTTGAGCTCTCCAACAGCTGCCCGGTGACTTGGCTCTCCGCGAACAGCTCTGCGAGGAAGAAATAAAAATCCATTTATATTATTTTCTCAGCAAAATCCTCGTAATCTATTGCGAATTACTCTTCTGGGTGGCATATCCCGTGGGCCAAGACAGGTAAAATGAGGCCAAAGCAACCCATCGGTACCGTTTGTCTCCAAATGTGTTTCATCCCCATGCTGAAGGAGGCTCAGTCCATCCTGATGCACTTTCTGCTACTTCTCAGTGTAGCTGAAAATCAAATTACTCACTTTACCACAAGTATGTGATCTGGTTACAGTATTGGCTCCTGTTTACTTTAGCAAGCAAATCACAGAGACAGTCTAATCCTTTAGTGCTTCCATCCACATTTTTCACGTCAGAAAAAAGAATCTACAGATTTTTTAATGGATAAATATACATAGTGCACAACTTGTGCTGTTCCAGAAGGCTGAAAGTTGTATGACTGATAGATAATGCTGTTCTTTTCCTGTTCCAGGGTTGTGCAAAGAAAAAATAAATGAATGTTTGAAAGAGATGTCTTCCTATTTTTATTACAAGGAGCGTGGAAGCAACCCAGTGTTTTTTAAACTTAGCTTTCTGCATGTATTTAAGCTGCCTTTAGTCCGCAACGCACTTTTATACAAAGCACTTATACATCTGCTCGATTTCGACTTCCATGTACCTGAAATCAACTTAATATTTGAATTTTTGCCAGCACTGAAGTCCAAATGAATAGACGTGAGATGATTTTCAGAGTTCAATGGAGGGGGATTGGGTTCTCATTTTTCAGATTTCTCAATTTTGAAAACAATTTGCTAGATATGGATGAGAACATATTTCCGCTTGAAGAATATTAGACTTTAGGAAAGGAGAGGAAATGAAATCTTGACAAAGTGAACAATTCAAAAATAATACAGATCAATCAAAGCGTTTTTTTGTCTTCTAAATATACTTAACTGTATTTACCTTGCATCTCCAGAGGGAATGGTAGTACTTTAGCACTAAACATTCTCATTTCATAAGAGGATAGTGAGGCTGTGTAGAATTTTTCTTCTGATAAAATTCAGAAGTTAGAATTTTAGCAAAGCGTCTTGTCATTTTTGCAGACAATTGTAGATTTATCAGTTTTCTGGCACAGATACTTGTGCTGAAATACTCTAGACAGTGACTTTCATTTTGCAAGTACAAAGGAAACTTTTCGCTGATGGGAATTTCTGGCTTTTCTTCTTTTTTTTTTCCCCTATAGTTCTTACAGCAAGATAGTATTTTTGTCACTCTCTTTCTTTTTCTTTCTTTTGTTCATTTGGCCCTCTGAAAATGTTAAAAATTAGCTAAAAGTATCTCCATTCCTTAATTCCCTTATCTTTCTGTAAAGTCATCCAATTAGCTGTGGAATTAAGGTGTGTGGTTTGCATTCAGCAGTAATGTTGACATTCTCTATGCCAGCCTCACTAATGCTGTAATGGATTTTACTCTATAAGAAGCCAAAATTATCATCAGGAGCCCTTGGAAAGAGTCTGCTGCTCTTCACTATCTGCTGAGAGTAAGTTCTGGGACCATATGCTCCTAAGGGGAAAAAAAGGTAGGACAAATTGTAAGTAAAACCAAAATAACACCTTTTCCATGCTGTGTTTCTGGAGTGCTTTCTTTATGGCTGCATCTGTATGGAAAGGGCATATTCATAATAAAACTCGTAACATAATAATCCTCTTCCCTGGCCTGACAGGGAGAGGATAGTGCTGTAGTACTGTAGAATAAAGTGGAAATTGGTATAATAAATATCCTCTACTCTTACCTCTCTCTGTACATCTCAGGAGACTTTACAAAAGAGGGCGGAATCATTATTTTTGTTTTATACCCAGAAAGCAAGAAGAGGCTGAAGTGTTATGGCTTATGAAGTCCACAACAGCCTAAGCTGGACTTTGGGTACCTCTCTGCAGAAGGTCTCTGCTTAACTGGGACTTTGTACACGACTATGTGATTTGCCACTGATGTCCAGCTAAAAAACAAGTAGCAGCAATATAATTGCAGAACCCAGTAACATTATTGTCGTGGGCCAGATTCTGCTTCCAGAAACTATTTCACTCCTGCTGAAATCAGTAGAGTTGGAGTCTGTAAGTCCTTGCAGATTTGAGCCTAACGTGCTTAGCTATGATTGATGATCTCAGCCTAAAATTAACTTGCTTACAACACGCACCAAGTAGACAGGAATGAAATGAACACAACTTTTGATCGCTGTGCAAAAACATCTGTGAGTAATTTTGTGCAGCCACCAATGTCACAGGACCACAACACTTAAATTGCATGAAACGCCAGCCTTAGTGAGGTGAGGGTACCCGTGTCAGCAGTGTATTTAGATGATAGAGTGAGCAATTTCAGAAAGGTATTTAAAGGTTACTAGATATTGGATATTGCCAGAAACAAACTGTTTTGAGGAATACTCTGAGCTCAAAAAAAAAGACCATCTGGTGGCAGAGCTCCCCAGGGCTTTAAAAATAGCCCGGTTCCCTCCCAGACGCAGTTCCCGATGCATTCACATGCTGATTAACCATCTGATTTGTTAGGCATTTAATTCTGACAGCTGCTTTGCAAAATTGGAGTGTGTGCATTAAGCACTCATAAAAACACTTCTGGACATTATTGTACATCACACACTGTATACTCCAGGCAAAAAAAATTAACATAACTGGATTGATACTGTCTCCAAGAAAAAAGTATTATTAGCACAACTGGAACATCTCCAGCTTTCTAGCCAATGGCTTTCAGTTCCCACTGCTAATAGGATCTTTCTCGTTTTAGACTCCCCAAGCAAGACGTATCACCATGACAAGAGCATACACGTAGCTCTAAATGCTGAGAGGATGTCTTAGCTCTTTAAATGCTGGATATTCTTACGATCCCAGCAGGATTTGCTAAGTCTTCATCCATCCTCAATGTGACAGAATAACTGAGATAACCAAGACTATCTTGATGATTCCTCATTACACAGGCAAGGGAAATCTCAGAATGATATTAGCCAGATTTAATCAATTCTTTCTTTTAGAATATGTGCTTACTTTCCTAGATACCTTTAAATTAGCACACGAGAGATTCATAAAGCAGAGACTGACTTTGCATCTGGCTCTCTAGCATCTTTGAGGTCTGTTCTTGCTTCCAGGACCCCTTGCAGGACCTGGCAGGGAGAGAGAACATCCATTAATGGCAGCAAGGGAAGTGGCACGGTTATCATTCGCTTCCGAGCAGCTCGGCGTCCCGCATCGTGAGCGTGTTCATGTCTGCGAAGGCTGTTAAAAGACTCCAGAGTGCAGATGTGCTGAGATGGGAACTGTACTTTTTTGTGTGATGTTGGACATGCCCCCAAATGCACATGTGCCCGACAGTGCACATGCCATGCCTTGTATTTCCAACAAACATCAGCCAGCTCGACGTGGAGTGGAAGGCTCTTTAGTTGGTGCAGAGCATTCGGCATGTTCCATTGCACAGGGCACACAACCAGGGCATTTATGTCTGCAGCGGACAAATCAGTCTCAAAAAAACTTTGCAATCCAAAGCAGCAAGGTCATAACAGCGTTTCCTTGCAACCTTTAGAATAACGGAGGTCAGAAACACCGCTGGAGACAGTTGATGCTACTGCTTGTTTTGCAGTGGCAGGTGATTAATTTGCCATAATCTCTGGGTCCATGCGATATTATTCATAGCTTTCATTGTCTCGAGCTGTCGTATACTAGCAGTTTATATTACAGGAATATTTCTGCTTTATTAGAGAAACATATTCAGTGGGAGTTGGAGCAAGTTATGAATAGAAATTTTGGGGAGGGAGATCAATATACTTTTAACAAACAGTTTTTTCGTAGTAGTGGCCAGTTTTCCCTTCTTTTCCTCCTTTTGTACTGCTGTCTTTTTAACTATAATTTGTCCTGGACACTTAACCTATGTTGAAGAATGAGAAGGAGTACTCCCTCTTCTATAGCAACAACCATGATCATTGTATTGCTATTCCTACATGCGGATTTAAAGATACTATTAATGATCCCCACACCAATTTCCCTGCTTCTCTTAAAGCCTCAAAAAATGTCGTGCTAGCTTCCATCTCTGCAGCAACTAAATTTCTTTAATTTTTCAGCCCTTAGTTTTTTTGTTGTTTCAGTTGAGTGCGAGTTCTCTCTCGTGCCACATTTCTGTTCCTTATTTATTGCCAAGTAACCAAGCGACATCACCAAATGTGTGAATGCCTTAGGCAAAACATCAATTAATACTGCCTAGTTCCTGCAAGTAAATCAAAGTAGCAGAGAGGAGCACAGTGGTCAGCAGGTTACGGTAAGTTAAGAGGAATTCCAGGGCCGTTTGGAGGCTGCTAGTACTGGGAATTTTGGATGCTTTCTTGTTTTCTCTGATAAAATCACCTATCATCTGCAAACAATAAAGTTTGCAGCTGCTGAAGATACAAAACATTGGCAGGATAATAAAATATGGCTCAAACAGTATAATGCAGAGATGAGAATAATTATAATTCCAAAGACAGAATTCTGCACTTTTCCAGACTGTCATTTATAGGGAGCCAAACTGCAAGAGTGTGTTGGAGTTTGTAAGGTAGAGGTTTCAGTAGAGATCTGGGCTACCTGGAACAGATCGCTGTTTGTCAACCAGGCTTGATATGGTACTGGCATAAAGTTAATATTATGCAAATGATCCCATCTTTAAAGACAGTCACATGAAGTGACATGTCATCTCCCTGAAGCCAACGGGAATTTTGCCTTGGACTTCTGTGAAATCATGGGTTTCCCATGAAACCAGAACTTAGTCAGTGGTGCTGTGCTACATAAAGAGTCCACTCAGTCTATTCACTTTCTATAGAAATTTTATTTAATATAGCAAAGGCAGCCAGATATTTGTGGTGATTTTGCAATGGTGATTGCGTATACAGCTCCTTTGAGGCCTAGAAGGAGTCTGCCAAAATATCATTATTGTTAATTAACCAAGTTCATTTGAGCCAACTGCTGCTACCACTGCAATCATTTGTGAAACTCCTATATTTTAAGTGAATATATAATTTGGCCTTCTATAATTTGGCCTTTTTTATTGCTAGACTCAATATTTCTTTCGTTCCATTAAGCGAGGCTGGGGTTCCCAGCAATTCCTGTAATTTCTGCTTTATTTTAGTAAGTTTATTCAAACAAATTGCACAAGAATTTTAGCTAATTTATTGCCAAATATACAGTGTAATATTTCATATGCCTTCTAGCCTTGGACCTAAAGAGGGTCACTACTGAAGATATTAGCTAAGTTTTGAGAGTGCCACGCTGTAACTCTGTTGTAGACCATCACAGCCTCTGCACTCTCAAAATTCTGCCAGCACAGCTCATTTTTGTACATGTAACTACAGGCAGAAAAAGAGATAAATGAGGAAATTGTAGATTTGTTTGAAAACTTTTTCAGGCCACATCTGCAGTTTAAGGAAGGATAGTTTAAGAGAATATTAGAAAGTCGAGAAGGACGCTGTGTTTTGTGTTCCTGGTCTTGCTCACATGAGATCCCATCTGATCCTGCCATGCACAATCTAATCAAGAACAGAGCCAAGAAAAGCTGCCCAAGCAGGTCACCGCAGTCCCCAAACCTGCAGTAACTGGAATATGTTTTGGAGGAAAAGGGGAAGGAAGCAGCAGTGGTCAATCATGGAAAGCCCTTCTGGGGGAAATAAGTGTTTCCTAAACTGATGAGTTTTGATCTCCAGTTGTGTATTTGTTTTGTTTATTTTTAACTGCTCGTGGTTGTAATACAGAATGTTTATTTCTCTGAATCCTGCCTCTTTTTCCTCAGTCCTCCCGAGTGGTCTTGGTGATCTTTTGTGATGAGTCCTGACATTTTCTTCCGAAACCTTCCAATGAGTCACGAATATTTTGTATTCCCTCTTAGGCTAGAGATAGCTATTGCGTTCTTATAACTAATTCACTTACATAGCACTTCTTAGCTGCCTTGATTATTCATCTGTGGTAGAATAACCACTTTGGGAAGAGCGAGCCAGTTCCATCTGTGTGCTTTCCTCCTAGGTGAGAGTGCAGTAAAGGGAATGGTAGAATAATCTCAGCTATTTTTGGACGACACACTTCACTGGCTTTGGATAAGCTGAAGCGTGCTCTCCTCTTCTATATCTCTTGTTAAATTGCCCGGTTAAATGTTTTAAGCCATGCAAGCTAGTTTTTGCCTAAAAGGAATCCTCGCACAGCTTTATCAGCCGGTTTAGCCCAGCAAAATAGATCGTAAACCTTTGCCTTTCTGTTAGTAGAGATCAACATTGCTCCGGAGTGGAGCTGCCTCCACTTCCTCAGGAGTCATCACAATGTGAGGGAAGCAGCCTGAGCTCGCTCAGGTCCTGGTGCTGGTTGAGGCCAGGGAGCAAGAGGAGCGAGATGAAGGCCAGGGAGCGAGAGGAGCAAGTGCAAGACTCTTGCCTAAGAGTTTTTAGTTAAAAGGGCATTTCAATTTTGGCAATATATATTATCAGGATAGCGCAGATAGCAAAAGCAAGGCAGAACTGGAAAAAAATGGCTGTTTAAAAAGATGGCTATTAAAAAAATGACTCGGAAGTAGTCTCAGTAAACCTATATTTTACAGTGTCTCTTTATGTGCATAAAAATCTTGCACACTGGTAAAAAATAAGAAATTTAGGCTTCTGTTGACAATGCAGAAATACAAGAAAGTGCCTCTGTCTCCGGTTCGTGGAGGCAATGAGCTGTGGCTTAATGCAGTGACACTGATTGATTCACTTATTTCATAGGCATAAGTATACAGTTTGCTCTTGCAGGCAGTGAAGACATCTCTCCACAGATTGGCTCACACCCTGCCAAGAGAATTATTTAATTTGTGTAACAATGTGAAAGTTTTGACAGCCTCTGCTAACCGAATAGCCAGGAGTTAAGACCAGGAGTGCTAATAGAAGGGTAGAGAGTAATCAAGGCCATGATTCTGTCTCCCTCGAGGGACTGAAAGGTTTGAGAGTTCAAATTAAAAAAAAAAAAAAAAAAAAAGAAGATTCAATCTCTTCTACCAAAAAATTCCTAGTATAATTCTAGATGGAATTCACCTTGTTGTTTCAACTGGCTGCAATTGAACAGGGAATTTTTTTCAGGGATAAGTTCTGTATTGGCAGTGGCAGACGAGCATGCTGTGTTTAAATATCTGTTGTGTTCTCTTCTCATTCCTGTGCAGACACAACGGGGACAGGTCAATTCAGTGCCATGGCTTTGCGTCCGACCAGTTGCATAACGAAGGAAGGGCTTGATAACTCATGAACTGAAGGAGCTGCTTGCCAGTTGGCTCTATATAACTTGCTTATCTGTTTGCAAATGGTCATGGTCTTGTACAGGCTTTTTTTTTTTAAGATTTTAGCTGTGGTGAAATTGTATATCCATAATCCATTCCTTGAATGTCAGCCCAGTTAACTCGTTCACAAACCATTTACTGTAGCCATTGCTTTGAGGCCTTGCTATTCATATCTCATGCTTCAGCTCAGGAATCTCCATGGATTCGTTCTGTTGCCTGGATGACCCACATCCTCATGATGAAGTTAGCAGAATGTAGAAAGATATTCTATATTTAACATAGAAAGATATTCTATATTTAACACTCGCTTCCTTTTCCCTTTTTATCATCTTTCTTGGCAAATCACTTTTGTGCAAAATACGCTTGGGAAGCAAATAAAAGCCATCACGAGTGCCATCCAGCTGACTGGCATTTTTCTATGTCAGCTGATGCTAATGTGTTATTTTCCTCAGCATTCATTTTGCCCACACTGCCAGCCTCACGAGAGCAGGTTCTGAGACAGATGCAGGCAGGTGTAGGAGGCATATGCAGAAAAAACACACTAAAATTAACAGGGGGGTAGAGTAGTGGATACATATGGGGCGTTAAGAGGAGCATATTAACAAAACACGGGGTCTCCAGAGGTGTTTGGATGCCTAGAGTTGAGGTTCAGAGGGAATTAGGTGCTCGTATGCTCTTGAAAATCCCTGAGATGTTGACTTCTTATCTTTAAAAGCCTCAATTATCTCTCACTAAAGAGTAACCCGATTTTTTAGCATATATCACACCCTTTTGCTCTCCTCCAGTGTTTTTACATGCTGCTTTTCCTTCCGAAGTAGGTCTGGTCTCCGTGCACTGCCTCTAGCCCTTCAAAATGCTCTTTCCTCACTGGTGACACTTCAGCTGTTTGGTGCCTCCCTTGGGAGAAGGGTAACCTCTGAAATTGCATTTGCCATGGAAGGACCAGGAACCTGGAACCAGAGTTCTGCAAGGTTTTATGCCGCTATAAATAATAAATAATACTGAGCTCTTTTGAAATAGATGCCCCTTTGTGTTTATAAAGCACCTTTCATCCTGAGAACAGAAAGTGCAGGGCATTACTATTAAATCCATCCTGCAATGGCAAGGCATTCCTAGATTGTGCTGAATTATTTTCACATTTTAGTAATTTATTGAAGAAGTTAATTCTTGAGGATTTTGCTGTCAAGCAGCCAATAGGACTCATAATTAATCCATAGTTCTCTTGACGCCAAACAGCCAGAGGGGTGAGGAATTAGGTATACTATTGTTCTTGTTTTATGGTAAATAGCAGTAACTTTCATAAGAATTTAGACAGATGAGGCTGTAATAAAATACTCTGGGAAGCCAAAAGGAAAGGCCTGACTTTGAAGGTAATGTAACTTTGCATTATTAGGAAAGGGAGTATGAAATTCTGTTAAAAAAAAAAAAAAAAAACCACACAAAAATAGAAACAAGGTTGCCCATGATCTCTTGGCTCCAGTGAGCATGCTGTGATGCCAAGGACTTGTCATCAGAACCACCATGGGAAGAGCTCAACTGCTCTTGCTGCTGTTGTCACTAACTTCTCCTGCAATTCCTACGAACAAGAGCTCTCTTCATACTGTTGGCTCAGAGTTCATGAAAGTTAAATAAAATACCTGATGGTGAAATGATCAGTAGATTTTCTTCATATAAAAACAACCCACAACATGATGATTTTTCTTAAAGAATCACAGCTAAATGTGGCTAAATTGCTGGAAAAAAATTATTAGTAAATATTTTCAGTTCTCTGTTGATCATGGATTCACAGGACCGGTGCCTGAAAGAAGTGGGACAACTGCTGGGTAGTTTATTTATCTTCTTCCCTGTATGCTTTGCTTTTTCTGAGAAGATTTGCTTTGCCCCTGGCTTAAGTGAACCTTTCCACCAGAGTTTATTTTTTCATATTCGTCATTTGTCATTGAATTCTTGATTTAGCTCTTATTCTACAACGGCACAGCTATCAAAATTCAACCAAGTCATTGACTTCACATCAATGCAAAGCCAGTAGGACTGAGATCAGAACTTATTTTAAGGACCTTCCATAGCAGCTGCTGAAGTCAATGGGAAAATGTGTTTGCTAGCTTTGGTATATTTAAGATCACACGAATGAGATGCTCAGAAAGCAACTCTTCCACTTCTAATGTTAAGATATTGTGTCTTTGTGCATACTGAACCTTCTTCCCACTAAAAACATTTTAATGCAACACAAATGTCTCTTCAGTAGCTTTTTCTTCTAGTCTTTCAAATAAAGGCATATTTTAGTCTTTGATCTTATCTAGTCACCCACTGTAGCCACTTTTCATCCTGTGTAGCCAACCACTGTCATTCAAAGCTGCTCTTCCCAGAGAAAACAGAACTCTGCTTAGCAAGTCTGATGTCACTGCTTCATAATCAATGTAATTTGTTACAGGGAGAGATCATCCTACAGCTTTTGCTTGCTCCTGAAATTCAGTCAAAGTTTGTTTTGATGGGTGGCCGCTAAATTCTCTGTGAGCAATTCTATAAGCTACAGCTGAAGAAGAGTAGGGAAGATACTTTGCATGACAAATTCATCTCCTTTTAGTACTTTCATTCTCTCTTTTCCCCATCCTCTCTCCTGTCTATTTTAGGTTGCAGCCCTTTCTAAGCTGTGCCACTTCCCTGTAGATCTGGTACAGAGGTAGTTTATTTCGAATTAGGGTGTATTGCAGTATTGAGAACATGCAGGTTTTACATACTACAATAAAAATTAAAAAAAAACCCACAAATTCCTGCACTGTCTTTTATATCAGTCTATCAGTTTATTTAAAAATAATAAAAAAGACTTTTTTACGTTTGCTTTTTGCTGTTGAAATAGTCGGCAGTGAAACTCCAGGTGTCATTATTTAACCAACGGAGTGCAAGGATCTTTGAGAACATTTCACAATTTAGTTATATTAATGGTTTGTGCTGTGATGTAGATTGTGAAATAATGGAGATTAAAATAGTTCTTACGATTATCTTTCATGATGCCTTGAAATTACTTCCATAAGCTTACGCCTCCTCAGATGCTATTGGAATAGATTACTGCTGGCTTTCTCCTCCTGTCTGCAAAATTCGTGTGTTTTTTAGAGCGCGAAGTTTCCATTTTGTTTCCTTTGCAACTGGAAGAATTTCTCAGTATTGTGTTGCTTATTCTGCAGATGAATTATTCCATATTCAGGTTCTTCCTCCACTTAGCCATGACTCCTAAATGATGACAGAAATCTCTTAGGCTCTTGTGCAGAGGTAGAAGAATGAATGGAGATGACCACCTAGTTTTGAACCTCTTGATCAGTTGCTTAAACCTTCCTATTCATTGACAGCTTCTTCTAAATAACAAAAAAAACGATCCCTGCTACTTTTCTGCATGAAATGTTGTTTTTTTTCTCTGCACTGCAAATCACAAAGATCAAGTAAGTAAATTGCGAATTAATTGATTCCCCTTTCTCTCTAGGAATGGGTTCTCTTGGGACCAGATCTGTAGGGAGCAAAATACAGTGTTAAGTTTTGCATGAAACTTAAGATCCTGCCTGTATTAGGCTTTAAAAATTTAGCATCAAAAGACAGTTTATCTAGGTATAAAGAGGAAAACATACATTGCACTGCAGGACAGCTAGCCAGCATACAATATGTCCCATCTGCATCCTGTGCAGATTGTAGCAGATGTCTCTTTGCCTCCAAAGAAAACCCCTTTGTTAGTTCTGCGTGCTCCTAGGGCAACTCTATTTGTTCAACCAAGGCTCAGAGGACATGAATGATGTGGTCCCTGCAGCTTGTGGCTCTGCTGTTTTATTCGAATCGAAGCCTCCCAGGTCACACTTCTAATCTAGCACAGCCAGCTGTGCACGGCGTGGCATTAGCTGATCAATACGGAGTGACCCAGGAGAGCATCTGCATTCAGGACCTCACACAGGAGCTGGAAGCGACTGCTGGTCCGATATGAATCACTGTGAGAGCCCTTGCTATCAATAAAATATAAATCAGTTATTGCTATAAAATAACATTTTCTAGAAATAAAATAAAATACATCTCATTGTTAGCAGCAACAAAATAAAATCAAAGCTCCATCTGGGTTTTAGCATCTTCCCATGTAATCAGAAGAGTGGGTCCCAAAGTACTCCAGAGCATCTCAAGGAATGACATTCTATAGAAATTAAAATGTGGCGCTGGGAATATAGTTTAATTTTATTGTCAGTTGCTGCAGAAAGCCTGAGATTGAGCGTAAGTCTCGGAGCGATTTTTCCCATCCTCAGTTACCTGCTTCACAACCTATCAGCCTCAGTAAAAGATTCAAGGGCAGGAGCTAAATCTTTTCATGAGCAGTAGTCTCTAAAAGAAGAGCTGCTCTTATTAAAAACACACATCAGAACTACTTGTTTAAGTATGGCATGCTAAGAAATATCGCTAAGAAATAGCTAAGGAATATTTTTAGCAGTTTAGCACTGGCATGGTAACAATCATCAGTGTTGGTACAGGTGACACCTTGTACCACAGGCCTGAAAACATGCCTGTACTTGCCAGTTTACCTATAGTAGTATATATATATATAATATATAGTATAGTATATGGTGTATATATAGTATAGTATATTGTAGCTATAGTGCCTGCATGGAATTCTGTTGCCTGCTGGGTCATAAAATACTGAAGCAAAAGTTTGGAAAATGCAATAGAAAATACTAGTTGGCTTCCTCTAGCTTCTCAAGATTCCTTGCCAGAGAAATAGAATCAATTTGAATGTCAGCTGCTAACAAAATCTCTACTCTTTTATCTGATGCTCCAGGCAAGGCCATTATATTCAACTAATTAGTTTAAAGGAGATGAGGCCAACAAACATTCTTAGAAGTTGGCATTGATATTGCAAACTAGCTCAACAGAGGTAGCAAGGCAAAAAGACATGCAGCTATCCTTTTCCGTAATTCCTGTGTTACTGGAAGCTCTTTTGCTAGCACAATAAACAAGAAAACCAATGCCTCTTCCTATTTAGATAATGGCTACAAATTTAAAACATCATTTCACGGTGGATGAACAGCCACCCTATTTGTAGCTGTGCTGTCATAAGGACGTGCTAAGCCTTGAATCAAAATAGGAGAAAAACAAAGGAAAGTTTTGGCAGCTTGTGCTTTTGTATTTGTTACTTTCTTCCACGATCTTTTGCATGAATTTGGAAACGCCCTGCAATAAATATGGAGGTTTCTGTTCCAGTTTAGTTCGTGGGACCAACAAAGACCAAGGTTAATGCTTTGTACTTCAGGTTGGTTTCTGCTGGGCTTAACCTTTTGGGTTATTATTGTCTGCATTTCCTTTCATTACCTATCTATAAACCTTGATGGAAGTGATTTTGCTAAGAGTGGACACAGGGCTTCAAAGATAACCTGTGCATCATTACAGTAACTTTTCAGACACAATTATATTTAAATCTAACTAAAATATAGAATTACGTAATGATTTCTGGTGTTTGTATCCTTTTACCCTTTCCTGTGTAGTATTAGACACTCAAATCCCACTTAGCAAGAGACTATGAGTCAAGTATTGGCTGCTTAGCACTGCCTCAGGAAATATTTTAATCAAAATTAAATCTTGTGGTTTTGAAACCGCCTTGTCTCAGCGCTGCAGTGAGTTCACTGCATTGAATGAGTTTATTAAAAACCAGAGGCTGACCTGTTCAGGCTTCTGAGTAGCCAATAGTAATGATAATATCTATCATAAGTATTCTAACTGATAGCAAAAAGTATAATAGATGAAGTTCAGTAAAATGTGTGATAAGTTAGCATAGAACACAAAAGATCACCTTTGGGATCTAACCATAAACATCTGATTTTTTCTTTGCTACCTGTCTGTTTACTAGCCTTGGTATCTTTATGCTTTTGTGCACTGATATCTATTGCGTTCATTCAAACTTGGCTGCTTGAGGTTCTTTATTGAAGTCTAGTTCTTGTCCGTTTCTAATTAAGACTAGACTTTGTGAGTAGAAATACAGATGTGGTGATTTAGTTTGGAGTGTTAAAATACAAGGATATATCTAATCCGTTCCTAGCTTTGAAATGTTCCTGAAATAGCACATAATAACAAGGTACTTTAAAGCTTAAATAGTGTAGGATATACCTAGTTTTACTTCCTTCTGGCCTTTGTAAATTAAATACAATCTACCTGCAGTCTATCTGGCCACAATAGGTATTCTGGTTTAATATATTATATTAATAAATCCTGTGAGATGGTGCAGTTATCTTGAATTCATCAAGTCCATTTTATGTTGAGAAATAGCAGCCTTCTCCTAGCTGAGTGAGGATGGCTCAGTTCATGCTGAAGGTTATTAGATGCTGGTCTAACTATTAAAACACAGGCTATCACAGAGATTGACATTTGGGATAATTGGATGGTTGGGACCATGCCATGCCATGGGAGGAAGTGATTGGATGCAAGGCTGTATAGCGCAGTAGTTATGACAGCCTCAATGAATGATGAGAGAGGGCTGGGATGGCTGTATCTGATCATTAGTCCAAACTAGTCACTGTAGGCATCTACCAGATTCAATGCTGATAAATTAATTTTGAGTTTGTAGGAAAAAAAAATCTTAATGATACATACCCGACTCGTAAATGTGAACTGTTTTGTGTGGTTTGAGATTTAATTGCGTGTACGTTTGGGTTTAGTTCCATATGTAATGTAATGTCCCATCTAGCCATGAACTATTTGCCTTGATTAGAACTGACTTAGAGAGCAGAGGAGTCAGATGCTGGTCTGACTATTGAAACACAGATTCATGTCACCTGATGAAGTCCCTCAGACTAGAAGCAGTCATCAAAGGCTTCTTTTACATGCAATGGGGAGAGCAAGGTACTTCCACGCAGTGATTCATCACATCAAATCTGGAGGTGCCCGCTGTGTTTCTCATGATGGTGACGGCAGCCCTGGGTGACAATGCTCTTCACTGGGACAGCTCAGCTTCGATGAGATGAATCACTCTGAACCAACGTCTTCCATGCCCATGCATAGTGCCATACATACAGATGGGTGAGTAACTTTTATAGGCCAGAAGAAAGTATCAGAAAAAAAAGTATCAAGGAAGTATCAGAAAAAAAAAAAAAAGAGGATTTCTGTTGTCTCCAATAGCACTAAGGTAATGCAACCTTATTATTGGTATATTATTATATACCTCTTCCAAGATAAGACTGGTACCTCTTAGCCTGTGAGGCTGCTGACGTCTAACAGCAACATATCAACCAAAAATACATGAAAAGACGCAGATGCCTGAAAATGAACATCATACTTCGTTATTAGTGGAAATTAACTTATTAATATGTATAGCATGCACCCATGAGTCAATGCAGACTACAGCTATTAAGCTCTAAATAAAATCTGCCGTTAATAAGACAAGACCGACCCACACCACTGTCTCCATTATAGCTATAGTTTAGTGTCCTTTCCTGGAGCTATATTGCTGTTCTGTGGTGACAACAGCAGGTCTGCGACTGATGGATTGAGCAGCTATAAAGTCTCAAGAAATATTAATAAACTTATTAATATAGTGAAATGGCAGGTAAAAAAACTGTGGAAAAAAAAGTAAAATCAATGACTGTTGATCCGTTTGTATGAAATAGTTTTCCTTGAATTTATTAGCTTCTAATACAGCTGAGCAAGCACAATTTTGGTTTTCTGTAGCTGCTTGCAAATGGTGGCTGGAAGAGAAAATACAGAGAGAAAACGCTCCAGCCAGCCACAACCTCAGTAATGGCAAGTGCAGGATCCACAAATACAGCTGTGCCTTTTAAAAGAGGGATTAGTCAACCAGCATTAAGCTCTCCAGATGTTGTGTTATTTTTTGTTACTCACAGATAAAGATTTAATAACCATGTTTGGGTTTTTGCTTTGCTTTTGATCTGTGCCCTTCGAAGAAAAGGCCTGGTGGGAGAATTGGATTAAAACAGAACAAAAATGTTTCCCTTTTCCCCGCGCTCTAATCGAGGTCATAAGAGAGCTCTTTGATCAGGAAACTGTTGTTTTTGCTTGATTGTATTTCCTACAAAGTGGGAAAGGTAGTGAAAAAGTGAAAAAGGAAACAATTTACAGTTCATTAATAACTCTAAGTACATTCTGACAGGTGTCTTTATTTCCTCCTTTATCAGCTTGGCTCTGGAGTGACTGAAGATTACTTTTCTCCTGAGTAATTTTCAAGTCTCTAAGGCTTGAATATTGGAGATTCCCAAATCAGCCCCATTCCTGAGGAATCACAACAGAAGATCCATGTGACTTCTATTGCTTGATTTCACTGCTCTGACACCATCACTTCCAGCTTTCCCTTTCTTTTAACCAAACTCATAGTAAGAGAGTTGAGTTTATGAATAAATACCAGGGAAGATGAGCTGGCTGCAGAGGAGGGAAGGACTGTCCAAGGAACTTTCTGTAGAAAGAGAAAATGTCTTTAAACATTCAACAGAAAGGAAGAAATCAGCATTTTCCTTAGCTATGAAGTAGCACTGATGATCAGAGAAGACAAACATAGAAGAATCGAGTAAAATTTAAATCTGTGGCAAATGATCCATTCTCATAGACTATCGTCAGCATCTAGATGGACAGTTTATACCCTTCTTAGGAATTTATACATTGATATTGAACAGCTAACACTTCACTGAGCTGGATAATGAATATGGCTAAATGTGTTCTGCCAAAAATACATTCATGTTTAAGTTCTTGGTAAGTAGTTGCAGCCATGGTAATTCAGAAATCTCACTGTTTTCTACTTCATTTTTTGGTCAAATTCTGCCCAGGCAGGAGTTCCTAATAAGCATTTTGATCATTGCTTTTCCAAGCCTGATGTTCTGAATCTTTAGTGATGGGCAACCTCCAAGTCCATGAAATATCTGTGAATGCAGAAGTAACAACTGCACCACCATAATGCACTGCCTTGCCCTTAAACGAGCTAAGCTGAGCTTACTGCTGCGCCTGACTGCTAACCAGCAAAATCATAATCCCCAAGTATACCAGTGCCCTGGGAGTATCTTTAAAGCAGTAATAAATTCAGGAAAATGGAAAATGGATGCATTAATTTTCTCTCTTGTATGCCTCATGGACATCGTTTAATCCGTTCCCTACAGCAAAACCTTCATTACCAAACCAGACGAATTCAGAGTAAATAAATGAATCCAGCCCCTGCTTGACTGCAGAACATTAATAATTTTCCTTAGCTACCTGCTTAGCTTGTTTTTCACCCAAAGAAAAATTTACTGTAATATCCAAACATTATTTCTAAGCAGGCAGGGAGCGTTTCTGCAGATGAAATGCGGTCTTCTAGATGGCCAGGAAATGAGACAGAGACTTCCTAAGAAGGAAATTAGTAGTCAAACATAGTGCCTTGTTGTGGCAGCCCACATACCCATGGTGGATGGTGTCCCAGTTGAGTAATAAGGGGAAACAGCGTGAATAGGAGTGCTTTAGACGGAGTGGCTCCATGGGAGGTGATGGAGCCCCTGCCCCTGGAGGTGTTTCCACAAATGAACAGGTCAGAGAAACACAGGATGTGCTGCAGGAGATCGTGCTGCAGGAATGAGAATATGGAGATCTTGGAGGGGTTGTCCAGCTGTGGGGTTTGTGAGCAGAACAAATCTGCAAGCTCTCTGATGCTGCATCTTCTTTGGGCAGAAGTACGAATCTTCTTCTGGTAGCAATTCCGTGCTGCTATTTTCAGCAGGTGTTTGGCTATTTGGAGTAGGGAAAGCAGTATGAAATGCCTCAGAAGTCAGATGTCTCCTCGTCTGCCCAGAGGCACACACTGGAAGAGAACTCAAGAATCCCCTGGAGCTCTAATAAATGTTTCCTTCTTTTGTATATCAAATAATCTGATACTAAAGTGAAACCTGAAGGACTTGGACAGAGCCTGCATCGGTACTTTTCCCCTGTTTGGCGTATTAGAAGGATTGTATTTTTTTTTCTTTTCCATTTTGTTCCTTTATTAATGGAGTTATAGTGAAATTCTAGCCAACCACAATGACTAGTTTTTCTGAGAAGTTAAAACCTTAAAATGGCCTGTCAGCTAAATGCAACAGATTCTAACGCGAAGTGCCTTTAAAACAGAGAGATTCCTAAGATACCATTTTGCTTATGTCAGGTCAGCTTGCTAAAAATACAGATTTTTAAGCAACATAATAATTTACTTCCGTGTTCCTACTTGCTGTACCATAAGTGACTTCAGATATTCAGTGTGAGCTAGTGAATGCTCACATGAACAGCAGGCAAAAACTGCTCCTTCATGGCAGATTATCTATAAAAGCAGCAGTTTTGATGATTTCTATAGATAGCTTTCTTTACAGCATAAATGTTTGCATCTGTCTTCATTTTATACTCACAGCTCCATGAATCAGGTACCTTGCATATGACCAGCACAGATGGGTCTCTGACTGTAAGGGCACAATACTGCAGACCTATTGAGTACTGGCAAACAGGAAAAGCTCTAAAGTATTAAAATAGGAATATACATGTTTTCTCCGTGAGAGATGGCCTAAAAACTTGGGAACTGAACACTGACGTGAAGTGAACGTTGGTAGTTGAAATCATCCTTTTAGCTTGCAGAGGCCAAAACGTAACTGCTGCAGCAGAAACTCTTTGGTTTGCCTTGTATAGAAGTAAAAGGCAGCTGCTTCCCAATGTGGCTGGATTTCTTACTGGCATGGAAATGGAGAAGCTGGCAAAAAAGGGGAACTAAAATCAAGTCCATATGCTTAGAATTAGCTTATGAGTTTCTGCAGTCTAGCAGTTTCCTGTGTGGTGATAATAAACAGGAGATATATATCACAACATTTTCAGCTCAATGAAATTTTGAAAGCGAATTTTCTTTCAGCAATGTGCTAGTTTTAATAATTTTTGCCGAGTACCTTTGTCTAGAGCCTTTCAGTCATTTGCTCTTTCAGATGGCCCAGCATTGGAAAAGGAAAGTAAGGAGAGATCTGCATGGAAACACTCAGATTTTGTAATCCAAAAGTAGACAGACTGATGTCATTTTGTCTTAGAGAAAGATTTTGCTTCTGTCCTAATGTGGAATGATAATGAAACTTGAAACTTAGGCAGTCATGGAGTGGACTTATCCTCCCTCACTTGGCTCTGCTAAGAGTATTTTTGAACAGTCAGGAAGGAGAGGATGCCTACAGGTCCACGTGAAGATTTTAAAAGAGAATTTCTGCTTTTCAGTAGTGACTGCCGGTCTCAGCACAAAGCCCTCAACAATTTGAACTGTTTTGTAGATAAAAGAACATGTTGGTGGTTAGTATGGGTAGTGGGCAGCTTTCCATCTGAGAGCGGTCACTGAGCAATTGGCCATGAAGTTAGTAAGGTTTCTCCAACCTTGACCCACTGAAGTATTAACCTACCCTAGCAAGAGCCTTTATCTTCATTTGGATGTCGTGTGTCTTCCCATTTCATTGACTGATTTGTTTCATCAAGGCTGTAGTTGTCTTTCTACGTACATGAGCTTTTTACTAATATATTCTTTCTCCTCTTAATTTTTTCTGTCTAATTGCTATTACTAAAATATATACACCAATAATTCCCTTCCTCCGAGCTAGACTCTTAAGACTGCATAACACAATTACTACGAATTAGCATCTCATGAAAAACAAAGAAGCAACAAAAACCCAAATGCCAAAACAAACCCTTCCAACTGCCTAACATAGAAAAACTTGAAACTGCTTAAAAAAGGAACAGGCAAGAATGGTAATTACATTTGCAAAGCAAAATATGTTAGCGTGTTAGGGACTTCAACACTACTGTACATTTTATTTGTCCTTGGAGTCTATCTCTGGAAGATTTGCATGCAAATCTGGCCCCAAGCTCTACACCTGGAGACGAGATGGATTGATTGTGGCTTGGCAGCTTCTACCTGCAAGAAGAAGAGCCCAGTAACCTCAGCAGACAAGTGGCTGCGATTGCAGCTATTGACTGATGAGCCTTTGGATCACGTCTCTTCCCATTCGAATGCGTGTGTTGCCATCGGAAAGCCGCTGCCTGCACCACCACGCCAAGAGTACTTACTGTTGCCACATTTCTTTTAAAGCTGCTGACTTTTGATGTCATCGATCTGGGCTCGTTCCATTTCAGGGGTTCTCAGACAAGAGGTGTCACGGGTAAATAATGAGAAAGCAGTTCTATGGAAAGACTGATAAATCACTAGCACCACCACACATCTTCTCCAGTTCTTTTCCTAAACAATTTTCTCTAGTATTGCTAGAGAAAAAAAATGCTGCCTGGAGGTAGCAGCAGGTGAAATGCAAGCTTGTCTTAAGGAGCATGGTACAGAACAACACTTCAGGAGGCTCAGAGCCTCAGTGTTAGCTCAAAGATTCTGAGCCCTCAAAAACAGGATGAAAGAGGAAAAAAAAACTCTTAAAAAAATCTCTTAAGAGCCCATTCTACTTAAAGGCTTCATGCTTCTCACAACATCCAGCTGAAATTTCCTCTTAGAAATCACTACAGTGGCTTTCACTCATTTCCAAGGGAAGGGGAGGCAACAGGCAGAACCCACTGTTCAGAAAGCTTCTGCCCAAGCAAGTGGAGTCCTCATCTCAAGGCTCAAGTTCACCTGTGCTTCGTTACTGCACGCATATTAATGATCAATGAGGCTGTTGCTCCTTTTGATTTTCTTCACACGCAGTTTGCCTGGCAGACAACTCTCCTTGCGTCCAGCTGAGTGCCGAGATCAAGGGAATATCTCCCTTCCTGCATGTAATTTGCAGATGAGGCTGTGCATTTGTTTTCAGGCTGCTTGCTGACATTAGCTTTCCTGATCTCTGCAGCAAATACACATTTGCTTGGAAAAAAAATACTTAAGGCACCACTTGGCACCCGACAAGTGCTCTCGCTTTCTGAGCAATACGGGAATGGCAGGGAATTACGGTAATGGCAAGGCTACTGCCTGCTGCATCAGCAGAGCAGCCAAGTTACTGCTGCTCCTGGGCAGAGGGGAGCTGAGCACTGCAGCTGGGCAGGGTGCTTGGAGGGATGCTGCCCTCAAGCCCCCCACAGCCACGGGGGTACAGGGACCCGGTACAATTTTGAGTCATCAAGGGAAAAAAAAATAAGGATTTTCAGTAGAGTCCCATCTCTGCATGAAGAGAAGTCTCTGCTGTGTTGTGCTGTGAATCTCCTTTCCAAATGCTCAGAGGAGCTGTGCTGCCTTCTAGAGACTACGCAGGTGAGTGTGAGCTGGGGCAAGAATAAGGGTCTGGGATGTAGTCTTCTCCTGAGCCATGTCTCTTCCCAGATTGAGTGTTATCTTCTTGGATGTGAGTATAAATATCTACCAGTATTTTTTTTCTGCACCTCCTCCACTTCCTAGGAACTTTTGGTTTATGTGCTTTGAAATCAAGTTTGATTGCTTCTTAATTTTCAGGTCCACCATCACCCCTTTAATGATCATAATTATAATGGCTCGAGATGCTCGATACTACAGCGGCTATTCATTTCGTTACTGTGCCTATTAAAAACTGTCCTTTCATTTCTTGATGTTATTCGTCAACTTGTTCCCACTTTTGAAAAGGAAATATAAAAATTTGATTTTGTATCACTGCAACGAAGGCAAATTGCTGCTGTTAAATCCTTTTTCATCTCCCCCTCTCCCACTCTCCCTACTTATGAACTAGGAATCTCAGTGGTTTACAAATAACTCTTCTATACATTTTCACTTGCACAAAAATGCACAGCTTTGAGATTCAACACTGTCACTGTTGTTGCAGTTTGGTATCTGTATGAAGTGCAAGTCAAACGCCTCTGAAAGACTTAATATTACAGTCCTGTCCATAGGTATTTAGTGCCTTACCTTTTCTCAGATGTGACGGGATTAGCGTTAGCGTTAGTGTTGGTTTTTCAGACGTCTGTTCAGTGTCCTGGCTAGGAAGCTACAGCCGTATCTGTGTTGAGAAGCTTCCAGATGACACTTGTAGCTTTTCTTTGTCCCCTCTTGGTGTTAATTCCCAGGCTTTGCCTCACTTTTTCAGCGCGGGTACCTTTTCTCCATATTTAGTCAGCTGAGATTGAGCTCAGCTTCCAGATACTCCAAAATGTTGTGTCACTTAGCGGGAAACTTGTTCTTTGCCACATCTGCTTGGCAGGAATTGTTTTTTCCCTATAAATTTCTAAAGTGTGTTTTTTAGCTGGACTAATGAGAAGTGCAATATGTAACAGAGCAGCTTTATAAAGAAATCTTAGACTAAATTCCAGACTTGAGTCTGTTTCAACATCCTGTAGTCCTAGCTTGTGTCCCGCAGGATTCTCTCTTCCAGATTTGGTCTCTGCAGGTGAACTGATAATTAGGCTTGATTGCTGCCCCTGAAGGAAATCAGATTGCTGAAAACATGGGGAGATAGTCCAGGCAACAAAATTCACATTGCTCTCGTAGTTGTTGCTAAATGATGCTGGGTTGAAAAATGTTGGTTCCCCTGGCTGGAGACAGCCTGGGGAAGGCTCCCTAAAATAGCTTCACACTCTATTCTTATATGGGAACCGTAACAGCAAGTGAGCATAGCTTCTGGAAATCATACTATTTGTGTCTTTTTTTGTCTCCTACAGGGGATGCTGATCTGAAGAGAGTACAACAGCATGTGTCTATGACATGACCAGCTTCACTTTCCCCTCCAGAGCTAACCAGAAGCTGATGAGAATGGACTTCAACACCGATCGAGAATTGCTCCCCGGCGCGCAGAGGTTTTGAGCGGCATTTCCCATCCCAAAGAGCTGCAGTGGCAGATCTCAAGCAAGTATCTCAGATGACATTGCAGAGCGGACACAGCATCAGCAGCCACCCCCCTTGCCAGGTTTCTGCGAAGCCTGTTGTAAGGCAGAAGCAGGACTAACACAAGACAGGAAACACAGCGTTGACTTCCTCCAAGAGAAACCTAAATTCCAGATGTTTTGAAATGTTTATGTCATTTAAATATAGAATCTTCCCCAAAAGGCAGAAATGGCTTTAACCTAAATGACTTTATTGTAATTCCAATAATCCTGGTCAAGTTATCCTGGAAAGTAGAAGAAATGTCCTCATTTTTAGGTAGCCTTACTTTCTAAGACAATACAAAAGGAGTTATATTTGACTGTGAAATGGCAGCTGTGCTATTAACTAGAAGAATGATAAAACTTAGGGAGAAATGCAGATTTCCTATTATTTCTGGATCCTTCTCATTCCTGGTGCTGCACTTCTAAGATATTCCTGAAAAAAAAAAAAAATTCACAGCTCATCCAGGCAAATGGTGCCTGTGGGATCTTCTGAAAACTAACCTCACCACTCCCTTTGCCAGAAAAGGGAGTGAAATACACCAGCTTTGCATGAATATAAGCAGCCACACACCATGGTTTTCCTCCCTGGAAATGCATCTGATGATTGCTCCAACTGCACCCACCCCGTGGAGCCTGTGAACATTTCAAGGGCCATTTTGCTAGGCATTATTCTAGGGGGGCTGATTATTTTTGGAGTATTGGGTAACATTCTGGTTATCCTCTCTGTAGCCTGCCACAGACATCTTCAGAGTGTTACCCACTACTATATAATCAACCTAGCTATCGCTGACCTCCTCTTGACTTCCACTGTCCTGCCTTTCTCCGCTACCATGGAGATTTTGGGCTACTGGGCCTTTGGAAGGATCTTCTGCAACATCTGGGCAGCTGTCGATGTCCTTTGCTGCACTGCTTCCATTATGGGCCTCTGTATCATCTCCATAGACAGGTACATCGGTGTGAGCTACCCACTGAGATACCCCACTATAGTGACAAAGAGAAGAGGACTCCTGGCTTTATTTTGTGTTTGGGCATTGTCTCTGGTGATATCGATTGGACCTCTTTTTGGCTGGAAGGAACCAGCACCAGAAGATGAGACCGTCTGTCAAATCACTGAAGAGCCCGGCTACGTGCTGTTCTCTGCTCTAGGCTCCTTCTACCTCCCGTTGACCATTATCTTGGTGATGTACTGCCGGGTGTATGTCGTGGCCAGAAGGGAAAGCAAAGGCCTGACTTCTGGCCTCAAGACTGAGAAATCTCATTCCGAAGAAGTGACTCTACGGATCCATCGTAAAAATGCTCCTGAAGCAAGCCGATCTGCATCGAACTCCAAGAGCAAACACCACTTCTCAGTACGTCTTCTCAAATTCTCCAGGGAGAAGAAAGCTGCCAAGACCCTGGGAATAGTTGTAGGATGCTTTGTGTTATGCTGGCTTCCGTTTTTTGTGGTAATGCCCATTGGTAAGTAGAACAAAATCCCTTGCCTTTCACAGTACCTTCTCTGGAGGGAGGACCATGTTTTTGCTTGGATGCAAAAGAGCTGATCAAAAAGCTCTGCAAGAACAATTTTCCTATTGGAAAGCTGTCAAAATCAAAACATTCACCAGTACAAAAGCCTGAAAAAAAGACTCAACTCAAATAAAACATCCCTGATCATAATCCTTTTGATGATTAAAGCGTAATCTTTTTCATTTTCAAAAGATTACGTATCCCTTTTCCATACAGAAAGTACTCTTTTAAAACTACGACTGTTATCTCTGACCAACTCTACTATAAGAATGGTATCTTTAGCAGTGTGTGTTTGTCTCCAAGTTTGTGGCCAGTTCCTCAGCTGATGTAAATGTGTAAAAGGCAAGATATAAATATGTTCAAGGTCAAAGTAGATGTTTACAAACTCAGGCCAGATTTCCCAAAGTGCTCAGCACCTAATAACTCCCACTATGAGGGAAAATCTGCTTCATACAAGGAAGTTTTACTGGGAAATACAGTGCTGGAATATCCCTCTCTTGGCAACAAATGGGATGCACGTTGTATTTTTAATTTATCATATGACCGATGAGTAGATAGCCATGAGGATCCTTCAAACTGATGTTGTACTTCCACATTCATATCTTATGTGAAATGCCCTTGAACTCACTGGCCAAACATTTGCACTAAATATGAGTTTAATAGCTTAAAATTTAAAAGAGTTTGATAGCTGAAATTTAATAGCTTAAATCTTTGATTGCCCAATTTCAATAGCTTTCCTTACCAAAAAATTAAGGGAAGTTAAGTAAAATTATATAAGAGTTTTAGTTAGTAATGGACCAGTCTGTAGCATCAAGGAAAAAAAAAGTGTTACCTAAATCCTAAAAGAAAGATGGAGGTTTTTATTAAAACCCTTTATAAAAGTCTGTTCCTTTTCAATTTACCCATGTTAGACGTAAAAAAAAAAAGGTTTAAAAATTATTGTTTTGTGAAACCCTGCCACTAACATTAGGAAGCGCTGGAGTAAAAGATGTAGCTGTTTTGCAAAGAGGAACCCTGACAGGCCTGGCTCGAGCTGTCCAGGATGTCAGCATGTTGGTATGCTGCTTGCCAAGATATCTAAAACATACCCAAAAAGGGTTTTGCAAGAACACATTAAGCACTTTTCATCCGCAAATGTTGTTGCCTGAGCAGAGCTGTTGTTGTTAATTAATTTGCTTTGGATCTAAGAGTTCCTCTGGATTCAAGGCTCACTTCTTATCTTTGATCCCCTATAAGCAACTTTTTTGAGGTTAGGTTCCCTATTTTTATGGGGTTGTGGTGGTGTTTTTAAAGCATATTGATCTTTTCAAAACCGATTTATTCATTTTCTTTAAAGACAGAAACCATTAAACTGGAAGGATAACCCAGGATAGTGGGTGAAGTCTGCTTTTTTTCAGCAGGGCAGAGCACTTCCCACTCTTTTGCTGAAATTAATGGATTTTGGAGTTCACCAGACAAGCAGCTGGGAAACAAGGATTTTGTTACGCAGAATGCCAGTTCTGCAGGTTTTTTGCAATTGGACTAAACTGTAGATGGTTCCATCAGCTGCTGCAGGTCATTTTAGTGACTGCAGGAGGCAGAGCCTTTCAGCATCAGAGCCTGAATGAAGGGTTCACCACGAGGCAAATATTCTGAGGCTTTGGATGACTTGCCAGATGCTGAATATTCTGTGCAGCAGATGTTCCCAGAGTAAAGGCGTATTTGACTGTGTTTTACATCATCTTCAAGATCCCAAAATCTATTAACATCAATAATACTAAGAATTGAGGTCAAGCAGAAAACAGGCTTGCAACAAGGCATAAGAAATGGGCATGAACTCTTTCGAGGCGGGAGCAGGACTCACAGGAGGGCATCAAGGTGGGGATAAAGGCAGTGCATCCATCTCAGCAGATGCTGCACAGAGCTAAGCAGCAGCTTGGGTACCCCTGGAGCATCTTAGCTGAAAACAGGTTGTAGAGTTGCCAGGTTGGAGAGCTGGAGTGACATCTGTGTGGGTAGTAATGCTTTCCTTACCTTCTCCGATAGATTACTTTTCATTCCAAGCAGAGGATTTATCCAAATGCTTTATCCGCACAATAGCTGTCTAAGGTTTTCAGCCCCATAGATCTTCCTTTCACTTGGCTTTGAGGAGCGAGCTGGAGAATCCTGCTGCATGAAAGGGAGTCAGAGCAGCTGATTTCCCTTGGAAAGTGTCAGGCTCTTTATCTGTAGGCTTTCCTATGAAAACTTTGAGCTCAGCATGCCTCCACTGGTTATTTTGGCTTGGACTTGGAAGATTCCAGCAAATATATCCCACCTGGATGTGCAGGTTTTACATTCCTCTTATTTGAGGAGGCTTTGGATTGACAGCTTGCCGTGCCAAATCCTCAGGAACAAACAAACTGCTTCCTGTGGAAAGCTGGCTTGAATTTATCTGGTTGTAACTGCTGCTTCCAGACACAGGAAAAAATGGGAGAAAGGAAAGATCTGAGCCTGGAGGCTGAGGGAGAACCTGTGGTTCAGAGCACTAAACGAGGCAAAAGCAAGGGAGGCTTTTAGCATTTGTCAGTCATTCTCATAATGAAGAGAGCACAGAAGAGGATCCTCTGGGGGGTATTTATATTTGTAGTAGAGAAGTCAATTAGGCTTGTGAACTGGCACAAAGACTGTCAAGGGAATCCTCTAATCCCATCTGTGTGAGTCTGCCCCTGGTTTGTCATAATTTTCTGTGATTATGCTTTCCCTGGCTACAAGGAGAATAACGCTCTACTATCGCTAGAGGTAAGAGCAGAAAAGTAAACTGCATTTCTCTGTCTCTGCTATTGATGCCCTGAGATGTCACAAGGCAGGGAGCAGGGACAGGCACCGACACCCTTGTGCAGGCACCACTTTCAAATCCCTGGAATAACCAAACCAAGACAAATATCGTTTTCCACTCATTCTTAAAATCATGGTGCCATTTAGAATTTGTTAGTGATTGAAAGGTAATGAGTGAATCTCCCACCCCACCAGATGAATTGCAGTATATGTCTTCAATTTTTATTCATAAGGGATAGATTTTCAGCCTTTGCTAAAGAGTGTAATTCCAGTATTAGAAGCACCAAGGAGTCCAAAACCCAGATTTTGTTTTTTAAATAAAAGCTAAGATTTGGTTGTTGCTAGCAGCAAGATCCAGAATTGTTCCACTGCAGCAGCAATATGGGAACTGGTATTTCCTTTCTAATACAAATGACTTGTTGATCAATGAGCTTGGTCACGATTTTGCTGGGCAATGATACCTCCGCTTCCTTCCAGTGTTTTTATGAGCTTTATAAATCTGCAGCTGCACACTGAACCTAGCAATAGCTGCTGGAATGTTTGCTCTCTGACAGAAATATCATCCACTGTAAGTGGGTACAATATGAAACAGCAAAAATCAGGTCTGAAAGGAACCAAGTAACCGGAGCATCATCCAAAGGTTGACCCGTTGCTGGTGTCTCTCATTTCCACATACCCCCTTGTTTGGAGAAGCGTCCACAGTCCACGAGCACCGGAGTCGAGCAGGGAAAACAGCCTCTCTCTCCCCTTTCTGTGACTGTTCACTGAAGTTCAGGGATATTTCAAGAAAGGTCATTCTTGTTTTCCCCTGAAGATGCCACAGTGTTCTAGGCTCTGGGGCAGGCGTGTTATGAAGGTGCCAGCTCCACAAGTGCAGCTTCTCAGCATTCCCCATGTCTATTCTTACCAAAGTGTCTGTGCTGCTGCTTGGCACTTATCATGCAAAACCCAGAAGCATTTCCTAATATTCAGGAGTTCTTTGATTTCATATGTGTTCCCACAGAAGATATTTTCCATAGGGAAGCAGCAGGGTGAGACTTTCTGCAGGAACATGGACATGGACACATGGACAGAGCACAGCTGTTGTATGTCTGCAGCAATACGTGTCTTTATATCTATATCTGCATGCAATTTCCATGGGGGGTTGTCTGCGTGACCTGAGATGCCACACAGAGTGCAGACTCATGGAATAAAGTCCAGGGCTAACATCGAGCTTGGGAGCACAAGATGAAACAGATTTAGGCACATCCATAGTGCAGGCTGCCTCCCAGCAGACCTGCATTGCCCTGGGACAGAGTCAGCCCACCTGGGGTGACCAGTGCTCCTTTGTGCTTTGTCTTTCAGGAGTAACTACTGCCCTTTGACATGATCCCTAGGACATAGGAATGTGCAGGATCCTGTTCCTGTTCTGCTAGCAGAGACAGGAGGGAGTTAAATAACTATCAGGAGGTGCTTCAGTTTAGGGGTCTTCTAAATGCCTGCGTGCTGTCTGTCAGTGAGTGCATGAATGATGCAGTACTGACTTTTAAGCAACCTGTAATCAAGCAACTCTGTAGCTTCTAACTAGCGAGAAACCCAAATTATATCTTTGTGACTGAATTGGCACTTACTCAGCAGGAGCTATGTAGAAAACAACTCTTAGCTCCGAAGAAACTTGAGGTTGGCTAACATTAAATCAAGCTATGAGTGGGGAGAACACAGTCCTGACATTCTCAAGGGTGAGTAATGAAGTATTTGGTGGAAACAAACTAATAATTTAGTTTAGTTTAGTTTGTTTTGTTT